>VZRI01009673.1:0-174135 GCA_013397515.1 Upupa epops
AGTGAGACTTCATCTGGAGTATTACATTCAGTTTTGGTCCCCTGAGTTCTCAGAGGACATAGAGTTCTTGGAGGGTGTCCAGCACAGAGCAATAAAGATCATGAGGAAAGTAGAGCACCTCCCTTGTGAGGAAAGGCTGAGGGACCTGGGTTTCCTTAGCTTGGAGAAGAGGAGGCTGAGGGGTGACCTCATTAATATCTATAAGTATGTGAGGGGTGGGTGTGTGGAAGACGGATCCAGCCTCTTATCAAGGTCATCTGGTGATAGGCCAAGGGGTAATGCGTGCAAGCTGGAACTTAGGAGGTCCATACAAAATAACAGAAGGAACTTCTTCCCGGTGAGAGTTATGGAGCATTGGAACAGGCTGCCCAGGGCAGTTGTGGAGTCTCCTTTACTGGAAACCTTCAAGACCTGCCAGGATGTGTTCCTGTGGAACTTGGTCTAGGTGATTCTGCTGTGGCAGGGGGATTGGATTAGATGATCTTTCAAGGTCCCTTCCTATCCTACATGATTCTATGAGTTTACGATTCTCCCCATATAGAATATTTTTAAAGTTTACTCTTACACAGATGACAATCAGTCTTGTTCCTCCTACTGTAGTTCAACATATGCAAAGACTTCTAATACAGACACCCATCCTCTTTGTCTCTCATCTTCTGAAACTCCTGAAATTGCACATTTTCACTTCTGTTTTTTAGTCTGAGACAGTCTGTGCCTGTGTGCTACTGCATCTACTGAAAAATTAAAAATCAAAACCTCTTCCAACAATTGGACCTGAGGCACATACATTTCATGATGGAGTCTGTCGACAACCAGGCCAACCTCTGTTGTGTCCTTTCAACCCTGGCACTGAAGTCACACAGACAAAAGAGTGTCTAGCTACTACCTGTGCACTCCCTGGGCAGTGCCTGGTTGCAATGCCATCCTATATTTCATTATATTATTTTAATGTGAACTCTTTTCCACTGCTATATTTGTGTCTTTTTCCTAAATCAAGTACTAGTTAAAACAGATTTTCTGTTTCTCAAGTAATCCAGAAGCCAATGCAAGATTGAAACCTGGTCATGAGGAATCCTTTCACAAGATAGGAACCAGTAACAAGATTTCCAGGCAGTGAATTACTATTTTTGTAAAGGGACTTTTAGATGTTATAATAGTAATCACAGAAATTTAGGGGTTGAAAGCAACCTCGAATGATCATCTAGTCCAACCCCACCACCTCATAGATCACATAGATTAGGACATGAAGGAACATGTCCAGGCTGGTTTTGAATGTCTCCTGAGGAGGAGATTCCACCACCTCCATGAGCATCCCATTCCAGGACTTTGTCACTATCACCAGAAAAAAACTTTTTCCTTATGTTTAGATGGAGCATCCTATGCCCCAACTTGCAGCCTTTTCCCCTTAATCTATCATTGGACACCATCGAGAAGAGCCTGGCTCCATTCTTCTGACACCATTTCCGTATTTATAAACATTAATAAGGTCACCTCTCAGTCTCCTCTTCTTCAAGCCAGAGAGACCCAGCACTCTCAGCCTTTCATCATCAGGGACATCTTCCATTCTCTCATCTCCACTCCTCTGGCTCTGTGTCAGATTATCAAACAGTTCCCTGTCCTTCTGGAACTTAGGGGCCCAGAACTGGACACGTTATTCCAGATGTGGTCTCACCAGGGCAGAGAGGGAGGAGAAACACTCTAAACCTATTGATCACCCCCTTTCTAATACACCCCAGGATGCTGTTTCCTTCTTGGCCACAAGGGCACATTCCTGACTCATGGCCTCCACTAATGTAGAGGCTTTTTTAAACAGTATAGTTCTTTCAAATATTTCTGCAATATGTAACTTGTGATTGAGCTTTAGCCTCTAAAGGAAGTCTTTAATCCAAGCCCTTCTAAATTCTCTTGCAGAAGTGTTGCTTCCCAGACTCTGCTTTTCAAATGTACTGAAGTTGTGGACTCTGATTCAGTGTTGTCTGACTCTGATGCCCTAGAAAGCAATATTGAATTAGTAACGCTAGAACAGGTTGGGGCTTTTTAATTACTAACATTACAAACCATTCTCTCCTCAAACATCATTGAATCTTTCATTTACTACTAATTTGAGACACGCTGGCTAAAGACATCCTACCCCTTACTGCAAGGCATCAGGAGGCTTGGAATCACAGCCATCAGACTTGTTACTTCAGGCTCTTTTTTGGTTCCAATCTCTTTAAACATCCTATGTTTGTTACCCTGGTTTCTACAGCACCATAGTACTCATGCCTAATTTGGAATTAGGGAAAATAAATCGCTGGAGAAATGCAAAACAGCAAAACTGTGGTTTTGTTTAAATGTTGTCCCCCTGGCTACCAACTAGATCAAAGATGCTTAGACTCCCATGTTAATCACTATTGAAAAGTGTCTTGGCATCTTTGCTACTACATGTTGCCTGACCCTATTCAATTCAGCTGGAAAGCATTTACTGCTTTATTAAAAAAATACTTAATGATACCAGTCTGTAAGCCCCAATAACCTGAAGACTGGGTGAACAGCTGAAAGACATCTAACAATGACTCTTTATGAAGACATTATCCCTAAACCTGAATTTGTTTGGAGCTGATTAGGGTAGGCCCTACAGTTTTGCTGTACATGAAAGCTGTATTGTTAACAAGAGCAGACTGTAGAAAAGCCATGCTTAGAAGACAATTTTAATGTGCTGATGACTGGTATTTTATTTCTATTCTGAGTATTTCTCCTTGTAATTTTGCGCTTACATATAAGTTCATATACTGGATATCTTGAGTCTGTGTACAGTGCTTCATGACTGTTAGATGTAGATTATAATTACACTTGACTTCATTTTTTGTCCTCAAAATATTCTTTCAGGTACAGTGTTACTGTTATCGGCAGAAAGAGCCCTCTATCATATTGGCAATTAGAATCACAGAATCACACAATTATTGATGCTGGAAAAGACCTCTGAGATCATCAAGCCCAGCCTATGAACTAACATCACCACATCAGCCAGACTGTGACACTAAGTGCTACTTCCAGTCTGTCCTTAAACACCTTCAGTGATGGGGACTCCACCACTGTCCGTCCTGGGCAAACCATTCCAGGGTCTTATCATCCTTTCCATGAGGAAGGGCTTCCTAATATCCAACCTAACCCTCCCCTGGTGCAGCTTCAGGCCCTCTCATCCTGGTGCTAGCTGCCTGGGAGAAGAGCTTGAATCAATCCCACCTGACTACTACCTCCCACCAGAGAGTTTTAGAGAGGGAGAAGGTCTCCCTGGAGTGTCCTCTTCTCCAGACTGAACACTCACTTGTGTAGTACTACTTCAGACTATATAACGAAGGGAGCTCTTCCCCAGAGTTCAGGGCTTGCTTCACTTACAGCATGTGGTATTTCGAACAAAGAGAGATTGGGATAGGAGATGAAAAAAGTAACAAAAGAGAATTGACCAAGAAACAGAATCACAGAATTATTGAGGCTGGAAAAGATCTCTAAGATCATCAAGCCCAGCCTGTGACCTAACATCACTGCAACATAGACCATGGCACTAAGTGCCACATCCAGATGTAGGACTGCGTGGTAGGTATCTGCAAAGAAGCAAAAAGTTGGGGAACAGCGGGGAAAACAAGACTGTTTTGGAAACTGGAGGTGGATCTGAGTCAGGGATAGCTGAGTAAGTAGAGGCAAAAACATACAGAAGTATAATGAAGTCTCCTAATGTTAGCAAGGGCACAAATAAATAACTGACATTAAAACCAACAAGAAACAGAGCTCTGGCAGCGTTCAGTCATTTTTTTAGCACTTACTTATTAGAACTTCTAGCAAAAAGCACACTTTAAAATATTTTGTAATTAAAATTTTAAATCATTTTTAAAAATAAAATTTTACTCTACTCTGTTTCAGCAAAGACCCAGCCTACACCAAGCCTAAGAACGACACAAGTGTCATCTAGAACTAACTTGTTCTCCTAAAACTTTGAGTATGATAAAGTATTAAGGTATTAAGGTCCCCAGAGTTGACCTCTTGCATAGGAGAGGATTTTGAAGATGAGGGAATACTAAAGGAAACTCTCCTGCTAGCATTAGTGAGATTAAAACCAGCAGATGTTGTTCATCATTTGAATCCATCATTTGGGTGAGTATGTTCCCATACTCTGTCCCTCCACAAAATGTGGGGGGACAGTTGTGGAAGCTCAGTCAATACCCATGTGTTCATATCCTTTTGAACTTTTGGAACCTGTCAGGAGACAACTACTGCAAAAATCAAAGACACTGTAGACAACTGTTTTTAGAAGCACAATAATGAGCAGTGACATAAAATAAATGGAGTATTTTGGAATCAGCAGTAAGGCCAGTGCCAAACCACGCTCACTCTCAATATCACACTGATCAGTAACTCCCACCTCTTTTTCTTTGACCATGACAGAGCTTCCAGGAGTACTGGTAAGCAAATTTGCTGTCGCACAGTGATGAACCAATGTCGGCTTTGTCCTTCCATTCCATTTCTTTCCAAGACTTCATTTCTCTCTAGCACATACAGTCACACGTGCACACTACCACATCCTGCAGAGGGTATTGCTGATGGAGCAGAAGTGAAAACTGGTAGAGACAGTAAACTACATTTATCATATAAAATAATCATCATGCTTTGATTACTCCAAGATAGGGCAGAATTAAGCTTGAGTTACTTCTAGAGTCAGGAGTGCCATCAGCAAGAGCCTGCCAGCTCGATGCCTGCTTCTCCCAAGCTAAATCATTCTCCTCAGAACTTTTTCTCATATTGTACCTACATCAAAAAAAAAACCCAAACAAACCAGAGCTCAACAAACAAACACAAGACCAAACCACACAGAACATCAGATCTGCAGAGTTACATGATCCAAATCAGTATTCAGTTCTCATTGAATGCTAGCTAATTACCCACTGTCAAATATTTATCTAATGGACCTTATAGAAGGAGCAAGATGTGGAAAAAAATAATCACGTTGATGTCCAAGATCCAAAATTAATCTATTCAGCTAGCTAGGAGTGAAACACTTCACATGTAACATTAAATAGAAAAAATAAATGAAAACTCTGATGTGGCATCTGCAGATTAGAAAGTTGAAGGCAGGTCCAGAATCGTTATTCAGGACCGAGGCAGTAATGTCAGCCCAGAGGAACAGGAGACAGGTTATTTTATTAAAACAACTTTGATGGCATCAAAAGGTACCTGATGAAGATCTGTGGAGTAGCAATGCAAGAAATGGCTGCGTTTTCCTCCTTATCTTCCCTAAGGATGTCTGAAGAATTCCTGAGAGGAGAAGACACTGAAGTGGGGACTTCAGAGTCCATAAAGTCATTAATAAAGACATTGACATGAACAGAGTATCCTAAGTTATTCCCATGTGAACAAAAAGATCAAACACTCCTTTTGATTGCCACTGGGCAATAAGTTGATACCTTTATTAAGAAGTAGTCATCTGATGTTGTCAATCGAAAGACTAAAATTAAGGGTAAGACCAGGCAATTGCATCTGCAGTGGACAAGGCCATCAATGGAGTCCATCAGGATCTCACACCAGTCCTGTGTTCTTCAATGCATTCAGAGATCATCTGGAAAGGAGATTACAAAAGATGGCACTACGGTGGCACTAACCTACTAAAGCAAACTTCTCTGCTACTGCTCCCAAAAATTATAGAAGTCTGCCACAATGCTAGATTACATTCTCTTTGAAAACATGTATACAAGTTCACAGAAGATTACATTAACCCTTCTAAAGCATGAAGGGTTTCCTATCCTCTGGGGAAAATATCACTTGTTGTTAAAATACTTATTGCTCCAGAGACTTGCTGCTGCTATCTGTCAGCCACACCACTGTGCATCTTCAGTTTGCCTCTGCATATCAACTTCTGAGTTCAGCTGCATGTAGAACAATCTATTCAAGACCTCCCTTCAGGATAGCTACAAGATGAAGCTTTTTTGTGTTCTGTCCAGAACTTTTCTGCCTTAAAATCACATCTGGCTTTGCATAGGGAAAAATTGGTTTGCTGATTACAAATACCATTCCTGATCCACAGCTGCTCACACAATTGGCCATAGAAGCCTTTTCCCCCTTATTCTGTCACAGCACCAAACTACTTTTAGTAGCTTTGACACTGATACATGGAAGCCTGACCTTACTTGACAAAGATATTAAGCTTGATTCAGTGAAGCCCTAATTAAGAGGGCACATTGGATCAGTGAGATCATACTAGACTGACAACATCTATCTAGGATAGCAAGATTATACTAAAAAGACCAAGGAATTCCTTTGTGCACATGCTCAGAGAATTTCACTTACAGAATAGCAAGATGTTATTCTGTGTGGCCCTGAATCTATTTAATTTGGGTGCTCTATTAATAACCATTATTCTGGTGATGACAGCAAAACCCTAACATGAGAACATTCAGTGAGATAACCCAACCAACCAGCGACTATTTTAAAATTTACTGCAACTTTCAAACATGGACTTGAGCAGTGCTCATTTACACATGTGAATAGGAATCACTATTTGCTGGCATAAGGAGTCAAAAAGGGAAATACACTGTTTTTTGAAATTAAACAATTATATCAGAGCAAATCTCCCCACTCGAGAAAACATGGACCCTGTTTCAAAACTCAGCAAGTTTTCTGAGGTGCCTAAGATCTTGAAGGCTTCAAGCCTTCAAGTTGTTTACTTAACATAAAGCATGAAATAAAAGCTCAGGTTTGCAGCAAGTAAGGGTGCTTTCCTGTGGATTACTGCTCTCAGTCCATCTAAATCAGTGATCATCAGGATCACACTGCCATTATAAGCCTCTTCCATTCACTAACACATGTCAGTCTAGGAAGGTTTTATCTGCTACATAAGCTGCCTTTTCCCTATTTTTTTTTCTTTTTCTTTTTTTTTTCTGCAGTCTCTCTTATAAATCAGATCAATTCCTTACAATTCTTCCCCCTCCATAATGTCATTGGGTTTTGTTTCCCTGCACTGCATTTTTGATTGTTATGGAGATGCTGCAGAAGACTTCCACTTCATACAGATTGCCACAACGCTATTGATTTCAGTAGAGATCTCACAGTTTGTATTGGTGGAATATCTGTCCCAACCTATTTATGACCATCACACAAGCCACTTGCTGAAAGGGATTTATTCCCTTAATCCTTGATGTTGTGATAATATGAAACCACATCTAGTCCTAGATTACTCCAACCTTATGTACCTTCCTGCTTCTCAAGTTTTAAGCCTATATTTTAACTATTTTTCAAAAAAACCTTCATTTTTCTTTTGAAAAAAGGGTGGAAGTGACAAAAGAAACCTCCATTTTTCTTTTCAGTTTATTATAATACAATACCAATTGCACTTGACATTAACAGACTGTGTTAACCCTTGTGCTGCATCATTAATCTTCAGCTAGATGCAGAAACTGTCCTTATTACATGAATAATGTAGTTTTACATTATATGTATCTCACCCTCAAGTCACAGCTAAGGGTAACTGAGCAGTGTAAAGGAGAGGGAGGAACCACAGGATTAGAAAAATACATCATAAATGCTTTTATAATAAAGAATTCCAAATTCAGACAGTGATAATGACTAAAGACTAAATTTTAAACAGCCACTTCCTTTTTCTTTTATCTATTCTCTGTTACTTTCCTTACCTTCCTACAGTCTGAATAGTGGAGAACAAATTAATTAAGCAAACAGCATTTCAAGTTAAATCATTTTGTAACACTATGGATTTTATGGAAACAAAATGAAACATAATTTTAATGATCCCAGTTTGTCTACAAGCTGAAAAAAGAAAATTACAGAGGAATTGAAGTTGTTTATGGTGACCAATATGGTATCTGAATAAGACATCTTCATAAAAGCATCACCCTGCCACAACTGACTTTAAAAGGGTCTTGGGGTGTCTGGGCTGTTTTCATATTTCATAGTCTATCACTAGAATTACAATAAATAAACACACACTGAAGGGCCAAACTTGTATTTCTCTTACCCTCCACCATTTTCTTAAGGCTATGACTTTGGAAGTCTGTAATTGTTTAGGGGGAGAGTCTAAATCGGTTTGGGTTGGTGCCTGTAATTCAAGCACAACAAACAGCTCTCACCTAGAGTTCAACAGGCAGTGAAGCACCTTTGTTAAAAAGACAACAGTCTATTGAACTCATCACCAAGAAGAAAAGGAAAAAATCCAAAAATAATTAAAATAATCAAAAAGGTAAAACANGTTTCCATCAACTCTAAGGCTCTTCTTTGAGGCTCTAGCAATGTCAAATGTAGAGGATACAACAGAATACCAGACTGTCTCTCTTTGCTAAAGGCTAAGGATATCAGTACTTGAAATGTCTTTTTCTCTCTCTTAGTAGAGGCTTTTCTCAGTGGCAGAGTATACAGGATCTTTGCCAGTCCAGTGGAGACAAAGTCAACATGGCACTGGCCTGTTACGGCAAATGGACTTCTCCAGGCCTCCAATGGTTTTCTACAGGCCTTATGCAGAGCTGCTTTTTCTTCTACCCTATGGTTATGCACCAAAGGAGGGAGAGGGTTAAGAGCTCACCTCTGTCTGGCATGTTCAAGACAATCAAGCTGTAGAAGTGAGTGGAGGAGTTGCCTTCGGCCTACTGCCAAAAACTAGAACGAGGTAGTACTGGCTTTCTGCATTTGAGCCCTCAGAAAAAGAGGGGAGGACCACAGTTTCGGCCCCACTGAAGAGGTCTGCAGGTGTGGACAGCGGCTTGTCTCTTCAGCCTGCTGTCAAGAGCTAGGGTTAGCAGGCATTGACCACAGTCCAAAAAGGTCTGTTCGCTCTGCATTTGAGCTCCTGTGCAAAAGACAGCCGTGGCTGCCACCACAGCAGAGATGTATTCAGACTTACACTTCTTTTGTGTTCTATGCTTCAATGGCAGGGGGGTTGAGAGCCATTGCTCGCTCCACTCAACCCTGGGGAACAGGAGTGGGGGGACTTCTCAAGAAGTATTGCAGGAGAAGCAGGAGAAAGGCAGGAAGAATATGGTGAAGACAAAGAAAAAGAAGACTATGAAACAGAAAGTATACTCCCTTCTACAGACTGTCCACCAATCATCCATAGAGTCTGGACACTGACGCAGGAGGTCTGCTAGGAAAGCTATCTCCAGCTTCAAAATAAAATGTTTTTTCAACATAAGCGCACCACAATTAACACTTAAAAAGCTGATAATTTTCAAACTGTTACAAAGTCCAAAATAAAGACTAGAAGAAACACCCATGCCAGTGAAAACAACACAGCTGGATTCAGCTCTTAAACTGAAAGGGTAAGAAATGCCAGATGAAACAAAGCAGAACAAGTTTACATCGTGTCTGAAGAGACAAAACACATGGGTAAAGACATTGGGTTGGAACATGAGCTGACGTTGACACCACTACGATGAATTCTATTGTCAATTATATGCATCAGAAATAACTTCAAAGTAAGAAAAGGTAACAAGTCTGTGAAGATTAGTGAATTCACTTTGCCATCTCTTAAATGAATTAATCTTTTTATTTTCCACTCTAAGAACTCTAAAGAAAGACTGTTCATTTTAAAGATTAAATTCTCAAGCAGAAGAGCATACTAACACTCCAACGTCACTCCAGGACATGCTTTATGAGGCTCTAAAAGGATGTCTGGTGCAAAGGAAGGCAGTTGGCAGTACCTACAAGAGTAAGCACTAATAACCCTGTAAACTACACCTTGGCCTAACTGGTTGCTTTGGGAATTTGAGACTAAAACAGTTATTATAGATCTCACAAAGTTCTGCATCAGTCCTTTGCAGGCATGCATGTTAATCCTGAGGATGCCCAGGAAATTGGAAGAAGAGTAACCTCCAAAAAATGTGGCTGTTTTTTATTTGCAGTTTTGCTTTGGAATTTTAATTGATCAAATTGATTAAAAAACCCCAACCAACACCAGATTCCCACACAACGATTTACACCTACAGCAAGCCAGAGTGCCTGCTTGCATTAACAGTTCCTGCCAGTGTGACAGACTAGAAACAGGGGAAAAGGAATAAGAGGAGTTGTTGCTTTTAATTTAACTCTTTTTTAGAAGAATTACACAAAATCACCTGAAGGCATTTTCTTTATAGCTTTCAGGCTTTGTCCCCATCTTTATGGCAGGTTTTCCATACTCAGTCCCTGCAAGAGTTGCTCTCTTTGTTTGGTCCAAAGGTCAGCTATTAGCTGGCAGGTTGAGGTTCCTTTTTGCTAGTCCTAACCAAAATACAGTCTTGTCAAAGTTGCTAAACCTCAGGCAAAAAATGTCTATGGGACACTTGCTCAGGGCATCACTTTCATTCAGCCTAAATCCTACTCTCCAGCAAGGTAGCCATAAGAGAAATCTGAGCATTGGCATGCTGCTCTAGATTATTAACAAAGCAGTTTGCTTACCTTGCAGAATCCCTGTCACTGGTGTGCTTCTTTTTGCAACTTAGCAATTTGTAGGAAAGAGTTTTGGACACTTCAAAAACTGCTCATCAGCAGCAATTCAGGAAGCCAAGACGTGGATTCCTTTATTATTTGTTTGCTGGCTGCCATTTTGCATGTCTTTACATAGTGAATTCTCTGCTTGAACCCCAATGTTTATGGAAAAGCAACAGCAAGCCCGATCTCTATTACCTTTCATAAGCCATGTGATAACATGCTCTATGCCAGATGACAAGTCTTTCAGGCAGTTCTTCACCCCCACCCCACCCCCCCTCCCTTAGTATTTGAAGCTTTAATAATTGAAGATCATAAAACTGTGCTTCTCTGGGCTCCAGCCTTGCCACTGCAATGCAAGCGGACAGTGTATAATCAGCGTTGGCTACATATGAAAAAGTTTGGGCCTTTTAATTCTTGTCAAGGTTACTTGCACCTGATGGCACTGGAGTCCAAATGAAACAATTTCTGAAGACAGCATTTTGAGTGGGAACATAATGTTTGATGATCAGTATTTCCATATAGCAAAGGCCAGGATCTCAAGATGTGATGCAGAGGTACTTACTGCAACAATAAAAGCTTTCATAGCACCTTAGCACTAATTTAAGGAGAAAGTATTTCTAATTTAGTGCTACCTGACAATTTTCCTCTTAATCTACCCTAGAAAAGTAGAGCTAGAGAACTGGAGAAAGCTGAAGCTTTAGACATTTGATTATTGGTTTGAATACATGCAGTATTGCACGTTATTTCCAATGAGTTAAGTTCTAGTGAATTCTTATTGAAAGAGTTAAAAGATTGCCTAAAACAACTTTGTCCCTTTTTTATCCTCTGCTTTCCCACTGGGTTTAAACAAGGGATCAAAAGGACAAGTGTTGACTGTCCAACAATGGTGTTTCTACATTTACTTCTTTTGGAAACAGCTGTTCTCCTTATTGAAAGGAGAACATTTCTTTCCTATTTTACATTTGACTGTAGCTATCGATTGGAAAGGAAGAAATCACAGCACATCTTGTGCTGGCAGTCAGTTAGGAGCAGGCAGAGAGGACCTTAGCTCTCCACACCCCACTGCTTCATCCACTATCAGCTTACCTGTGTCAGACTTCTTTCCTGGCATTACTTTCTCTCAGACCATCACAAGCATTTCCTGATAACTGAGGCCGGAGATGCACAGCTGCCTGATCTAACTGAAACAACTACAGTGGGGATGGAAAAGATGGAGGTGAGTATTCCAGCACTGGGGATAAATCTGCTTTCCATCAGCTGCTGTCACATTTTGTTTTTTTAATATTGTTGTTTTGTTCCAAAACACTTGGCCTCACTGGAATTATTTCCTGTATTTATTTATCTTTCATGCATTACACAGTTTTAGGGACCCATTCTGTGCTGGATATTGCACTGGTGTGTTTCATACAGTCTTTCAATCATAAAATTACTGGGTTTTTTAAATGAAATAAACCCCAGACTTCTCAAAAGAAGTCATAGTGTTTCAAATACTCTTCACTGTTGTGGGACTGAAAAAGACAAAGGGGCAAGAGAGAGGAAACAAAGAGAGAGGAGCAGATCTAGAAGTCCTAGAAATAATCAGGTTAGCAAAACGAGGCAACATCTAGCAATGTAGCAGAAAAACAAGTGAGTGCTTTGAACCACCTAGCTGTCTGCTCAGATGTGTAAAATAAATTACTACCTACATTTATTTTTCTCAGATCATCTTTCCTTTCACAGTGGTTATAAAGAAATCAAGACAGTATTTCACCCATTTACTTTATGACTTAAGTCCAAAACTAATTTGTATTTTTCCATTTTCAAGTTTCTGTTTCTTTTCTGATTTTAAGCCCAAGCTAAAGAACTAAACAAATTTTGAATTAATCAGTAAGCATGCAGTGTGGCAGCCCAGCCAAGATTGTGTAAAGTTCTGCTGAGGGAGAGCAAAGATTTCATCCACACATTTTCAGGTTTCTTGACTGAGTTTGCTCCCCCCATTGGAATTCAGCATAAACAGGAAAAAAAAAAACCCAAAAGTAGGAAAATATTAAATGGATCTGCAAAATACATGACAGGTGACTCTCATGTGTAAATAAAATATAAAATAAAATATAATATAATATGCTACAGAGCACTCCTTCCATGAATGTATGAAATACAATCAGAACAACAAATAAAATAGGAAAAAAAAAAGACAGAGTTGGTCAGAGCAGGGTGCTTGCCGCTATTGAGAGACAGGACGCAGCTTGATGCAAGCAAGATGTCTATTTAATCATACTACAGGCATATACTTATACTGGTTACAAGCATGGTATCCCAAGCTGATTGGTTCTTACAATACCTGAGGCAGTCACAGATAGGCTAAGACAAAAGGCATTCTTTCTTTAAACATTCACTTCTCTTAACATCAGCAGTTCCTCTTATCTGTATAGTTCTTGCAACAGCAATTCCTTATCGATACAGTCTTCTTCACAAACACAAAAGGCTTGTGACCACCCTAGGTAGTTAGCACTTATTGTTTCTCTTCAAACAAGTCTCTTATCTTATCCTTCCCGAGGTCTGCGGCCGACCAGTTTCAGCATATCCCATTTCATCAATTGGTCTGTACTGGGTGTTTTCTTAAGGACAGTCAAATCCTGCCCTACAGGTGCTTAGGGTTGAGTAGAGTCACATCTTGCCTTGAAGACTTCCCAGGATGAAGAGCCCAGTTTCACTGGGCAGCCTGCCTGCAGGTCATGAGAATAGGGACAGTAAGGAGAGAAAAGAAGATGAAAGGGAACTAAAAAGAATCCAAATAATTTCTAAACGTTAAGGAGTGGTTTGCTTTATGCAGTTGTGTCCTGGTGACTCCCACTGCTCATCATGCTGCAGACAGATTTAGAATCTCACTACAGACCAACAGCCTCCATACAGATTGATGTACCATTTTTTTTTTGCTTCTGTATACCTTTTTTTATAAGGCTTCCAATATTTCATGTTTATCTTAATCTACTTGTGTTACAGTTGATTTTATGGCTGACAAACAACCTGGCACTTTGTTTCCCTAGTGATTTTTTAAACCAAGACATGGGAACTGCTTTCTATTGCTTAGCACTTTATACTAAGGTGAGCAGGGTGATTCTTCACCTTGGCTGAGGAGCAGTTCAGGGAGCTCTTAAATTGTGGCAGAAGCACATACTGAAAAAAACATCTCCCACAGCCTAATAATAGTGATGTGAGTTCTCTAGCCTTAACAAAGCTTGGGAGAAATCTTGTACCATAACCTCTTCCTAATCTCCTCTTTATATGAAATCAGCAAGACAGTGTGAAGAAGACAAGGCAAAAGATGAGGGTCGTAAGCTAACAACGATGAAGTTGACTGTAGCTAGGATAATAAACACAAGAAAAACAAATCTGTGGGGAAGGTGCTTGGTACGGTAGTTGAGTCTGCAGTCACTCAGCATCTTTAGTACACACAGTCAAGGTGGCACTTGTTAGGTTCCAGCTAATACTAAACATTAAAGGATACCTGCTTAGCAAATAATACAAAAACTACACAAACCTTAGTCCTTCAAAGCTATTTAAGGTACAGACAGAAGCTGAAACAAGATCCACTGCCCCATGTTCTGCCATCAGCACATGCTTTGGTACAGTTATCCATTGGGTCACAATGAACAAGCATGATAAACAGGTCACATGCTCAAGTACTGCAATTGTCTCCACAACATAGCCAAGGTTTGCTCTTTGGTAGAGGTGTAATTCTGAGAAGACTGCAGGCCAAATCCATGGAATGAACTCTGTCAGCAAACAAGAAGACCTTCCTCCAAAAAGACTCCTCTTTGACTATGTTTTCCCTCAAAAAAGATATCAAGGAGACACAGAACAGTTCAAAAGTCTAAACTAAGACACTTCCCTGCATACACTTTCTCTCTGGGAAAAAAAATAAGAGAGCAGAAGTGACAGATGCTAGACGCACTTTGAAAGTCCTCAGATACTGTGGTGATGAATGACTATAACAACCTCTTTAGGACAGAACAGACGGTTTATTGTCTGAAGCAAGAGTTACCATTCCCTTTTGATGCTTGCAGACTGCAGCAACACACCAATGAAGTTACTATAGGAATACTGTTTTAAATATAATTTTTAACAAGCTCTGAGAAAACAACAACAAAAAAAAAAGAGTATTCATCATGCTTTATTTTGCATAGCTTATAAAATGCATAATTGTGCTAACGTACCTAATTGTCAAGCTACTCTTTTGGGAAGCTGACACAGGAATGGGTGCCAAACAGCAGGGAATACAAACTGGTGTGTAAAAGCAGTTGAGATTTGATTCTGTTCTGCCTTCCATGAAAAGTGTTCTTCCATGAAAATATATAATATACATGTGTGCATGCATTGTGACTAAGACATGGAGAAGCATTTGAAAACCTATTTTTAATATTGTCTTCTTTTTTATGGAGTTACTATTGGCATAAAATAGGAGAGTGGGATTTGTTTTGTAATGTTCCTTCCTACTGAGACAGATTTAGGAAACATGGAATCTTTGAGGTCTTCATTGAAGACTGAAGCTTTATGTTTCCCATTGTACATTACATAGAAAGGCATCCTTGATGCTTTGTTTCTCTCCTTGCAAATATAGAGATCAGTGGCAGAGGTAAAAATCTCTGCAGTTTTCAGAAGTAAAGCCAAGCCATCTGTGTAGTCATGTGTTATCTTAAGTCTTATCCAAGTCTTATCCTTAAAAGGACTGTCCAGGCATTTGAAAACATTTTACTAGAAATGTCAAAACAGGTTTCTAGTTCTGACATTTTTAAGGGATCATTCATTTATGCTTGACCTCACCCACAAAACAATATCTTTCTATTCCCCTCAGCTTTGTCTCTTTCTATCATCCCCATTACACCTACCCTGGTAAACTCAACAAAGCTTCTCCTTCACCCCAAGTCCACCTGTCTGAAGCTGACTTGTACTCAGAAGTAACTTCTACCCTTCACTCAGGAGAAACATTCTCTACACTTTGCTCCCTGGGAAAGGCACTTCAGCTCTAACACCCACCAAATGACTCCAGGTTACCCACTTTGGAGAGCATTGACTGATGTCAGCCAGAACCACACCAAGGAGCCTATAAATCATTAATGTGGCTAGTTCAAGCCTGTGTGTTCTCCAACTTATCCCTTAAGATGGATTTTGATTCCAAGGACCACAAGCCTAATCCAGAGTCTCAAGCTCCACGCTGATTTTGCAGATATTTAGTAGAGAAAGAGGCAGGACGTGCAGCAGTTGTACATACGTGTGCATGCTCATGCATAGGCACAATGCATTGGAAGCACAATGATTCTGGAAAAATCAGGAATGACTGTTATTGGCCAGATACAGTGGGACCCCATGACTATGCAAAACTCTGGTAGTAAAAGATTTAACAGAGAGAGAAAGGAGCAGGTGGACATGTGCCAACTGTATCCTAGCATGCATCAAGAGAAGAGTGGCCAGCAGAGAAAGAGAGGTGATTCTCCCATTTACTGTGCTCTTGTGAGACCCTACCTCAAATACTGTGTCTGGTTCTGGTGTCCCCAACATAAAGAGAACAAAGAACTGTGGGAGCATGTCCAGAGAAGGCTATAAAGATGAATCAAGCACTGTAGCACCTTTGCTATGAGGACAGGCTGGAAGAGCTGGGGTCATTCAACCTAGAGAAGACAACTCCAGGGGGAATCTTACAACTGCCTTCCAATACCTGAAGAGAACTTTCTGGAAGGCTGGCAAGGGAATTTTCACAAGTGGATCTACTGATAAGACAAGGGGAAATAGTTTGAAATAGAAGAAGTGTATGTTTGGGCTAGATCTTAGGAAGAAGTTCTTCAGTGCACAAATGTAGAGACTCTGGAACAGGTTGCTCAGAGACACTGTCAATATCCCCTCCCTGGAGATCTTCAAGGCAGGGTTGGATGAGGCCTTGAGCAACCAAGTTTTGTTGTGAGATGACCTGCCCATGGCAGAATGTTGGAGTAGATGGATCTCTAAGGTCCCTTCCTACCTGAGCCATTCTATGATTCTATGATTCCAGCCCCCATCTCTCTCACTGGAGATAACGCACTCAGTGAGGCAGTTTCAGATGTAGCTGATAACTAAAGGCCTGTGTTAAAGATGGAGTGGAGATACCAGCCTGCTGATACCAGACTCTGCGTGCTTTATCTGTGCAGCACCTGTCTCTGTGTCTGTGCACATGTGTGTGTGGGCATAGACAGGGAACAGGGGCACAGGAACAGCTGTGCCTCTTCTGCAGACATATTCCTGGTCTCCCAGTGAGACCTCCAGCACTGTGGCTGGAAAATCTGCCATGAGAAAAAGACTCCAACAGCACAAATTTTCCAAGCTCTTTGCCAGGGAAAAAGCTCAGTCTATCCCAGCAGTCTGTTGCCACAAAAATATCAGTTTGCACATTTTCAAAGTGCTCACAAAGTTGCTTGCAAAACTCTCTCTTTTGTTAAAGCCACCAGCAGTTGTCTGTCTGTAATTTGGAAAAATCCCTTAAAAATAAATGAATCCTCTTATTTCTTCCATCTTCCCTAAGTTTAATCATTCTCCCTATCTTCCTGCCTACATCTCTGGTAAAACATACTGACTAGACAGGAATACATGTCTTTCATATCTCTAACCTTTCCGTGGTTTTATGCTTTCGAGGATATTTATTCTAGTGCTAGGGAAAAACTATATTAGCATTTTGATTGTGTTCTTGCAGCACTCTGCAAACCTACAAGGAAGTATCCACAGAACTTATTTCTTCCAAAAAGACAACTTTGCATGGAGAATTGCTACTGTTACCTGCTTTACAATGTTCATCTATTAGAGAAAGGAAAGAAGTTGTGCACCGGGGGGGTTTAGCAATGCTCGAATAAGGGCCATTAGGCAAGTCTCCTTGTCTTCTCCCAGCACTTGACAAGTGAGTGGTTTTCTTTGATGAATTATTTACACATGTACAAAAATGTCTCAGACCCACAAAACCACCTAACGTTCTTTAGTCTATAACGAGGAGCTGGTGTTACATTGGCTTCTGTTCTGGCACCAGTAATGCTGTAGAACTGACTGTGTCTCCCAGATTCTTTGGGCTTGTTTATAAAAGTTCAGGTGGAGCAGTTTACAAGTTCACTACTTCTCGTGATTTTGTATTACTGCCAGGCTTACTCAAGTGTAATTGAAACAGATATGTGATCATCACTTAAGTAATATACTTAGAATCTGATATTTTGAAGTTATATCACCAGCAGCTTTATTTTCAAATGAGCTAACAAATTTCTGGGAACAGAACAACAACCTTCTCCAAAACAGACACCAGCTAAATGAACACATTCTGTTATAAAATATTTGCCTTCTATTTATAGCTCATGTAAAGAAGTGGAACCAATTGGAACCAAAGCTGATTTGTCCAGAAGAATCTCTTATTTTTAATGAGCATATCAAGCATACTGTGAGAAATCAACAGTCATACCAAATGTCCTACTGGCAACCTACCTGAATAGGTCTTACCATTCATTACTACAGAGTAATTTGGTTTGATCCCCTACAACTATGCTCTTACAGTGTCTCAGGCACTGAGTCTGTCTCCTCAAATGTAATCCCAGGTCCTGAATAAGCACCTCTGAGCTCTGTCTAGTGGAAAGGTTGAGTTAAGCACAGTTTCAATTGCAGCGTAAAAGGAAATCCCCAGAAAAGCTCCTAAGCCGGCAGTGATACCCTCCAGGCAGACAAAAGCATTATGAACCCACTCCAGCACTTGAACGAGCGCTGGAGTATTATAGGAAAAGAAACTCACTACTCAACCCAGTCTCTCTCCAGTAGAAAGTTACCACCACACACTGGGATTGGGTTTGATCTCATTGGCAAGCCATGGGTGTGCTGTAGGAGCCCCTTCCAGACCCAGCAAGCCTTAAGAGGTTTAGATGGAAACATATCTTGGGGGGATTACAACTCAAGCAGATGTGATGCCCAGAGACTATAAAAGGAGTAGGGCTGCTTCAGGAATTTAGGTGCCTGCAAGCTCAGGGAGCAGATGAGCAAAAGAATCCAGGATTACACTGTGCTGACTTACCTCATTTTACCAAAGTCCTTTTTTTTTCCCATAGTCATTTTTGCAGACTTAACTCTATATACAAGTTTAAAATTAAATTGTGCTTCAAACAAACAGCAAAGCTACTTTCACCAGCAACAAGAATAATTTTCACAGTACAAGTTTAGTAGCTGACTACAACCTCCAGTTTTACTACTACTGTATTAAATAGGCAAAACAAAAACTCAAAAATGTTTCATACTTCCACTACCACAGAAAAATAAAGCTTGTAAGAGAATACTTATTCACCTCTCCAATCCTTACCACTGCTGGTAACACAGGGGATGTTTATATGCCTACTAAAAGCAGTTACATGCCTGCACTCCAAAAAGTCCCTTTATATTTGGAGACTGTAAAAATAAAATCTACCAATACTGATCAGACTCATTTTTGCACAAAGCAATAGACACTTTTCATAGACTTTATCATAACAAATGTAGCTGTTCATAGCACCCAGGATTAATTTGCCTCATACAAAATTGTATTCTAGTGGTCCTTAACTATTTCAAATAGTACCTAACTGTTGCACTTGGCTATTGCAAGGGTATAAATCTGCTTTAGCCACAAGAGGAAGAAAATACCCTAGGCGTCTACTGGGGGGCTTAAACCATCTAACCACTGGCATCCTCCAGCCCAGGTAACCTGTGAACATCCCTTATTATTGACATTGTAAGAAGAGTCCAGCCAGCTCTTCAAGAATTAAACTTTTATTGGCAGCAGGGCAACTATAGTCAAGACACTTTATTTTGAAAACTGCATCTCTTCTACAGCTAACAATCTGGGCATTACAAGGAGTTGAAGGTAGAGCAGATCCTGAGCTTTATTAACTTAAACCAGAATTAGAGAAGAACAAAAAGAAGATGGAATAAATGCTCTAGGGAGGATTTAGGAGATGAAGTTTATTGATTTGTTAGAGAGGCTTTCCTTTTTCTCCAAGAAAAAGGACCCCTCTGAAGAAATGCCACAAAGTACAATTGCTAAAGGGTGAGGATGAAAAATGACCACAGCAGCTCACCTGAATTCAATGGCAGATGAAAAAATACAAATTTAATACCAGATTCATATCAACCACCTCTTCCTCTATGACTGTTGCATAACTATCTGTAAATACTTTTATGCATTAATAAATACTAGTGTTTAGTTCTAAATTTTCCTTAGTTAAAACACATTTTGAAGCAGGAGTTATAAATGGGTCTCTACTCAATGACATAAAAACACAAAAGAAAATGAACAACTCCCTCAGCTCCTTCCCTGGTCTGCATCTCCCACTGTTTTACAACACTTCAACACATACTCATTAGTGAACAGAGCTCCAAAGACATATGAAGGTAACCAGGAATGCTTTAGTTAAAACACAAGACAGCATCACTGTTCCTATGAACAGCAACAGGCAGGAAATCCCTGTAGCAGGAGCAGCAGGAACACATCACACCTGCATCTTAGGAGTGGTGAGGAAAGGATTATTTTAGGGGATTTTTTCTTTAACCAACCAAACTTATGATTCCTTATGAATTTACGTTTCAAAAAGACAGTTATTTTGGTTTTTTGCCTTCAGAAGAAACAGCATTTCATCATTTTACAGTTCCCCCTCCTTATCCAAGCAAGAGCCCTGTTCATTCCTGAATCATCTTGAACACAATTAAAAGCTATTTGACTTCACACGATTCCTGATGAATCACCGTCTTTCACAGTGAGCCAAAAGTCACACTTCAGGAATGAGTTTCTATCCATTCATGTGCTCCTGGGTACTAAACTGCACAGTTCTGTCAATTTTGGCTTACAAATACAAGAGCAATGGCAATGAAGGCACCTCCATCGCAGTCATCTGTTACTCTGCAAACACCACTAACTTTTTTGGGTATTGAGTGTGAGGGACCTCTATAACAACAGTCTGACAAGTGGAGGCGGGTGAGGGAAGTCCACCCAGTATGCATTGACAGTTTCTCCTATTTTCCTTAGCAAATTTCATAAATATATAGTTATGCAGCAGCCACTGAAATTTCCTTGATGAATGCTGTACCTTCATTCAATTGGTAGTATTGATACATTGACATTTTCAAATTCTAACTTGGCTACTGGAAGTTTCTAAGCCCATCACATGTCATATGCTAAGCACTGGGAGTCCAGGAAAATTCCCTCCCTCCTTCCCTCTTCTCTTCCTCCCTCCAGGAAAACTCATTCACTCAGGAAAAACTCACTCACAGGCGTCAAAACGAATGTGCCTGTTGCACCAAGGAAAACTTGGCTCTGGAGAAAAAACAAAGTGGTTATAAATTTGGTATTCCAAAAGCTTCTCCCTCTGTATTTAATATATTCAGCATCTGATAAATATTTACTGCAATCAAGAAAAGCAATTATTTCTTTTCTTTTCTAACCCAATACTTCACTTTAAAAGGGTTAAAAAAATAATAAGGTAAAGGATGACAATTATCTCATGACTAAGAGATATAGCTATAAAAATATAATTGATTTGTATGCTAAACACTCCCTTTTACATATATGCAATATACTTTCACAAGTTAGAATAGGACATTCTATTTGAAAACACCCTTAAGGAAAAAAGCAAATCACTCTTCTCTCTAAGAACACATAAGATATGTGTAAAATCAAGTCTCCTGTATGCAAGTAAAAAACCATGAATGACACCTCATCATAAAAATAAGGATGAATACAGAGCACAATACAGAGATGAAGAAATATCTTCCTCTGGAGATCAACCAAATGCAAGTACATTAAAAACCTACTTTTTTTGTTTTTAAATACCAAAGCTTTTTAATCCCAATAGGTACTTAATGTTAAAATTGGAAATTCAAGTAAGATGGACCAGAGTTGCTGTCCATCTTGTACACACCCCAGCTAGAAAGCCATAAACACAGCTGGGTTTTCATTCTTTCCATCTGGTACAATTTTACTCCCTTTGGCTCAGCAGTAGTGGAAAAGCAAAAGTCCCTTCTGCACCCTATGGATTGATGGTTATCCATACTCCCCAAGGAGATTCACAATTAAACTCACTCAGTTTGTAGCCAGGTCACACCTTCCATTCAAAGCCCCAGAACTCCTGTGCTGTACTGCTGTTCAAAGTAGATTGAGTCCTTACTACCACTCATAACACAAAAAATAAGCAATCAGTTATCAGTTCATGATTGCTACACACTGAATACAATCATCAGATTGGGCCCCTAGGGGAAATGTAGGTTTGATCCTGCCCATCTCTAAATTCTACCTGCAGTACAGAACCACATATGCAAACCTGTGCAGATTTCTCCTGCAATTATGAATGAAGGCACGTGGTATCTGTGCTGGCCTTCCTTAAGTTTACTCCCTCTGTATATTGAAAACCTACATACTGCATTGACTAATTATACCCACGGAACACGGGATAACTTGATGAAAGTCCAGTCTATGTTCACTATGGCATCTTCCAAATAAAGATGGAAGCTTCACAAACACTCCATGCAGAGTTTCTAGCAGCTGGGTAGAAGCCTTCCGAAACAGTTGTCCTACTGAGTGCTTTCAACTTGTGTTCAAGTCAAAAGGACTTAAAGCTCCTCAAAACAATGCCAAGCCCAACACACTAGAAAGTATGTTAGCAGTTCATTAGCAGGAATAATTACCAGAAGGAAATGAAGTTTAGTGATTCTCTGCATAGACATTGATGTAAACTTTGCTGTCAACTTTTCTCCTCATTGAATAACACTGCTGTTAAGCAGAGGGCCTTTGCTACAGCATTAGGAAGGATCCAGACCTGGATATCATTCCAGCCAAGTCAATGGTAATGTAACGGTCACTTACTACAGTATTAAATTTGATGTTTTCTGTGATCCAATAGAAACCAATCATATTCAGACTGATTTTATCACAATATCATTTGTATGAGATATTCTGTGCTTACCATTCAATGGAAAAAACAATCAAGACAGCAACAGCAACTAGCATAGAGCACCTCCCTAAAAATGTCAGCCTGTATAACTTTCACCAGATTCCACTTGGAGAAAAAGAATTTCCACAAGTCCTTCATGCTTGCAAGAGTACCAATCAATTATTGGAAACTTTAATATGCAGTCTCTTAACCTGAGAAACAATGACTTTGGATAAAGTTGCGGGGGTCAAAGGAGAAAGATGCTGATGTCATCTCCAAGGCATCTCTTTCTAAGCCTAAGAATTCTTAATTTTAAACAAAACTAGTGTCAGAGATCTAAATGTGTGCCTAGAACTGCCTGTGACCACTTAAAGTAGCTGATGTGGTTATAAATGAAATTGCATTTGGATAACTCATTAAAAAGCAAACAGGAGCAAGTCACTATAGGCACTTTCAGTCACATTCCAAATACTGAACTGTCTTGGGGTAGATCTTTGCAGCAGAGGCAGAGATGAGCTCTTTTAACTGCCTTCTTGTTTGGTTAGGTGGATCACCACAGGGAGGTGATGCAAAAACACATCCTCACCGTCTTTAAATTAGCTACATTCAAAACACTGCATTAGTCCAGATAGAAACATTAGTACATTGCAATAACATCAGAACTTCATTCCAAAGCTTCCTGTAGATAAACAAGCGCACAAGGTTAGGTTTATTAGGTAGTGAAATTGTTTCTGGAAATGCCTAAGTACAAGCCAAACCAAAGACCATGTCCAGCACTAAGTACTGCATTTCCTGATATCCTCAATCCTTTGTAAGCATTTAATAGGTTCACAAACTTAATTGGGGTCTTCAAAGCACAACCAGCTACAAGGAGAAGGACACTGAGATGCTGGAATATGTCCAGAGCAGAGCTACCAAACTCATGAGGAGTCTAGAGAACAAGTTGTATGGGGAGAAACTGAGAGAAATGGGCATGTTTAGTTTGGAAAAGGAAAAGCTGAGGGGAGAAATTCTTGCCCTTTACAACTACCTGAAAAGAGGTTGCAGAGAGGTGGATGTTCATTTTTACCAAACGATTAATGACAGCACCAGAAGAAATGGTCTCAAGTTGAGTCAGACTGAGAGAAATGGGCATGTTTAGTTTGGAAAAGGAAAAGCTGAGGGGAGAAATTCTTGCCCTTTACAACTACCTGAAAAGAGGTTGCAGAGAGGTGGATGTTCATTTTTACCAAACGATTAATGACAGCACCAGAAGAAATGGTCTCAAGTTGAGTCAGGGGAGGTTTAGGTTAGATATTAGGAAGCAATTATTTACTGACAGAGTGGTCAAGCACTGGAATGGCCTTCCCATGGAGGTTTAAGAAACAAGTAGACATGGCGCTTCAGTACATCCTCTGGTGGCAGAGATTATAGGGGGGTTATTTTGTTTATTATCTGGTTGATTGTGTCTGGTGCTGGTATCAGATCAGGATTTGGGGTTTGTCAATGTGGTGTGTGTGGTTGGACTCGGTGATCAGGTCAGCCTTTCCCAACAAGGAATACTCTGTGATTCTGTGCCAAATGTTTAAGTAATTCCTGAATGTATTCAGTTAGGTGGTTTTGCAAGAGCCCTCAAGAAAGCAAAGATATTTGTAAATGTATTCATATGTGAAAGACCCTTTTCTAGACATTTTGGATATTTTTTATTGTTTTCTTTTAATAGTGAAGTCCAGAAGAGACAAGCACAGGAGTTGCTTCAGGTTTTCTTTTTAAAAATCCGTAAAAAGTTACACTAGGGCTTGAAGGAGAAAAAAAAAAATACACAGCAAAAAATTCAGAACTGTTTGCTTTCCTTTCCAAATATTTCAGATAAATAAACTGCGACATATGTCAGGTACCTAAAGAGCTAGAAATCAAAAAATGCTTCTCACTCATCTTTCTGAAAGTGCTGGTCACTGCTTAAGTCTTCATTTCCATTTGTGCAAGGAGCCTGAATGCCAGTAAAGCAAACAATACCATATGTCAAAATAAAACTTTAGAGAAAAGCCATGTGTGGGGGTGTGGAAGATCCATCATTAAATTCAGTCGCACACAGATTTTTTTTACACCTACTTGGATAATTATGAATGTATCTGTGGCTGGCTCAGAAACAGAAGAAATATCTCTAGTAAATTCTTGAAGACACCAGTAATTTGTTATTGACTCTGCTGGTGCCAGGATTTGCCACAACTTCAAACCGTGTATCTGACGGTTCAGAAGAAGCTAAGCACAGGGGGTAGTGGCCTTCTCAGAATAAAACTGCTGTTATAAATACATTCTAAAATAGCTATTCTAAATAAGATAAAACAGCTATTCTAAATGTAAAAGCAGTCATTAGTTTTCAACAACTTATTTTAATAGGTCAATTATGAAATGAATGCAACCCTTACTGCTCAATATTTTGGGTTTCCTCACTGGATTTAGCATTATCATTTGCAGTTTAAAAAGAAAAAAAAAGAGTGGGGTGGGTTCACTCAGTGATGCTCATTGCCAAGTAGCTCACCCAGCCCCATCCCCCCAAGCTTACTGTCAGCATCTGAAGGTCTGGTGGACCCTCTGTCCCCTTCCTGTTGAAGCCCATTGGGATGTCTGCTTTCTGAGAGCTGGCAGGATTTCCTTCTGCCTCTCCTCAAACGTGCAGAAAAGTGGCACAAGGTACATTCAGTATTCAGGACTTACAGACCAGGTGATGTGGGCACAAATAAGTACTGTCCCTCTGGCAGGTGTCTTCTGGAGTTGGCTCATTCTATAGTTCCCACACACCTCAGACTCATCATCCCTGTCCTAGCACTCCTGTTAGCACTCTTTTTCAGAGGGGCTTTTGAAATAGTCTGAAGTAAACTGAAGGGTAGGCACTGCCACTCATTTTACCCATCCCTGTTCTCCAGCTGATGCTTGCCATCATCTGGAAATGGCTAAGATGATACATAAAGAGCTGTGATCTAACTGGTACATCTGTTCCCATTTTATTTGTAAGCTCAAATGTGTGCTTTAGAAACAGTATTTAAATATCACACACTTCACCTCTTCTTTTCCTTCTGGAAACAGAAAAATCCGTCATGAGTCCTTTGGTTTGTGTACATGGTTTCGATTATCCTTGCTCTTTTCCATATACTTTTACATACATACACACCTAAAGGGCTGGCAGTATCTTCAGTTTAATAATCTCCTCATCCCACTTGATGCTTAGAATACATACTTCTAAGATCTGAACTTCCTCTGTAAGGGAACAATGGACTAAAGAACAATAACATTTCATAAAATTCAAATTAAGTTACCTTAATGACTTCAGAACATGCTCTGCAGCCAATAGGGATAGATATCTGGGCTGCAAAACTTTCACAAGCCCCAGCATATGGGTTGGCCACTTCCAGCAACTTTCAGGATACAATCTGGATGTGCACCACCCCTCTTCTGATAGGGCACCTGCAATCACACGTGGATGATCAAAAGGAATCACAAACACATGTAAGGTCCTTGCTTAATATGATCAATATATGACGTGATGAACTGAATTAAATTGGGAGAGGACTCTGTCTCAAAGCTGTTTAGTGAATGTGACACAGCAGTTTGCTGAACCCTAAAAAACAGCAGGACAATGTCTATCAGACATTACAGCTTTCAATACATAAGCAACCGAAACTATGAAAAGCAGTTTTCACTCAATCTTGGAACTATGATACAGTGGTTTCATGAACTGACTCCATCGTGAATATGCATACCTGAACACCTTCATGCATATACATAACATTTCTTGGAATCAAGGCCAACCTGNTACCAAAGACCACCTTAAGATGGACTTTGTGGGATGCTGAGAAAGTCCATGGTGGTGACTTTTTCCTTTCTTCTGCTTCTTTTACTGCATCTTCCTGATCTGTTTCTTCTCTGACTCTCCTATTACTTTTTCTACCCCTCCTCTTTTCCTCTCCCCTTATCAATAAAAGCAACTAGTGGACAGCATCTGACCTTGTTTGTTTCTTGATTTCACCATTGGGATCAAATCAAATCAAATGTCCCCAACAGAAATAGACAGCTCTGTGGCATGCATCTACCCTCACACCTTGGACTCTACAAGAGAACACTCTTCTTGTATCAAGCACAAAACCAATCCAACAAAACAGGACAAAGAGGAGATGGATGGTTCAACTTAGTTAAGCTCCTGACCAGGTGAATATCTGATTATTTGTTTCTGTATTTATTATCACAACCTATAAGCCTTAGAGACATTTTTCCTACTTTTGAATTATGACCGTATTGGCCTCTCTAAATACCAGTGATGCCTGGGAAAACACAGTAGTGCCAGGAATAGTAGGTTCCTAACGGGATAGTTTATTTCTTTTAAAATGATTTTTTGCCGTTCCTAGTTGCTCTGGGCTTCTCAAATAACCTGAAATCCTAGCCTTCTCAGGCATAGGAAGGCAGGATTCAAAACACCTGCATTTCTACAAGCATTCAACTCTTTCCTCCTGTAGGTTATATCTACCTTCATGAACAACACATTGGAAAATAACTTGTTTCCTCTATTTACCTTCTAATGCACCCTCATCACCCATGTTCTCAGATTTCATTACCCTTGAACAAGAAGCATATCCCCCAGCAAGCTTTTCATTTCTGTCTGCTCATCATTTTGGCATTGATTGTAAATAATTGGCACATTCCATCTTCTCCTGCTTCTCCTTATATTTACAGCACCAATAGGAGAGTAGAAAGATCAACAGCATACCCATCTCTACAAAATGAATGTTTACGCTGGTGTAGAGAGCATGTTTCAACTGTGTAGCTTTACTGTTCTACTGTCAATCCTCAGATGTTGACAGCTTTATTTAGTTCTAACCACTTATATTTACAAAGGGATCTTCCAGAGGAGTAAGCATTCCACAGTCAAGTTCCTGAGGCTATTTTTTTCCCACTTCTACTCAAATTACACAGCCAAAATGTCTTAACGGTTAGAAGACTGGCTTTGTTTCAGCCTGGTTTTTTTAGCTCACAGTGCTAACAGACTTCAGCTTAAAAGTGGGGTAGTGCAGTGGCCCCAGAGGGTCACATTTCAGAGGACAACAGCCTTGTGTTGCTGCTCTGTGGAACTTGGAGTTTTGCTGATCGTTCTGACCATCTTTTAAACAGACAGGCAGGAACTGAGCAAAGGAAGTCTTTAGTTTTCTAAATTATTCAAAGTCAGTGCCTTTTACTGTACTGCTAATTAAGCAAGAGATAGTGGCTGTCTCACCCGTCCTACAAAGATGCATAGGGACCCATGTTCAAATTGCCATGCAACTTTCCCACAACAGTACTGAAAAGCAGGTTTCAAAAATCAGCGTGGTGCAGTATCAAGTGATCCCACAGATCTCTGGTTTAGGGGGTCCTAGAGCTTAGTGACAATTAAGTGATGCTTAGTGATGTGTGAGATGTCTCTACTTTCATTATTTCCTGCAAAGAATAGTGTCTATCTTCAATCTTTCATCAATTCACTGGAAAGCTTCATTAAATCACACTCCCCTTGTGATACCCCATTACTTATTGCTTGAGGAGTGGGATTTTATCTGGTCAGGTTGAGGTTTTGCTGAATGACTGAGGTTTGTCATTTTCTCTAATTCTCTACTGATTGCAGAGCTCCATTTCCCAAGGCTAATAAACCCGTGCTGCTCAGTTCAGCCCACATTTCCTTCCAGGTTTCCATGCTTAAACTTTTTTTTTTCTAAATCAGATCGAAGCAGATCTCCATTGCTCATTTCTTCCCGGTTCTGAAACAACAGGCATCTTGGGTTTTTTCTAATATCTTGATGGATTGCATGCTCTACTGCTTGTGGAAAATGTACTGGAGATAATTAAAACAATATTTTATGATTAAAAGTAAAGGTAGAGCTAATGTGTGGCCACTGATCCAGGCCATGGTGTTAACCTCTAATGCATCCTATGGATTTGTATCCAGACCCCAGATATTTTTTCATGATACATTAAAACCTCCTTTACTTAACTTAAAAACTTTTTAGTTTACCTAACTTACTAACCTAGTGTTCTGAAAATAGCTAGTAGAAGTAACACTTCTCAAGTAGTTTTTACCTCACTAAATAGTGATTATAAGTGATTTGCACTACACTAAGGATCTCATCCGTATTGTTTAGTTAGGAATGGTATCCAACCTGTTTTGAGTGAAGAAGCATAATAGGTAAGAAGTACTAAATTCTACAGTGCATCAGCTCTTTCTGAAGAAGAGACAAGACAACACTGTATCAGGAATACAAGTGTGTATGGTATCTTGGCACAAGAATAGATCTTTTTAGGGGAAATGTGCTTTTTGAAAGTATTTAAGTTAATTTTGCTTCCTGGTGAATAGGTCTTATTACAGTCTCTTCCAATATATTTTTTTCTTTTTTAGGGAGCTGTTTTCTTGTTTCTTGAGAGCTAACAAAACATTGCAAACACATGGCACATCCTGCAATCATTGACTACACAACCACAGAAATTCCAATACTGTGTAACCACGGAATGTTAGGGGTTGGAAGGGGCCTTGAAAGATCATCTAGCCCAATCCCCCTGCCAGAGCAGGATCAAATGTCTTGTACTCCGTAAAACTCTGCTCTCCAGGCATCACACAGCTTCATCAAAGAGCTCAAAATACAGGGCTTTTTGAAAAGTACATGTTGTTCATACAATCCTGATTATATCTCACAGTATCAGGAAACAGGTTTGGAAGTTCTGCAGTTGTTTACAGAAATGTTAGCTGGGTTTTTTTTGCCTCATGAGAGGAAGTTTGTTTAGTCCTAAGCATTGAAAAAACAAGAGACTAACAGACACTAAGAGATTTTATAAATCACAGAAAGTCAGGGGACTAAAGCAGCACAAGGGCTGAGTCTGACCAGTTCCACATCCCTTATGCATTACTGAAGTTACAAAGCAAAGCATAAGCAATTGTCAGGAACAGGGGTGATTGATTTCTGCGCATGACTTAGTTGTGAAGAGACATGAATAATGGAATGGCTAATCTCTTAACTGGTTTGTACAAGCATTAACTTAAATGGATAATATTCAGCCCAAAGCCATACAAATGGAAAGATCGAGTTCATAGCAGGAAATATTTGTAGAAATAGAAGGGGGGTGAAAGATTTCCCATCAGCAACAGTGATGTAATGTGCTGCTGTTTCTTAGTCTGACAACAGAATGGTTAGTTTCACTAATAAATGGTAACTAATGAAACATACTTGACATCCACCAATACGTATGTACAAGGTTGTGCTTGCATTGTGTAGTTTCAAATCATTTTAATATTTGCCAGCTTAGTTGTTTCCTGAAGCTTGCATTTTAGAATACAAATTGTTTGTGTGTAATTCCATGGACAGACACTTTACCAAATCAGCTGTCTACTGTATGAATGCATTTTAGGAACCATCAAGTAAAGAGGTTACTGCTCAAAATGCAAAGAGCATGAGGGAGCCAGGAGTGGATCACACTATAAAGAAATCAGTGTGCAAGGATCAGGCACATTTTGAAGAGCAAGTTGTGTCAGTAGCCCTCTCTTTTGATATTTAAGTAACCTGCCTTTCCCAATCACACAGGTTCAGCTGTCAACTATGGCTAAGCTGTGTGGCTAACAACTTACTAATGAATGAATATTCACTGTTACATTGCAGCAAAGATATGATTTTAAATACTTGCATGGAATGTTGAAAGTGAAGACGGTATGGAAAGATTTCTTCTCCTCAAGTGCACCAAATTGGCAACGTAATCATGCTACACAAAGCCAGAAGGTGGTTCCTGGCTTGTATCAGAAACAGTGTGGCCAGCAGGAGCAGAGAGGTGATCATTCTCGTCTAATCAGCTTTGCGGAGGCCACACTCAAGTCCTGTGTCCAGTTTCGGGAGCCTCACTGCAAGAGAGACATTGAAGGGCTAGAGAGGGGACAGAGACAGCTACAAAGCTAGTAAAGAATTTGGAACAGGGATCTGGAGCTGTTTAGCCTGAAGAAGAGGAGATTGAGAGGAGATCTTCCTACTTCCTACAACTATTTGAAAGGAGATTGTAGAGAGGAAGAGGTTGGTCTGTTTTCCCTAGTGGCTAGTGATAGGATGAGGGATAATGTCCTGAAGCTGCATCAGGGGAGTTTTAGGTTGGGTGTCAGGAAGAATTTCTTTCCTGGAAGGGTTGTCAGGCATTGGAACAGCCTGCCCAGGTTGGGAGGTTAAGTGCCCATCACTTGGAGGTGTTGAAGGGAAGGGAAGGTGTTGCGTTTGGGGACAAGGTTTAGTGGCACTGATAGGGCTAGGAAAAGGTTGGACTAAATTATGTTGAAAGTTTCTTCCAGCCCAAACTGTTCTATGATTCCTGGACAAGGCGTGATCAACTGAGACTTTACATTGATGGGTGTTATGTTACCACACACACACACACACACACTCTTCAACCTCTTTTTCTTTGAGGAGCAGTAGAGCTCAAGTTTAGAGATAGCATAAAGCCACGCAACGACATTCATTTTCATTGACTGCCAAAGTCTGAATGCCCATGAAAACTTTTTTTCCAAGCCATTACTGCTGTTGGCAAAGAATTTTATTTTAAAAAATAGAGAGCACCAGGTCCACTACAGAAACAATGTGAGTGAGAGAATGGTAAGGTCTTGTTCAAGCTAGTATCAATAAAGTTCTGAAAGGACTCATTTTACAGTATCACAGTATCACAGTAATGATGAGGCTGGAAAACACCTTAAAGATCATCCAGTCCAACCTAAATCCAACTAAACCAAGTAAACCTAACTTCTAACATCTAGATCATGCCACTCAGCACTTCATCCACTCTAACCTTGAACACCTCCAGAGACAGTGACTTGACCACCTCTGTGGGCAGCCCGTTCCAAAATCGGATCACTCTTTCAGTGAAAAACCTTTTCCTAATGTCAAGTCTAAACCTCCTCGACTGAGCTTAATACTGTGACCTCTTGTCCTGTCTCCAGTGTCCAGGGAGAAAAGACCGACCTTCACCTGACTACAACCACCCTTTAGGTAGTTATAGACAGTGATAAGGTCACCCCTGAGCCTCCCCTTTTCCAGGCTAAATAGACCTAGTTCCATCAGCCTCTCCTCATAGGGCTTACCTTCCAGCCCCTTTACCATTCTAGTTGCTCTTCTCTGGACTCATTCCAGCACCTCAATATCCTTCCTAAACTGAGGGGCCCAGAATTGAACACAATACTCTAGGTGTGGCCTAACCAGTGCCGAACACAGGGAGAGGATAACTTCCCTCTCTCCGCTGGCTACACCATTCCTCATGCAGGCCAGGATGCCATTAGCCCTCTTGGCTGCCTGGGCACATTGCTGACTCATGTTAAGTTTGCTGTGCGCTAGTACTGCCAAGTCTCTTCCTACCTGACTACTCTCTTAGAACTCCATTCCCAGCCTATAGTTCTGGCTGGGGTTGTTATAACCAAAATGCAGAATCTGACACTTAGACTTGTTAAAACTCATCTTCATCTCTCCAGTCTGTCCAAGTCCTTCTGCAGGGCTCTTCTGTCATCCAACAGATCAACACATGCTCCAAGTTTTGTGTCATCCACAAATTTGCTCATGATGGATTCCAACCCATCATCAATATCATCAATGAAGATGTTGAACAGGACCGGACCTAACAACGACCCTTGGAGTCACCACTAGTACCAGGTCACCAACTATATGCGACACCATTTACTACCACTCTCTGGGCTAGTCCATACAGCCAGTTCCTGACCCAGCATAGAATTTCCTGTCAAAGCCCCTTGCTGCCATCTTCACCAGGAGTATATCATGGGAGACCGTGTCGAATGCTTTACTGAAATCCAGGTACACTACATCCACAGCCTTCCTCTCATCAACTAGTCGAGTTACTTGATCCTAAAAGGAGATCAGATTAGACAAGCAAGACCTAGCCCACCTAAACCCATGTTGACTGGGCTTAATCTTTTGGCCATCATGCAGTTGTTGCATGATAGCGCTCCACACTAACTGTTCCATAACTTTGCCCAGAACTGAGGTGAGGCTAACAGGTCTATAGTTACCTGGATCATCCTTCTGACCCTTCTTGTGTATGGGGGTCACATTCGCCAACATCCAATCATGCAGGACCTCACCTATGATCCACGACTTCTGATAAATTATGGAGAACGGTTTAGCAAGCTCATCTGCCAGCTCTCTCATCACTCTGGGGTAAATCTCATCCAGTCCCATGGACCTGTGGAGATCCAAACGGATCAGCAGGTCTCTAACTAGTACCGCTTGGATGACAGGGGAACTACACTGTACCCTATCCCTGTCTACCAGTTTAGATAAGTATCCTGAAGACAGTCTCCCCTCTGCCTGAAGGCAGTCTACCTCTTCCTTATCCTCATCTCTAATTACTAAATTGCCTCCATGTCCAGTAAATTTAGCAGCAGTGTGGGAGATTGTGAAGCACTGTACATTTTCAGGCAATAGAATCACTACTACTAGGAACTGATGCAACTCTGGAGACATTTAAGACCATCCTGAACACGTTTCTGTGCAGCTTGGTCCAGGTGATTCTGCTGTAACAGGGGGACTGGACTTGATGATCTTTCTCAGGACAAGCATTAAAAAAAGAAGGAATATCCAGTTAGATTATGTTTACCACCAGATCAATTGTCTCCTCACATTTCTCTGCTATTCTATGACACCATTTTAATAGGTATTTCTCACCTTTCCCCTCACTCCATGTCAAACCTATCATTTAAAAGCATGTAAAACCTTTTACAGAATCAAACCAGGCCCAATGTTGTGCATTAATCAGTATGGTTCTGTTATTTACACATGTACAGCACTGGGGCTAGCCATGGCTTTTCAGCATCAGCCTTAACAGCCTGCTGCAGAGCAGCACCAGAGCTGAGTCAAGATGGGGCCCACTATCCACCCTTCTCCCATTCAAAGGGATCAATATGATAATTAGCAGTATGGTAAAGATGGACACAGCAGTCTGAAAAGCACAGAAGGGTCAGACCTGTTCTCCACATACCAGGAGGGTTGTTCTCATTCTGTAATTCTAATTCAAGCCGTGCCTTTTTATCTTCAATCCAGGGCTGTAGAAGCAGAAAGTAAAAGCTTCCTCTCACCACCCCCATCCTGTACATTGGGACTATCTTAATGCAAAACCTGTTTGGAGCGCACTGTATGAGCAGCTCTCTGAACCCTATCAGCATTTTGCATGCATTCTAAACTGGGGTAAAGAAAAATAAGTTGATTTAAGCTATGCTGCAGTATGTGCCAATATTGTTAATGTCACCCTGAAAGAATTGCACCTTTAACACACAGAACTTCAAGAATTTACGGTTTATCTGTGAGACTCAAGATTTTCCTTGCTCAGAAAGACTTGTTTCTTTACAAATGCAAAGAAATCCAAACTGTCCCAATAACTTTTTGCTGCTGAAATAGATTTGTAAACCAGACTGTTGGGAAGTAAATTCATGATCCAATCTGTAAAGTTCTGTTCTATGACTTCTGTGACTTGGTCTAGATGAACCTGCTGTGGCATGGGGATTGGACTAGATGATCTTTTGAGGTTACTTTTGATCCCCACTGATTCTATGATTAGTTGGCCATTCTGTGTGGAAGGGTAGAGCCAGGTGAGCAATACCTAATACAACAATTACTAAAACAGTAATTTTTTGCTTTAGAGTTTGCAATTCAATCATTTTCAACTAATTCAAAATTAAAAAAACACAGCACTTCATCCCTTCAACTAGTATTACAGTGTTAATTGATCAAGCACTGACACAGGGTACATTCTAAACCCTAGAGCACTAGAGAAGCTTTTCTGAAAGTTGAACTGCAGCTTGGACATAGAACCCATGCTGCAGAAAACAGCATCAGTGAGATAAAAACAAACATGTGGTCAACCTCTCTAAAGTTGTCCAGGGGATTGGGATAGGTTTTAAAACTGTTTTAAGTTTTCCTAGCATTTTGTCTACCATTGGAAGCTAGTCTTTCAGCAAGGGATTAATTAAAGGCCCACCAACTTCCCTCTCCCTTCTTTCTCCAACTCTTCTTTTTTTTCCCCACTCAGATAACAAATAAATCTTGTATTGGGTTTTTCTTTTCAGAATTTCCTGTTTTTAAAAAACAACTGAACAAACCAATCAGAGTAACAACAGTTCCTAAAATTCACAATACTTTCCTTTAAAAACAATAAACAACCCCTCACCATTCATGGTTTTAGTTCTACAGCTACAAGAAACTTGAGGTTTCCTCAGTGCACAATAATACAGAAGATGGGACTAAAGATTTCTGTTAAAGGAATGAGGTCCAAGGAGTTATTCACACTAACTATGGTCAGTCACCTACGCATGATTCTACAGTTATATTCCCAAGAGCTCCCAATATTACCTTTTAGCATGTTTCTTCTGGCCATATTGGAACAAGAAAATATTGGACTATAAAATATTGGATAGCTATTACATTTTTCCTGCTGAGCCTCAAAACAGAGAGATATCCAGAAAAAAATATAAATAGATTGATATAGAGGAGAAAGATGTAAAATTCTAAAATGGACTTAAGGTTATCATCAGTATTTATAGTCTGGTAGTCGACAGAAGGGATCCACTGCTGGACCCATAGTAAAACATTACAGTCTACTTAACAACACCCATAACCACACTTGGCCCATTTACAAATCTAAGAGAAAGATGAATGGTGAGCTTGCTTACATTTCTTAGAGCCCTTTTTCCTGCCATGTGTCAAAGGCAAAGAAATGAAAATCCAGTAGATACAGGTCTCCAGGGAGCACAAGAAGTCAGCGATTTGCTGATCAAAGTTTTTTCCATAAAGATCAGATTGCCTGAAGGAATGTGTGAACCAGTTTAGATGAGAAGACCATTTCTGGCTCAAAGAAGGAAAGGGAGAGAAAAAGGCCATCTTCTCTTACCTGCAAATAAGTAAAATCTGTATAAATTAGGACACTTAACTGGAACACAGAACACCTCACACATCTTCATCCCAGAAATCTGTCCTAGTTGCTGATCTGTCAAGTAAATTTGATCAGTTTGGGGAGAGGATGTAAAGTGTTGGTGGTGGAACAGAATTAATACAAATTGCAGAGAAGTAAGAATCACCTAAGAAAACCAACTGCCTGGTAGTCATTGTGCTCATCTTACATATGAAAAACAAAGCCTACAGTCCACCTAATCATGCTAGAGAGTCAACCCTTTAAGGCTTGAGTGTGAACACTCCTAGTTCAGGTAATGACTACCCTGATCAGAATAAGAACTGGCCTCTTGTTTTTCATTAACAAGTTTGTTGCTGTTATGCACGAAGAGATAACAACAAGGAGAAAGTCTTAAAAAACATCAGTAAACAGGCGAACCTAAAGAGTGAGAGTTTTCCAGAGTCATCAACATGAATACCCAGGACGAGGCGGATTGTACCAGTGATGGCACAAGTCCTAGAGAATGTACAATTCAAAGTAGTTGGGCAATTTGGCTACAGACTTTAAGGTTTATTTTGTACAAGAAAAAACTAGATTTACTTTTTGCTTTGTAAGTGGGAAGGAAACTAAAGGGATTGAGGCTGCTCAGAGCATTCCTCCCCATACCCAACTTGTTTCCCTGTTGAAGCCAAGGTCCATGTTAGAAAAAAACAAAACAACCTAATTTCACTCTTCCCAGCTGCTCCTTTGTTTTTCTTTCACCAAGTGCAGAAGATCAGCACACTGGCAACAGAGAGCAACATCAGAGCAGTGAGTGGAGATGCTCTGAAGTTTAATAGGCTGAGTTGGAGTCAGGCTGTCATTTCACGTCTTTCACTAGTCTCATTAGACTATAGAACTGAATTTAGAAAGTACATTTTCAATAAACATATGCTGAGGTGCATTGCATTCTACTTGAAAACACTTCTAATGTATGATTACACTTTATACATCTGTGTCGTCTTTGGAATAGTGTTAGGTAAAGCTTCTTTTTTTCTCTAGATTAGCACAAACAAGATTAAAAGCAATTCCAAAAGCAGCCAGGCTGTGTGCATCTGTCACTTACTTCTACAGCTGGTATCACTTTAAACCCCATTAAGAGAAATAATTCATAGATTGATTGAATGGTTCAGATTGGAAGGGACCTTAAAGATCATCTAGTTCCAACCCCCCTACCATGAGCAGGGACAACCCACTAGACCAGGGTGCTCAAGGCCCTATCCAGTCCAGCCTTGAACACCTCCAGGTAGGGGGCATACACAACCTCTCTGGGCAACCTGTTCCAGTGTCTCACCACCCTCATTGTGAAGAACTTCCTTCTGACTTCCAGTCTAAACCTACCTTGTTCCAGCTTGAAACCATTCTCCCTGGTCCTACCACTCCAATCCCTTGGAAACAGCCCCTCCCCAGCTTTCCTGTAGCCCCCTTCAGGTACTGGAAGGCCGCTCTAAGATTTCCCCAGAGTCTTCTCCCAACTCCCTCACCCTGTCCCCATAGGAGAGATGCTCCATCCTTCCAGTCAACCTCATGGCCCTTCTCTGGACACATTCCAACAGTTCAATATCCTTCCTGTGTTGAGGTCTCCAGAATTGAATTACCCTGGATTGTTGTGTGTGTCTATATGAAAGTTGGTTTGCTGCTGTTTTGTTTTTTTTTAAAGCACTTCAATATGGCATGAGAATACTCTTTGTTGAATGAGAACATATTCAGTATCCTCTTTGAATCTCATCAAGTAGCTTTCAATTGTTGAGTGATTTCCATGTCTATGAAAAGACAGGACGACTGATGATGATTATTCAGAATTAAATGCAACTTGGTGACAGACATACGCACGATGCCCTAAATGCAGTACCAATGCCAGCAGAGCAGACCTCTTTTTTATTGTATCTGATAAATAAAATTTACTGTTGTGCACACATTTTCCAGATCTTAAGAACAACCATCCAGCTGAGCAGTTTTTAATTTAAGTTTCTAATTTAACAGACAAATAAATTATTTTGTATAAACTGTCTTCTCTTTTGACTCTACCCCCAACAGCTCAACCAACCAGAAGACTAAAGCGTCAAAAGTTGCCTTTATCAAAGCACTCGCTGACACAAAGTGAATTGTCGCGCTTAATGACAAAATCCATAGGGAATCAAAATCACTACATGGGAGAAATCCCTGAACAAAGAAGCTTTAGCTGACGACCAAAGCAGTTTGCATTACTTATTAAACTACTAATGTTAAAAATCCTTAAAATGTGTCAGCACAGTGGTACGTTATACACATTTCTTCAGAAGGGCTTCATCAAGCCTAGTCTCTCAAACACTGGAACAGTACTCTGGTACTGTTTAGCATCTTTTAAAAAGGAGAATATGGAGAGTTTCATCATCCAGAGTCTTTAAATTTAAGTAGATGTGGATTGAAGCTGAAATGCACATAATAAAGTAATTTACTAAGTCATTATAATTTAATAAGAATATTTTTAAATTTTGAAGACTGTTGGATGCAGGAACCACTAGTATGAGAAACTATTTGAAATTCTTATGTGTGTCCCATTTCAGAGTTTCTGCTTCATTTCAGTCAGGAGGAGATGTATAGAATCACATATCCATCAGACTGTGTATCAAGAGTATGAGGGAGGATACAGTAACATTCACATGAATGGGGTCAAGATTTCACATTTGAGCATTGCTCACTTTTTCAATTATAAACCTTAAAAAACCAAACCAAAACAACTAAATCAAATCATCATTCCCTCCACGCCTTTGCTGCTGTCTTATGCCAAAATGGTCCTATTCATTAATATTTCTGGTCTAAGAAAAAACCTTGTTCAACACTGAAAGGAATCATGAAATTACTCTTTGCACAATGTCCTTTTCTTATGTTTTAAATTCTTCTGGCATTTACAAGCACATAAATGTTCTTCATTATCCACAGTACAATAGCAGGAAGCCACTGAGATGGTAATTGAGAAAAAAAGAATCAGGTTAAGCAGAAGAGAAGTATTTTGAAAGACAAGTTGGGTTTTGCAATTCTATGGGTAAAGCAGATGTGCAAGTAGCAGAACTAAGGGAAGACTTTGATCTCACCTACCTTTCATGTATAATTGACAGTTGTAATTTGGACTGGGGGATGATAGAAAGGCAGCTGAGAAATTCTTTGAGATGCCTGCATATGGAGAAGCAACATATGCTTGATACAAGCTGAGAGGAAAATACAAAGCCTGAAGAACCAGCATTGCCAAGTGCTACACAGCACAGCAGTCATCCATGAAAGGGCAGCCAACACAGGTCTCACCATCCTTTGGCCACATTCTGCGCATTTTCACCCACACCGGGTAAAGGTAACATGAGTATTAACCTGAGAAACACCCAGAAGTGGAGAAAAAGTGACGAGTTTCTTGACAAGAGCCAGGGAGAAGCCTGGGAGAGGGTACAGCAGGTTAAACCTTGGCTCTCTGGTGCTTTAGAATAAACATCAGTCCAAGCAGAACTGGATAAATACAGTTACAAATTAATTTACTTGATGGCAAGTTCACACCATTACTAAATTTTAGAGTGAACACAACCAGTATTCCCACAATGGGATAACTTCACCACAACAAAGACAGTACCAAGCAGGACTTCACCACACAGAAAGGTCTGATTTGCTCTTTTTCTCAATTTGAATAGTTTTGGTCTCACAACACAGATCTTTAACATAAGAATTATCCCTATAATAATTAATTTGTTTGGCCACAATAACCCCCAGCAGAACTACAAACTAGGAGAAATGAGTGGCTGGAGAGCAGGCTGGCAGACAAGGACCTGGGAATACTGGTTGACAAGCAGCTGAACAGGAACCAGCAGCATGACAAGGTGGCCTGGAAGGCCAAAGACATCCTGGCTTGTATCAGGAATAGTGTGGCCAGCAGGACTAGAGATGTAACTCTTCCCCTGTACAGGGCACTGGGGAGGCCNTGCCTCTTCTCCCTGGCAACTACCTACAAGACAAGAGGGCAGGGCCTGAAACTGTACCAGGGAAAGGTTAGGTTGGATGTTAAGAAGCCCTTCCCCATGCAAAGGGATCAGACCCTGGACTGGACTGCCCAGGGCATTGGTCAAACCCACATCCCTGGAGGTGTTTAAGGACAGACTGGCTGTGGCACTTAGTGTCCTGGTCTGGGATGGGCTTGATGATCTCAGAGGTCTTTTCCAGCCTCAATTCTGGGATTTTGTGTGAAGACCTGCATGCAGGTCTGTAAAAATTTTCTTACCATCAAGAAGATCAGGTGTTAGAATGTGCACAGCACAAGGATTTGTTCTATCTCCAAAGCAGTTTCAAATGGCAAAACCCACTGCGTATACAATTCATCTGTAAGACAGATGGCCATAAATCCCTAATGAAATACTGCCAATGTAAATACTGTAAAAAAGGATAAAGATCACTTAAATGGACAATTGGCAAGCAACTTGAGCCTTTCTCATCCTCATTCTGTTTTTCACCAGGCTCTCAGGCTCTCTCAAGCACAGACCAGTGTTGGTTCCACTCTCTCCTACTGCACAGATCTTATTCTCCTGTGCTTTTACTTCTCATTTTGTTCAAAAACTAAACAAACTAACCAACCAACCACACCAGTTTGCATTCGGTATTTGCAGACTATGTAGTTTTACATCTAGGAGAAACAGACAAACAAGATGAAAAACTAATGGGGTGGGGGAAAAGAACACAAGTATGAGCTAGCACTTAGCAAAATTAAGAATCCATGTAAAAAGCAGGAGTGGGGACATGATCATTCCTACCCACACATGGCACTGGTGAGGCCACATCTTGAGTGCTGGGAGCAGTTTTGGCTACCTCAATACAAGGAAGATATTGAGGTGCTGGAGCAGGCCCAAAGAAGGGCAACAAGGTTGGTGAAGGGTCTGGAGAGCAAGCCTTGTGAGGAGCAGCTGAGACAACTGATGCTGCCTAGTCTAAAGAAATGAGTGATGAGGGAAGACTTATCACTGTCTACAACCTGAGAGGAAGTTGAAGTGAAGAGGAAGTTGGTCTTCTCTCATAAATAACCAGTGATGGGACTAGAAGAAATGGTTGAGTTGCACCAGGGAAGGATTAGATTGGATATTAGGAAGAATTTCTTCACTGAAAGGGTGATTGTACATTGGATCAAACTATCCAGGGCAGTGGCAGAGTCAAAATCCCTTGAAGTATCTGAAAGACACACAAACATAGTGCTGAGGGGCATCATTTAGTGGTGACTTGGCAGTGCTGGATTAATGGTTGGGCTTCATCTTAAATGTGTATTCCAACCAAAACAAGTATATGACAAAAATCTGAGGTAGACAATTGAGGTAACTTTATAAGAGTGGGCAGTGTCAAAGTCAGGGAATGACCCTCTGTAATGGTTTCACAAGAGGGTCTAAATTGGTTTGCGTTGGTGCCTGTAATTCTAACACAACAATCAGCTCTCATCAAGGCAACAGGCAATGAAGCAACTTTGCTAGAAAGACAACAGTTTATTGAACCCATCACCAAGACGGAAAGGAAAAAACACCAAGTAAGTAAAAGAATCAAAAAGGTAAAACAGAAACTATATCACAGTGCCTTTACACACACTCTGAGAGAAAAATATGAGACAGCTAACACATCAGGTTTTGGCCTTAGATGAGAGCTCTGGGATAAGAGTGTCATAATCACAACAGCCACCAACACACGCACAAAATATACATTTGGTGCTGTGCTTGCAAAAACGTTCCTTTTCCTGATTCTGTTGCAGACATCAGCCCTCTGTGACATCTCTGGCATATTTCTAGCTCCCGTTGGCTCAGGGCTCTTCTTAGTGGCTATAACAGCATCAAATGTGGAGGATACAACAGAATTCCAAACTCTCTCTCTGTCTTTTTGCCAAAGATTTAGGAGATTAGCACTTGTGATCTTGTGATCTCTCTTTCTCTCTCTTAGTAGAGGCTACTCTCAGTCTCTCACAGTGGAAGAGTATACAGGATCTTAGCCATCCTGGTGGAGAAAAGGCAACATGGTGCTGATTACATGCAGCCATGCCTGTTATGGCGTATAGGCTTTTCGGGGGTCTCGTCCAAGGGCTTTCTACAGGTCTTATGCAGAGCCTTTCTCTCTTTTCTCTTGTAGTCAGGCACCAAGGGAGATAGAGAGTTAATAGTTCACCTCTGTCTGGCTTCTTCAAAGTGAACGCTCTAGTGCAGCTCTGGAGGAGTTGCCCTTTCTTCAACCTACTGCTAAGAACAGGAACGAGTTGGTGCGGCTTTTCCGCATCCGAGCCCTCAGTGAAAGAGAGGGCTGCAGGTTCACCCCCACAGAAGGGGGTTTGCAGGTATGGAGATGGCTTGTCTCTTCGGTCTCTCTGTGTCCGTGCTCCCATGGCTACCCCAGCAGCAGAGTTGCAGCTGGGCTGAGACTTTCTTTTGGCTTACACCCTTCGGTGGCAGGGGTTGAGAGCCATTGCTTGCACACACACACACACACACACACACACACGCACCTTGTGAGGTTGGAGGAGCTCTGTCTCTCCTAGAAGAGCTCCCTGTTCCTTAAGACATAGACATGTCACAGCAGAAGCAGGAGAAATCATGAAGGTGGCACAGAAGACAAGAAGAAGGAAAGGAAGAAGGAGGAAGTACTTTCCCTTTATAGGCTCTGTCCACCTATCCCCTGTAGAGTCCACACACTGATGCAGGAGGTCTGCTAGGAAAGCTACCTCCAGCTTCAAAACAAAATATTTTTTCTGCATAAAAGCACCACAACTAATGTTTGAAAAATTGGTAATTTTAAAACCAGAAGACCCTCTTTAAAGATTCTTAGATCTTTTCCAGGCTGTTTATGTGTTCTGCTGCAGAAGACAAATAAGCTTTACTTGAAACAGGCCATGATGCCTGGTCCTAGCCCAGAGTTAGGATGCTTTAAAACACACAGCTTTTCCCTTAACTGACTGGCCAGTCAAGTCAGAAATAAACCTCAGAGCTTTTCCCACCTCTTTTCAGGCATGTCAGTTCATAAATAAATAAATAAAAATTCACCACATTTGTTTCTCACATAGGAAAAGAAACCCTATAGAAAAAAAAACCCAACCCATTTGTTCTTTAGTACTTTTACCAAGTTTTCCATTTAGCTCTCACTTTGTACAGACAGGCTAAACCTTCACCTATGAAAGAGAAACTCTCCCTTCTAATCTAAAGAAACCAGGAATGCTATTTTGCCCAATATGTAGGCAATTTCAGAATTCTCAGGGAAACGAGTCCACAGCTTCAACCAGTAAAATCATGTCCAGTATAATGTGCTTCCAGGTCCAGAATAAACTAGTCCCTGGAGGAACAACCCTTTACTTGTTAGCTGCACTATTAATCACTTACAAAAACAAAGCAGACAAGACCTCCAGATAGCACCAACGCCATTCTCTTTGCATTGATATCACTAGATGTAAGTGGAGCTATTTAATCTCCTCGTTTCCAGTGTCTCTGTAATGCCTCAAGTCCAAGCTCTTTTTCTCCAGTGTATAGGATAACTCAGATCAAAGTCACAAGAACAGTGAAAGCATTCAAATCTATTAAGTCCAACTTCAAAGACAACTTATTTGTTGGTAAATCATTTGGTTAATGACTCATTTGATGCACTTGTTGTGAAGCATACCAGAATGGGAGAACACAGACATTAAACCACAATTACTAGAATATTAAGAAAACAAATATTCCAAAATATAGTGTTAATAAAGAGTAAATAAATGATTCCTTGTTGTTGAGAGAACACTTCTGAAAGGGAGACAGGCAGAAAGAGTGGAAAAGAACTGCAAAATTCAGAAAATTAATCTTATGGAGAGGTAATTTACTTCTCATCTCTGTAATGATATCAGATTCTGGTTTAGATGCATTCACTATATGAGGTTATTAGTGTTGGTCATCAAGAGTGAAAAAGAAGTGACATTACTACTTATTAAACTTAGTATTCTTGATAGGTTTCAATCTCTGGAAGTGGTGATAAAGCTTCTTTACAGAGGATGGTAGAAGACTGCTGAAAACTGAAAACTTCATCCCTGAATGCTTTTGAGTTTTGAACAGATTTTTTTGGATTTTTGTAACAAACAGAAGAAAGCAGAGAGCAACTTTATCTGCCATTGTAAGTATTAAAATGTCTCCCAGCAGAGCAATGCTTTCATCATCTGGCACTCAAGTCCTTAATGAACACACAGTCAATATTGCCACAGTTCTTCAGTGCACACCTTTATGGTTTGTTAGATCTGGTAGCTATTAGTACTGCTGTCCTCCAGCTATATTTCTCTCTCATCTCCCAAGTCAAGCATGTAGCTTGGGTGCGAGATTTAAAGGAAGTGTTCCTAATTGCCTCCAGTTGCTTCAGGGCTTGGCCTTAGTGATTCAGACTCTTGAAAAAGAGTTGTCTTCAGTAGAAGATAAATTCGCAGTTTTCACCTCAGGATAACAAAGATATAAGATAAATCAAGGAGAGGTAAAAAGAATACATTGTGAAAAAAAGAGAGCCACCTGACCAAAAAAAAAAAAAACCCAAAACCCTTCAATCTTACCTTAAGGAAAATTAGATGAGGTCAACTTTATACCTTGCTCCCCCACTGGGAAGGATTTTTGTTTCCTGGGTTTTCTAGATGTAAAAATCAAAGCCTCTTTTCTTCTTTGTACACTTTGCCTTAGGAAACACATGCTAGTCATCTTAAAATTAAGGAAAAAAGTTATAGGGCATTTTTTTTTTCCTTTTTTTAAAGCAGTAAGGACTGGAAGCTCAGAGTGAAGCAAGACTTCACAGAAATACAAAGAACTCTGTAATGTGGAAGACATCTTTAATATTGAAGGAAACCTTTAAATAAGTTCTCCCTAATTTTCGACAAGAGGGTACAGTAGTGATTCTATCGGATATACATAATTACCTAGATTCAGAACAGAGAATGGACCCCTTACAAAAAGCCCAAACAAAAAAGCCACCCCAAACAAACAACAAACCACAATACCCGAACATACTAGAATTACAAATTAGTAGGACAAAATGTAGTTGCTCCTATTCTGCCTAAAGATTTATAAGATTAACTAGTGGAACTAGTCTCTAGTAAATTAGTGGCTGTAACTTTATTGTTTGGATTTGACTATAAATAATTGCTTTCTTCTTGTATATTAACAAAATTACACTTCCAGCAACAGTTCCCTCTCCCATGACCTCATTCTTTTTGACCAGTTCTGGAATGCTTCTTTGCTGCTCCCCATTACCTTCCATCCCACAGTAAGTCTTACAAAGGATAGGCACTTCCAAGAGGCTCATCTGCTCACATGTAGGTTGACAGATACTGGAATAGAGTCCAAATTTTCAATCCCCCATCACCACCACATCTCTAAAGCAGTTTTCCTGCTGCTGTGGTTTCTTAAACACCTTTCTTTTAACAGGAATTTAACTACATTCACGTCCAAGTGTTCAACCCTACAGAAATTGCCAGTAAATAAATATGCTTATGGAAAATCTGCTGTATTACTTAAAGTGTACAGTTGGATCACATGCTTGCAGATTTAAAAACAAAAAAACACCAAACAAAACACAACCAAGCAACACCCACCCTTCCTCCACTTTCTCCATTAAAAGCTTCTATTATTCCCCATTAGCACTGTGAATCAATCTAGTAGAAAAAGCCTAACACCTGTATCATCTTTCCTTCCATTTGTCCCTGCTACGTCTTGCCTATCAGAAACCATAAAAATTTAAGAAATGCAAACACAAGGCTGGGTTTAATTCTAAAAAAAAACCAAACCAACAAATAAGGAATAAAGAACCCACCCCCAAAAATCCTCCCCAAAAAACCCCCAAGACCACCGCTGTTACAAATAGCCAAGTCCTAACGAAGGTATGTTCTAGGAAGAGACTGAGCTATAAAGTGTCTTTTCACATGTTACATAGCCATCCTAATTTGCAATTAAGCCAATCCGGAAGAATCAGATACAATCAATTCAAAGGCTCAGTTTCCATGAACAGTTTCAATGATCCCACTGACAGATGAGTAACAACAAAGGAAGAATTAAACAAGGCAATTGTATGGTATTAAGCTACTTTCAAGAAGCAGCTAAGAGATAAACAGAAGACCCCAACAATCTTCTACTGCACTGATTCTGAAACCATGCACAGTTTGGTTACTCTACAAAATATTGCAAGAATCAAGTCATAAGGGATTATGCTGCTGGGGAAATTTCCCCAATGAATTTGGCTCAAGTCTGACCAGCGAGTGGAGAGTGAATCACAGTGAGAGCTGCTGCTCTCCTTCTATCAGGGGAGAGATTGCATGAGGTAAGGAAACTCTCACCTAAAGCTTTAGAGTTTTTCTTCTTTTAGGGTACAGTACCTTTACTGTTTGTTGCCACAGCCAAATGTGATAGTGTCAGAAACTGAAAGAAAACAATTCAAGTCTTACTTTACACTAGTTTCAAACCACATCAGCTTTTCACTAGCTGTTTGGTTAGGTCTGTGGTTCTCATTATGAAATTGAGAACATCTGCCCTATTTCTGAAATGAAATGGGATACCTAACTAACTGTACCTTGCTGTCTGTACACATCAGCTTGTCTTTTATGACTATAACAATGAAAATAAATACAATTAAATTGATATTGGTACTAGCATCAAAGTCATTTCCACTGCAAAAGATGGGCATACAGTTTTGCTGAATCTACATGAATTTGCTTAATATGAGGAAGAGACACAATGACAAAATCTAATTGGAATAGGTTTTCATCTTCTCTACCTAAAGAACCATTTGAATTGAAATGCAATCAGGGTGTTGCAACTGTGGCATGAACTTGGTAGGCAACTGGATGTTGTTAATCTATGGGAAAAGAGGTGGGAAGAATCAGGAGCATGGGGAGGGTATAATTGCCCTGGAGCACCACATGTGTGTGCTCCTTTGGGGGTGCACCCAGCTCAGCTGACTTGTACTTTAATACATTTTTATATTTTTGCTTTAAAAACTTTGTCCATAACACCATAATGTCTTAGCACTTGGTTCTGGTTTGAAAATTACCAATTTTTCAAACATTGGTTGTGGTGCTTTTATGCAGAAAAAGTATTTTGTTTTGAAGCTGGAGGTAGCTTTCCTAGCAGACCTCCTGCATCAGTGTGTGGACTCTACAGGTGATTGATGGACAGAGTCCATAAGGGAAGGTACTTCTTCCTTTTTAGCTTCCTTCCCCTCTATTCTCCATCTTCGTTGTCTCCTGCTTCTGCTCTGCTGTGACACATCTTGAGACAGGGAGCTCCTCTAGGAGAGAGAAATCTCCCCTCACCAGCCCAAGGGTGGTGGTGGTGGTGCGATCAATGGCTCTCAATGCCCTGTCTCGAAAGGGTGTAAGCCAAAAGAAAGTCTCAGCCCACTGCAACTTTGCTGCAGGGGTAGCCATGGTCCTCTTTTGCATGGGAGCTCGAATACAGAGAGTATGTATGTATGTATACAGAAGGTGCGTATGTGCATGGTGGCTATTATGGTTATAAGTGTTTTTATACACTCTCTTACCCCAGACATTTCATTTAAGGCCAAAAAAATCAATGTGTTAGCTGTCTGCCATTTCTCTCAGACTGTGTGTAAAGGCATTGTGATACAGTTTCTGGTTCACTTTTTTATTTTACTTATTTTGTGTTTTTTCCTTTTCTTCTTGGTGATGGGTTCAATAAACTGTTGTCTTTCTAACGAAGTTGCTTCATTGCCTGTTAAACTCTTTGTGAGAGCTGGTTGCTGTGCTAGAATTACAGACACCAACCCAAACTGATTTAGACCTTCTTATTTAAACTATTACAGTACTCGCAAGCAGGTTTCTTCATTGGAAGAAACCTTGAAAAATCATCCAGTCCAATCCCCCTGCCAGAGCAGGATCCCCTAGATCAAGTTACACAGGAACACGTCTACGTGGGTTTGAAATGTCTCCGGAGAAGGAGATTCCACAACCTCCCTGGGCAGCCCCTTCCAGTGCTCTGTCACCCTCACTGTGAAGAAGGTTTTTCTCATATTTATGTGGAACCTTCTGTGTTCCAACTGATATCTGTTGCTCTTTGTCCTATCATTGGGTGACACAGAGATGAATACTACCACACTGTGCTGATGGTTAACCACCACCACAAAGCTACACAGTAAAGATGTTGAGAAAGACAGAAACAATTTGCAGTTATTTCAGCAGCAATTGCTTCAGTCTTTCCACAGTCTCATACAGAACACTGTCTGCGTTTGGCTGGTATTTTAAAGGCTTTAGTCACAACACACCTGGAAAACCTTTCTCTATTTATACTCTTGAAAAAGTAATACATTATCTGCTGCAACTGCCTGACCTTTTCTGTATCAATGATGAATCCATTTGGCTAGAGTAAGACTCCTATACATAAAAGAAAAGTCATGTTCAGGTGCATTATGATAATGCTATACAGCAAACAAAAGGATGTGGGAAGGCATAAGCAGAGGAGACAATGGAGGTAATGGCTTTCTTCCTTCAGTGAATTTCATGTTTAAGTTCTTCAGCAAGAAAATAAAGATCAGAAACTACAGTCTTACCTACCTAAACTACAATCTTTATGCAGTGCTCTATAAAAAAATAGTTTCTTGGAATCTAATCAGTGAAATATTTTCTGTATAAAGAGTAAAACACTCAGTATTCTTAGCCCACAGGAAGAAACAGGAGATGGTATAAGGAGAGGCGAGTAGTGTATCAAGGCACTAGGCAGTTCCTTCAGAGCAGTGGTGCTGATTCACATTACATCTCCACAAACAATGGCTAAAAGAAGCCTTTATCTTATACTTGCATAGGGACACTCAGGAGAAAATCCTCATGGCCACACATTTTACTGGAGGTGGCTACACCAGGCCAGGGCAGAAGCTGTCATAGGTGGGGAAGCCTGTGGACTGAGTGCCTCTCAATGTCAGGTGAGGCTTTCTTCCCTGAGCTTTACTTAGAATGCCATCAAGCACAGCACACAGCAAACAAGAGAAGATTAGAAGACACACATACTGATCAAAGTTCAGGTCACTTATGGTTTGGTTTATTAGCTGTGCCTGGGGATGTTCAGGTTGGATGTCAGGAGCAATTTCTTTCCTGAAAGGGCTGATAGGCATTGGACCACCCTGCACAGGGAGCAGGCTGAGTCCCCATTCCTGGAGGTGTTGAAGAGAAGAATAGTTGTTTCACCTGGGAACATGATTTAATGGTGCTAATAGGTCTGGGAAAAGGCTGGACTTGATAATCTTGAAGGTTTCTTCCAGCTGAAACTGTTCTATGATTCTGTGATTCACAAAACCAAGCAGACTTTGTTTCCTGAGGGTTGGTTTTTTTTAATTTCAGAAGGGATTGGATTTGGAGTTTTATAAAAAATAACTATAAATGAAATAGAGCTTTCTGATCTAGGTAACACAGCACTTCAATGCATGTGAAAATACTGACAAGTGATTACATAGAAAATAAGGACAAAACACAGAACTTGAGAAGGGTAATGACCTCTAAGACGTTTCCCTCAACAAGGCTAATAAATACACTGCCCATGCATTACTGACTGCCATCAAAGGAGAATTATTCAGCCTTCTGTGTTAGAGAAGACACAGATATCTCAGTAACCGATGGTTGTCACTTGGTTCCAAGAGCTGCAATTGACCAGGTCCCATCTGTATTTGTGGACTTGCTGAATGCAAAATTAGTGTCAAAAGTAGTTTTAGCCCGTGCTCTGATAGAAGTACTTTTAAAAATATTTCCAATAAAATTTGCCTTCCACCTGCCAATAAACACACAAAAGCAAATACAAGAATCTGTCTAGAGCTGTACACCACAGAAATCCTTCCTCTGCTTAAGATTCCTAACTGCATTCCACGGTAGCCTATAAAGTAATTGCATTTATAGGTTTCTGACTTCTTACTCCAACAAATTAACAGGTTAGCTATTCATACCACTAGCAAGTTTACTTGCTATCTCAATTAACAGTTTTTTAAGGTAGTTCTAAATGGATGTTCTGTGGAACTAGCAATCCAATTGAGTGAAGAGTCTGATTTAAATAAGATATTTAGCAGCAGAACCCAAGGTCAATATACCACTGTGTTGAATGGCTGAGCAGAATCACAGAATTATTGAGGCTGAAAAAGACTTCCAGCCTATAACTTAACATCACCACATTAGCCAAACTGTGGCAGTAAGTGCCACATCCAATCTTTTCTTAAACATCTCCAAGGATGGTGAGTCTACCACTGCCCTGGGCAGTCCATTCCAGTGTCTGATCACCCTTGCCATGAGGAAGGGCTTCCTAATATCCAACCTAACCCTCTCCTGGCAGCTTCAGGCCCTGCCCTCTCATCCTAGTGCTAGTTGCCCAACTCCCATCTGACTACCCTTCACACTGTTCAGATTTTTCTGTCCAAAAAAAGTGACAAAAGAGGAATACTTGCTTTTAAGACAGAAGAGAACAAGACACTGTGGGGGATAACAGTAAATTGCATAAATAAATGCCTAATTTAACCCAATTAAGTACAGGGTAATATATTTATACTATGGAGATGACAGCTAATTGTGGGAATTCATCGCAGACAACACAGTCTTATGGAAAGAGCAGAAACTAGCACAGTTCAGCATTGCTACACATTCCAAATAAAAGGTCAGCGACTAACAAAGACAGACACTGTTCCATAGGCAAAGCACTACTGACTATTCATTTTCTTACAGGTTATATACCTTTATTGTTCTGGAGATACTTACAGAGCATTTTATGGCTGCATTAAATGTTGCAGGTAATGCTATATAATTGTATTTAATGTAGTCATAAACCACAAAACATTCCATTTACACTTTCTAGATTATTAAGGAGGTTTAAACAAAAATTTGTATTTTCCATTTTTATTAGGTTCCCATGGAACATTAGGGGAAAAATATTACACCATGCTGCCTTCCACAGAGTAAATACAGAGCATTATTTCTCCCTAAGCTCCAAGTACCTGAGCAAAACCAGAGCATCTCAATCCTCACTGCTTTCTCTCCTCTTCTACCAAAGCTTCAGCTCAATTGTATGTTTCTCCCTTCCTTGGCCACCCAAATTTATAAACAGGTGCCCTAACCCTAGTCAGTCAGATAAAATGCCCCCAAAACATCCTCAAGACAAACACTGATGAAGTATTGACTGGGTAAATGGACAGTGAGTGAAAGTATATATTGGATGTATTGCCCTCTGCTCAGCACTGGGGAGACATAATTGGTTTGCTGGCAGCAGTGCTGGGCATCTCAGTACCAGAGAGACATGTATATACAGGAGAGACACCAACAAGATGGCCCATTAAAGCAATTAAAGGTTTGAAGCATGTGACATGTGAGAAGAGACTGAGAGAGCTGGGACTGTTTGGCCTGGGGAAGGAGTAGACATTGGGGGATCCTTATCCCAGTGCATAAATACTTTAATGGGCATGAGCAGAGACCACAGACTCCTGTCAGTAGGGCCCAGTGACAGAGCAGGAGGCAAACACTGAATTACAGGAAGTCCCACTTAAACACTATAATGAACTTGATGAGAAAACCTGGCTATATTCATTTGTTTGCCCCTTTCTCTCTTTTTTTTTTCCATTTGGCTTGTTTTTTTTAACTGTTAGGATTGCTCAAATGCTGAAACATGTTCCCAAAGAGATTGCAGTGTCTCCGTCTATAAAGAAACCCAAACCACAAATGGACATAGCTTTGAACAACCTGCTCCAGCTGCCTCTGTTTGGAATAGGGCTCTAGAATTGATGTCCATAAACGTGTTCCAACTGCAATTACTGTGTGAAAGACAGATGTGTGCTGTGTAGGCAGATATGATCTAGTATACTGGGGCAGATAGGATTCATATCCTAAAATAGATTGGCATTGGGGAAGAAGAAAAGGCACAAGTACTCTGTATATAGCCACTTATCTCTAAGGCACTGGCTCCTGGATACCCTTGAAATTGTTAGTCACAGTTGCTACAGAGCATCAGAACTGGCCTGGAATGCTTAGCTATCCATTTATCATGGATATCTTCTTATAGTCAAAAAACCTCAACCCACCTACACTGCATTTGCTTTCTCCAGCTCATGGACCCATGGGTACAGGGATCAAGGGAAAATTCCTACTATTCAGCAGATGGTGGGAAGCATGAGCAGGTGGAAGATTAACTATAGCACGTAGGGTGATTTTGGCAGGTGGTGGGCAGGGTGAGCAAGCGTGCCTTAGTCACACTACTCAGGAGAAGTTCAGATACAAAGTGTCTAGATGGAGGAGTGTGCCACATGTTGAGTGATCAATGTAATGATGGAAAAGGTACGAAAATGCAGAAAAGGGTAGGTAGAAACATCTCACCGTGTGACAGATGGGTCAGCACAATCCTGAGAAGGGACCGTCTCTAAGATGCATTTGTCTAGAGAAAGAAAAGTTGATGAGTGCTGGGAGCCTGTGCTTAAGCCAATTTTATCAAAGCATGGACTTCTAAGTATAAGATACTACAGGACAGAGCCAAGAGAATATGCAAAACTCCGAGAGCAAGAGAGGAGGTGCAACTGATGTTCCCTCCTTTTAATGTCCTGGATGAGAAAAGGATCACTCCATCAATAGTGTCAGATCTTGGAGTTATTAAAGTGTCTGACCAGATTTCCTAGAATCCAAACCATCTTTGTGGCACAGAACCCATCTTTTTCCTGAAAGTACATGATTAATTCCTGAAGTTCTATTTAACAAAAGCATAGCCACTGTTAGTCAGCTCAGCTCTCCTTGCAGAAATGCACAAAGAATGAGATCCATTACTACATTTAATCCTCAATACAGACCTACACCAGGAACCTAACACATGTCCACAGAATTCCCGATTAGTAGCAATCTAGCAGTGCTGCACTTTCCTAGTAAACATCCCACCTACCAGCTGGAAGGGCTGAGGGCAGAGCTAGAAAGTACCTCGTGTTTTCCCTCGGGAGAACCTTGGCTGCCTAGTGATAGTTCTGACCTGTTAGGATACTCAATGCTGTGTAAAAAGGATTTTGAAATTCATCATCAGTTTAAGGTTAGTAAGTTCAATGCTACAATGCCAGCAGTGTTAGCAGAAGAAATACAAGGTACTATAATTATATAGACAGTTACTTGCTAAGAATTCACTACTCCCTTTCACTTTTAATGACCTGATGTTTATTAAAATAAGAATATATAATTTGTGTGCATTACCTGTTGTTGATAGTATTGAAATGGAGGGTGCAATTCTTTTTCTATGAATGGCCTTAGGTTTTATATTCTTCATAAAGGCTTGTAGTATGATTATGCCACATTTCCTTCTTACTCATTGCTTGCGTTCAAAATAAATAGCCGGGTTTTCTTGCTTCAGTATCCCCAAAGCCACAAAATAAAAGGTATTTGTAAGCTTTTAGTACTGCTTCCAGTTTCTTGCAGACAAGATCGTTATCTGTAGTCATCACTCACAACCGAAGTCAACTTGGCAGCTCTTCAGGGTTTTTATTTAAAAAGAACTGTAAAATAAATGAAATTGGATTCTGGGGAAAAAAAATTCAAACCCCAACCCACACACACCTTCAATTTCTAATGGAGGTAAAACGAGCTTGTTTACTTTTTGTTGTTGAAGTGCAGCTCTAACTTGATCTTAGCAGCAGTTAAGATTATCTATTTTTTGAATAGGGAAAGAAAAAGGTGGAAGTCATTTTGCTACCCTTCTATTGTAGAAACCTGAAATGTGTTAAGCCTCCTGGAAAGACCAAAATCGAAATGAAGGGAAAAAACTAGGGATTATTTTCTAGACATTATGTCTGCAGGAGTATTCAAAAATAAATTAGAGCTGAAAGAGGCTGAAAATTATAGAGGTAGATTTTGCCTTTATTATGGCATTTAGCACTGGGAATAATCAAAAGGTGACTACCATATTAACAAGAGCTGTCTGAACTTATCAGGGCAGGCATTTGTTACCCAGTATGTTATGGTATTTCCAGGAGCCAAGATGGGACAAAACCTAACTCTGAACTCACTTGTGCTCAGTGTCACAATGACCCTATGAAGGCAAGTAACTCACAAAAGGGTGTTACCTGTGTGTTTGATGTGTAAGAACATGCTGCCTTTTCTTTTTTTGTTTGGATTCCATGCTGTTATGTCTGTGTAAATCTAGTGGCTGGTAACTGACAGTCACCATATAAATTAAATCCTCTCTAGCAGATTATGTTTTTAAGGCATTACAAATAATGTTTTGCAGCAGTGCCGTACATTTTTGGGTACTTCCATTTCCATCACGTAACTGTCTTATTTTTTTCATAATGTGACATCCATCGTTGACATACCAACTCCAGAATGCGCACTGAGGTGTGCTGTGCCTCTAACAAACAGACCGCTGCAACATCCAAGAACCAGCTCAAACCATGTGCTACATGTCAGGCACTCACCCAACAACAACCAGAGCAACAGCCAAACACAACAGCCAAGAGCAACAGTTGCTGCAGATTTTCTTTAAAAAGAAACACATATATATTGTCTCACAGAATCACACCAAAGTTAGGAGCTGGAGGGGGCCTCAAATATCATCTAGTCTAACCCCACTGTCACAGCAGACTCACATTGATTAGATGACAAGAGAACACTTCCAGGCTGGTTTTGAATGTCTCCAGAGCAGAAGATTCCACAATCTCTCTGTGCAGTCCATTCCAGTGCTCTGTCACACTCACAATCAAGTTTTTCCCCTTATGTTTAGATGGAACCTCCTGTTGTCCTTTATTCTGTCACTGGATGTCACCAAGAAGAGCCGGGCTCCATACTCCTGACACACCCTTTATGCATTTATAAGCATTAATGAGATCACTTCTCAGTCTCCTCCAAGCTGAAAAGACCCAGCTCCCTCAGCCTCTCCTCACCCACTTCATCATCCTTGTGGCTCTGCACTGGGCTCTTCCAAGCAGAACCCTGTACTTCTTGAACTGAGGGGCCCAGAACTGGACATGATATTCCAGAAGTGGCCTCATCAGGGCAAACTAAAGGGGGAAGAAGAATCTCTCTATCTGCTAACCAACCCCCCTTCTAATCCATCCCAGGATGCTGTTTGCCCTCTTGGCCACAAGAGCACATTGCTGGCTCATAGTCACCTAGCTGGCCACCAGGACCCCCAGGTCCATTTCTCCTGCACTGCTGAATACTTATCCATGGCATGCAGGATACTGTAAAGGAAGGTTGTGAAGGTAAGTTATTCCACTTTCTTAGGGTCAGTATTTAGTTTTTAAAGGACTGTTTGATCGATTAACCAGAGAAAGCTGCCCAAAACTCAGTATGTCGGGTACAATACAGCAGCTTGTGTTATTGTGCTGCTAATGCGATCATACACCTATGAAGTAAAATGTGAGCAGCATACATCTCACTGACTACACAGGTAGTCAGTGCATTGGTGAATAGAGGCAAGGCCGGGAACAAATGTAAAGAAGAATTTAGCCTGCAGTTCAGAATCGGGTAAACTAAACTGGGACCTTATTACATCTGTGACAGTGATACTTGATATTACATACAAATTGAAAACATCTGGACATTTTATGATTCCTGTAATTCATTAAAGAATAAGTCTGCTTTTTCTAAAAACATCTTAAACCCCTTTCCACGAGACTCACAGAAGAATTTTATGTAGAGGGTGGCAGCAAAGACATTTTAGTATATGATGACTGACGTTATCAGCAGTAAATTTACACTGTGTGACCGAGATAAGACTTTTGCTTAAACCTTGTAGTCTCAAGTCATCTTATTTGATTGAGTTATCATTTTCTAGCTCCTCATTCTGGTCTCCTCCTTCTTTGCCCTTTCTGTTGCATGGCTCCTTTAATAGTTCTCTCAATTTGCCCATTATGAAAACCTCTGCTTCCACAATTCCTCAACCCACTTCTCCCTACTTAAAAAGTGCTTGAAACTTCCCAGAACTGTGGATGGAAGGGAAAAGACCCAACAAACCAAGCCAAACTTAGCAAACATAAGAAAACAAAAAACATACCTCAGGAAAGCACACAACCACACACCCCAACCCTCCATTTCAAGGCTGTATGCCTCACCACAGGATGGCAATCTTAGAGGTTTTAGCTACTGCCTAAGACATCCGTGTAGATGTGAATTCTTCAATTTACAAAAAAAAATACCCAAAACCCCCCAAAAAACTCAGAGACAATTACTATGGAAGCTCACGGAAGGGCAAAAACCCTAAGCTGGTCCCTCACAGACTCCCTGGCCAGCACCAGGTCTCTCTACAGCTGCAACTGACGGAATAATGCATGAGCCCTGCAGAGTTTTCAGACATACCAAAGCATACTTATTCTAGGCTTTATTTTTCAGAAAGATGTTCAGCCTGTTATTTAGCAAGAAAAGCTGAAAAGGGTAGAAGAAATCCTATCTGGCACAGCAGCTTCAGCTCCAACAGTAGCTGTTTGGGTGCAACACATCAATTGAAATACTCTTGTCTGGAAAAGCATTGGGCAGCTATTAATTCCAGTATACCCTGATGGTTACTTGAAGGGCTGATGGCCATAGCTTCCATTTAATGGGGAGATAACTGCACTAGAAGAAATCTGAAATGAAATCATTAAGCACATAGATTGATTGGCTTTAATTTAACACAAAAATACAAGGAAAGGACAAGAATAAAGAGGTGAACCCAAGAGGTGTAGTGAGAATTTCTCTCTCTTGATGGAGGTTACCCTCAAGTAAGGGAAGAAGATTTTGCTGCAGCAACAGCTTTGCAGGTTTTGAGAGTTTCCCCTGCTTGAAACAAACAAGGTTCACATCTCCCTGAAGGGCAGAAAGGGAAATCTGAGTGATACTATGTCCCAACAGTTCACTTACAGTCTTCCTCAGGTGAGAAAAGTAAAAATAAGCCATTCTGAAAGACTGACTTTTTCCTGGAGCCCAAGTATGTCATCCATAAGATTGTTTCCATAAATTACAAACCTTTAGCCATTTTGCTCCATCTGTCCATGCTCTGAAGAAACAAATTTATAGAAGTTCACTGGTTCTAAGCTCTGTAAATTAATTAAAAAGCTTACATATAAAATGCTATCGTTCTTTCTGTCAGCTGCATTAATTACATGAGAAAAAGATTATGTGACTAGAAAGCTAAAAACGTGTAGGAAGTGCCTTTTTCAAGTTTAGCCATAATGCAACAGCAGCGGATTATACTGGTCACAGGGTTAAAGTTAGGAATTAAGATTTTAATAGGAAAAAAAATGTATAAAACATAGCTCTGTGAAAAGCTTGCAGTTCAAGTTAAAAACTTGAGTTTCTCCCTCAAAAATCATCTCTGCATTGAATAAACTCATATGACCTGAATATGTTACATCTGCCAGTAGGCAGTAAGTGGTAAAAGGCAATAAACTGGAATTACTGAAGAAGATGCAGAAAACAGTTAGGAGAAAATATCTTGAATGACATGAGACAAGGTTAACACAGGATTACTGAGGCTGGAAAAGACATCCAAGATCACCAAGTCCAACCTATGACCTAACATCACCACAAACATTTAAAGCATGCAAGAAATATCTACCAGTGAAGAACAAGAAAATTAAAGTGTTAATGTCTGTTTGTACTCAGCTCTTGGGACTAGAATGGAACCTTTTGCAAACATTTTATTCCTCTCTCAAGTAAAAATGCCTAACTTTTCTCCCTTAAGTCATAGATTGAAATGAACTTGCAGATCACGTTTGTCACAAAAGGAAAAGATTTCTTCAATTCATATATACACTGGAAGATAATCAATTTGTTTTCCTACCATTTCAGGACAACAGCACTTGCTTTCTAACTGGTCATCATTTTAAAGACATTTACTCTTGCGAGGTGTCATCTTGCCATAAACAAGGAACACGTGATGCTTGGGAAAAGCAAATAGCTCATCTTTGCACAGCTTCTAAAATCTTTGAGGCTAAAACTGAGCATCTTTATGCTTACATAGTTGACTATGGAAGCTTCCTTAGACCTCAAATTTCCTTTTCCATTTACCCAAGACTAAATTTGGGGTTGAAAGCAATTTACCAAGAGCAGGCATGGAGAAGTGGATAAGAATCACTTCTTGCTCTTCAGCCACAACCAGCCCAGAGCTGTCTCTCATTCATGTGTCTCTCATGCAGTTTTCAAGGACACTCATTTTGGAAAGAAGCCGAGAGCTTGTTATTGGTCTTGTGCTCCACTGCAAATTAATGCAACACCCATTAGGGGACCACTGCTCTCTATAAGAAAAGTTGAAATACATTCAGCTTGTGAGAGATTCCTTTAACCAGAGGTGGGACAGGATATCTGCGGGACATGGATACTTGCAACGTACTACCCAAAGGGGAGATGAGGAGGAAGAAAGTTTGCAGGATATACTGAAGCAGAGCCCAGCAATGTGGTTAGTGCATCAGAACATAGCTTCTTATTGAAGATTTACAGTCTATTAGAGACCAGATCTGTCAGAGACCCTGTCTTACCATATCCACATAGGAATTACTAGCTGATCATTATTATAAAGATTTTAAAACATCAGCAGGACCCAGAAAGCAATTTAAGCACATTTCCCTTCTTTCACCAGAATGGGAATATTAAGAATATCATCATCTGAAGCATAAGCAGTATATTGCATTATATTAACAGAATATGCTGGTATATTAACAGAAAGTTAGGTGTTTGGGTTTGGGGGTTTCTTCACCTCAATACTTATGAATGGGATTAGTTACAGTGTGCCATAGAAATAGCTATTTCCCTATTATGAATATAAATGCTTACCAAGGCAAAAGCAGAAAGATGCAGAAAACACAAAATGATTTTACTTTGTAGGGAAGCTGCACAGTTGGGGAGAAAGTTGCATTTTTCTGTGTCTTTTTTATTATTAAAAATAGGCAGATATAATTCAACAACAGTCTGTGGCAAGAGAAAGATAAGGAAAGAAAAAAAACCAAAAAGACAGTGGGTGTAGGAAAATTCAATCCAGAGAGGAAGAAGATAGCTTAGGGACGAGAAACATAGGTATGCAAAAGACTGAGAGATGCTAATGGAAGTAAAGCTGTTCTTCATCAGCCCAGATAATCAGCAGAGAACATAAACGATTAAGTCAGCACCGAGGCTGACATCACTGGTGAGAGAATCACAAGCAAATGTTCACCCATGACTCCCTCACTGCTTACCGAAAGAGGTGACAACAAAGCACTCTTCATTTACAAAGCTTTTCCTGGCTTAGCTTAGCCATGTGCAAGCACCAACATTAGAGCTGCTGTTTGAACAGGGCGTGCTGGGTTGGGGGCTTTTCTAAGGACAGAAGCTTATACAAAACAAGTAGATTCCCCCTACAGTGGCCATTTGCTGCAAGCAGGGCTCGTTGGACCATCAGTCTGCTAGAAGCATGTGTTTTACAAAGAAGTCCTACAGTTTGTCTGTTGACGAGCAGATCAGGACAGGGAAAGAATGACTGATAGTTGTATTGTTTTAATTTTTGCAGACATGGAAATCATCTCCATATAAGACCAACACCTGATTTAAACCAAAGTATGTCACAACAGATCTCAGTCATAATTTTTATCGGTGTTTGCTCTAGCAGAGTTACTCATAACTAGGAGAGTTATTCATATTCACTATTTACAGGCCTTTGCTGAAGTAGTTTTTGGTATTTAGGTTGTCCAGCCAGCAACTACTGCACACTTCTCATTTCTTCCCATTCTCAATGTAAACAGATACCCATCCATCTTTGTTTCCTCCTAAAACACTATTTTCAGATCACTTATGAGATACAGACATCATACTACACTTTAGTCTCTAGAATTATTACCTATTTAGCACAGCTTTCATCAGCAGTGTAAGTCCTGTTGCTTATTCAAGCAGTATTTGTTAATGTCCACACAGAACTTACATATACTGCTGCTCTGTGTAGTTGTAAGAATGCATGCCTTAGAAGTTCCCCTTCTTATGGAGATCTGTGTTTTTTACATAAAGTTTTTCAACCTCTTGGGACAGGTGCTCAAGACTCCCTGTACTGTAAATAATCCCGTCTTCTCTGACTAATCTCAAACTCTAATTTGCTAGTTTTAAATACTAAGTTATGTTCACAGAAGAAAGTTCATCTATGGGAAGATGATACAGAAGAGTTGATTAAAAACACACACGAGCATTCTTCAATGAAAAAGAGCAACTAGTGCAACCAGGCAAATTCCCTGGAGAATGGTGGGCAAGATACCACCCACCCACAGCTCTACTACATAGACTGCACCATGGTCAACTTTTGAAGCACTGGGGTTTTTTTTACAGCTTCACAGAACCAAAACTACATTTTTTCTCTAAACAGAGACTCAAGTCAGCATTCAGACACATACAGAAAACTATTATTATTATTATTGATAGCTATATGAAAGAGCAGACATGACCCATAGTGTCTGGCACACAGCTAAGCTCCATTATGTTCAGGGATGCTGTAATTTCACTTGAAGCAATATCCCAGAATCTGTAATGATTTGTTTATCAATTCTCTGTTCAGTAGATATTTACCTCTTATTTTTAAACTTGAGCTCATTGTGATTTCTGACAAGGGATTCATCACAGTGAGGTAGTAAGGAACTTTGAGACAGTTCTTTACCTGTTTACTTTCAGAGCAATGGAGTTTACTAAAAATGCACAACTGTCCCTCTGGGTTGGTTTTGTTTGGTTTTTTTTATGGCTTACTGGATTAAGCCTTAAGTGACAGAGCTCAAACTGACACATCTACCCCTTTCCCCAGGGATGAGAGGATTCCCACAGAAAACTGAATTTAGAAACATGAGCAGCAGGTTTTGGTTTTGTATTTCTGCAATTGAAACTCAATTGTCTGTTTCCAGGGTGTCAGCTTTCCAAAGCTTGAATTAAGTTTGATGCCTGGAAAGAATCATTTCCAAGAGGAAAATTTTGCTGCTTTTCAGAAATCTGACATGGTCTTCCAATTTCTAAATCTCAGCCCCTAATGAGTGATAATGAGTGTTGGAGAAGGCACAAGGAGAATTTTTGATGCAAGATCAGAGGCAACTCAGAAATTCAAGGACACTTGATAAGTCAGAATTTACCTAATAAACAAGCTGCATTTTTGATGTATTTTGATTGTACTCTGCTTTAGTTTGGACTTTCATGACAGTTGAAAGCAAAGTTATCTTTATCACAGAAGAATTTAAAATGAAATTGGTTTGAAAAACAACTAAGTATGATATTAAATTGTAAATGATTCTAAAGTTGCACAAGAACAAAAGGTCAGATGCATAGCTTATGTAAATTAGTGCTGTCTTTTTGATGTTAATGTAGCTGTACTGGTTTCAAGTAAGTATTTGGTCTGTAGTGCACTGAACTTCACATTTAAAGACACTTTCTTGTAAGACCTGCCTTTCTCTTATTCAGATCTGTCACATAAACTTCGTGGGGAAACCAGAGATATCAAAACAAGAGCAAAGAAAATAGAGTGGTGTTACATTAAGACCAGAAATAAAATTTCTCCTTTAAACTTGTCTCTCCATCCTTCTTCATTTTTTCCACCTTCATTTTCACTATTCTCCAAACATGAATGCACTACTCCATATAAAAGTGACATTTCTCCGTCACATTTATAGGATTGCTTGTCTGGGTTTTGTAAGGAAGTCACACCTTGGAGTACAGTCTTCCTGCAAGTTGAGCTAAAGCTTTGTTGAAACTGGGGATTGGACATAGACATTAATTACTTTAGTAGATATTAAGTACCACAGATACACAGACCCCTTGCTTGAAAAGAATGTCTATGATTTATGAGTTTGACCCAGAAGACTGAATCACAGAAAGTTATGGGTTGGAAGGGACCTTGAAAGATCATCCAGTGCAACCTCAGTGCCAGAGCCAGGTTGCTCACTTTTGTAACTGTGTGAAGTGTGCACACATCCCAAGGCGGTCCAAATTCCAGTGGTATCATCTGAGAGATTTTCAATGACAATAACTAAATGAAGACTTGAAATTGTGCAACACTAAATCATAGGAAACAGAGCAAAACTGAACAAAATTTCATAAGGGAGGAAATTAAAATCAAATTGGACCACTTTCTGGGCCTTGGTATCAAAGATGCTTAGGAAAAGCATTCAATGAATCTCCAAGTTGTGCTTTGCTGTGTATTTCTCAAAAAAAAAACAAAAAAACAAACTTCCCAAATCTTATATATACTACCTCTACTCCTAGTACAATGTTCTCCAAAACAGGAAGACAGTGTTTCTGATGACTTTTTGTCATGTATCTCACTTTGTTTCTAGACTCAGAAGACCTTGCATGCTAGTGTGTAAGGGAGAAAAGAGGAAAAGGAGAAAGGAAGACAACACAAACAGTAAGCAGCTTACATAGACATAATTAAGCTACAGTGTGCTGCTGAAACCAGAAGACACTTCTGCAAAAGGCCTTGCCATGTTGCAACAGAGAAAAAGGATTACTTGAGAGATGGATGGCATCCTCCTCACTGCTTCCATGCAGGGGTCTACCTTTCATGAAGACATTTATCAAAACAACTGTTACGCTCAGCCTGTAGCCCTCTGTTCTTTCCTGCAGATCACTTACTAGTTATTCATACTTGCATTCATGCAATAGAAACTCAGCTGGAACTACCTTATACTTAAATTGTTGTCACTTCACATAATATCCCTTTCAGTACACTTCACCTCTTCCTGTCTGCACCTGCCAGTGTTCCTACAATACGAGTATCTAGTTGGTTAGTAAGCATAGTGATTTCTCTATTCTACAAGCTATTAAGAAAAACTATTGAACAGGAATTAATTTAGGAGAGACCCACAAAAATTACTCCATATATATCTTTGAATTTGACAGATAAATCCTCTTAGACTGTGCTTTTCCTATACAGTTTTAAACTCACCTAGACAGTGTTTCTTTAATTTACTTGTGAGAGTAACATGCAAGTACTCTAAACTATACAGCTTATCTTTGGCCTGCGGGACTCATTACCCATGCACAGAAGGAAATAAGATTGATTTGGCATAGTTTAGTCTCAGTAACCACGTATCACCTTCTTAGCGCTTAAACTCTTCTAATATTTGTCCAGGAATTGAAGGTGACTTGATTACAACTCTGAGGCCTCTGCTCAACCACACTAAGTACTCATTTTAAATAAAATAAAATTAAAAAAAAAAAAAAAACAACAAAACAACAGAAAGCATGAAGAACTCTTCACTTTTCTGTTCACTAAATATTTTATTTTGGTAGCTCCCCATGGTGTGGTTATATCATCATCACAGAAGGATCATCATCATAGCTATTTATATTCAAATCAACCCCCCCTACCCTGCATTCCTCCACTGCTGTTTCAGGCCTGTTGTTCAACACTGACCATGACTCCACAGAACCTGTAAGTGGATCAATATACAACCCAAACAGACCCCCATACCAGTGGATCACTGTTTATCAATCTGATGACAGCACTGCAAATAGCATCTTGTACTGTCTGTATGTGTTTTGACTTCCTCCCTTGAGGCAAACAGCAGTGCTTGTTCCCTAGTCCAAAGAGGATTAGGCCAAAAAAACCACATGGCTTATCATGATATTTTCTAAGGGACAATGCACTGCATTTTAAATATCAGTCTGCGAGATGAAAACTCGTGGTTCTGACCCAGGCTGGCATATATTAAGCAAATACCTCGCTTGTGTTTACACCAACTTGATTAACTGTTTAAAAATACTTCCAATTCAATTATCTATATATTTATGCTATATTGAAACATACTGAGTTCCAGCTGAAATGGAACACTGTGTGACATTTATCCTTAAAAAGATTACAAACATAAAGCTTTAAGATCTGAAAAATAATACTATATACAAACTGGCTCCAAGTGAATAATTTAATGCAAAGGGTAAATTAAAGTTTGAATAGCAGAGATAGGCTAGAAAGAGAAGGGGGAAGAAAAGAAACAAGCATTTTATTTTCTTCATGCCTGGATAAGCAATTTGGCCATGAAACTGAAATCATCCATCATCCATATTACCAGCCACACCAGTGCTCAGGGCAGCTGTTCTTCAGGTCAATTGTTTGAGAATATCTGAAAGAGAGACAGCTTGGGCGAAGAAGTGACCCAAGTAATTTTGATGTTGACAGGTACTCTGCTTCTAGATGTGAGAATTCTAGGAGTCTGATCTTTTCCTCCCCACTAGTACAAATTTCAGTGCTGGAAGGAGCAAAGTGGGCAGTAAGCTTGATAATCCACTTATTACTATACTGATCTTGAGGACTACCCCAGGTAATACATAGCTATATTCTCTTCTGAAGATGAGATAGCAAGGATTGTTGCAGTTCCTATCTCATTGTTATCATACTGTTATTCACATACCACTGACAGAGTGTGTCTGTGTATTAAAAACTCTCATTATTACCTATAAAGGTAATAATGTCTAATAACTTCAGAGATGTGGGCTTTGAGACTACTAAGCAGCTTGTTAATTTAAGTAAAGGTCAGAAATCTCATACTGCACATATAAAATCCATTTGTTCCAAAGACCCTGACAATTATTAAACGCAAGAGATTTGTATGTTTGGAACTTCCTTCAACAGGTTCCTCTATGAGGAAAAGCAAACACCAATCATTGTGCTCTGAGACTCAAACTCTTATTCAATTCACATTCTACTTTTTTTTCATAAGCTACAAGCCATCAAAGTAATACAAATACATTTTTTAAACATGAGAGATTTAAGAAAGGCTGAGCACATGATGAAATTATATGAATGTGTTTATTAAATAGAGGCAAATGAGCACTTACTGTTGAGTAAATTCCTCACTAACTATGAGAGATGTTTTAGACACATGGACAGCTAAAATTCCAGCTATCTAATTCAAGAGAGAAAAAAAAAATACTGTTTCTTTCTTCATTTGTTTTGTACCTAGTTAATACCTAAATATGTTCATTCTTTTCATTACGTTCTTTGAAGATCAAAGTTGTGACTGATTTTGTACTGTGTCTGCCTGGACAGTTGACAGCCCATTAAACTGAAGTAGAACAAGCCATACATTTTAAAGGTTCTGATTTCCAGGACACCAAAATGATGTAAAATATGTGTACAAGAGGACTCCTGAGACACTTTGAAATCGTACATTTGAATTTCCTCAAGAGACAGGTGGGCTTCTGCTTTTGTTGCAGACTGGTTAAGCAGCAATTAAAATATCCTCATAGTCAGGAAACTTGCACAAGAAGTGTGAAAAGCATCCATCAATAATTTGAGTTTTGACCATATAGTGCAAAAGTCATCAGAACAGGGATCAGTACTGGGCCCTGTCTTATTCAACATCTTTATTCATGACCAGGATGAGGGGATCAAATCTCCCCTTAGTAACTTTGGAGATGACACTAAGTTGGGCAGGAGTGCTGAACTGCTGGAGGGGGAAAGGATGCTGCAGAGATCTGAACAGGCTGGGTCAATGGGCAGACACCAATGGGATGAGTTTTAACAGAGCCAAGTGCAGTAGCTTAACACTTAAGCCTCAATAACTCCCAGCAGCTACAGACTGGGGAATGAGTAGCTGGAGAGCAGCCTAGCAGAGAGGGACCTGGCAGTACTGGTTGACAACCAGCTGAACAGGAACCAGAAGCATCCCCATGTGGCACGAAAGGCCAATGGCATCCTGGCTTGGATCAGCAATAGTGCATCCAGCAGCATTAGGGATGTAATTCTCCTCCTGTACTAGGCACTGGGAAGACTCCATTTTGAGTACTGGGGGCAATTCTGGGACACACACTTCAAGAAAGATTGAGGGGCTGGAGTGGGGCCAGAGGAGCAATGAGGCTAGGGAAGGGACTGGAGGGAAAGTCTGATGAGGAGAGACTGAGGGCGGTGGGGAGTGTTTAGGTTGGAGAAGAGGAGACTCAGGGCGGGACCTCATCACTCTCTGCAACTACGTGAAGGGAGGCTGTAGTTCGGTGGGGGTCAGGCTTTTCTGCCAAGCAACCAGCGCCAGTAAGTGAGGGCAGGGACTGAAGCTGCGCCAGGGGAGTTAGTTTGGATGTTAGGTAGCCCTTCCTCACAGACAAGGTGATCAGACCCTGGAATGGACTGCCCAGGACAGTGGTGGAGTCACCATCCCTGGAGATGTTGAAGGACAGATTTGATGTCGCACTTAGTGCCATGGTCTGGAAAATGTGGTAATGGGTTCTAGGCTGGGCTTGATGATCCCAGAGGTCTTTTCCAGCCTCAGTAATTCTGGGATTCCATAAAAGATTTCAGCTACTGTATTCCCTTAATCCAAGAGCACTCAGAAGCATATCCCTCACATGAACTGTATGCTGCCAATGAACTGATAATTAAAATGAAAACACCACAAACTTGATGCATATTGCATGGTGACTTTTTCTCCTATCATTGTAGGAAGGAGAAAATAGAAACATACTCTAACTGTAATTCTACAACATGCTTAAATGTGATGCTCTCTTCTTTAGAGATTCCCATAGCGGTATGTAGAAAATGGTGAGCTCTACTCACCTGGGTTCATTCACACTGTGACATTGCTTAATGATTTTTTTCCTCTTCTCCAATTCTAGTCAGAGAACAAAAAGAACAGCTTTAAACTTCAAAGACATCTTTAATAAATCTATTTCTGGCAACATTTTTCTGGAAACAAAGCTGAAGTTTTGAGGTCCCTCAAGTTGAATACACAGATGCAGTGTAAAGAACTGTAATAGTATGTGATATACTTTTGGTTGTGGACCTGACAAAACTGGTTTACATAATAGAATAGATTTTGAATCACAAAGAAATTAAGAGAATGCATAATAGTAATTGTCTGATCCTTCCTTCCTTCTGCTAAAATATCCATTACCTCATGTTTTTTTTAAAGGGGGCAAGGACACAGGTTCAGTCAAGCTACCTTGCAAGCATCCTCATTTGTTAATCATGATCATTGTTGGCTGGACCTCACTCTAGAGTCAGGGTCTGCTCCTGATCTCCCTAAGCTTTCATGGGAAAGCAGGGGATCACCTCTTGACTGTCTTTGTCAATAGGATCAGAAGCAGCAAGGTTGATAATACACAGCTATCATACATAAGGGGAAGCTGAGAAAAAGTAAATGGAGCATCAAGCATCCAGATTTGTGTTTTACTTGCTCTTAGGAGGATAGAAAAACCACCCATACACAACATTTTTGACACTAAAACACCTCCCTTGAGTGTGTCACTGAATGTTTGCTTTCTGAGTGCACAGAAAAAAATGCTGTTTCAAAGAGTGGGTTTAAACTGATAAAAACTCTTCAAATGTGCAGAGCTAGCGTCTCAGATTTCTCAGTAAGGTGTTCTACATTTTGAACTTCTACCCACTCCTGAAGGTAGGTGCAAGGGAATGAGTAACAGCAATTTTCAAGATAAACAACATCTAGACATCATGCTGTAGACTGATGAACATACGACAAAATAAAGTTCCCAGTTCTCCTCTTCCAAGCATTGTCAGGCATTGGAACAGCCTGCCTAGGGGGAGGGTTGAGTCATTGTCCCTAGAGGTGTAAAGAAGGGTAGCTGTTGTGTTGGGGGACAAGATTTAATGGTGCTGATAGGGCTAGGAAAAGGTTAGACTCGATCATCTTAAGGGTGTTTTCCAGCAGAAACTGTTATATGATGCTATGATTCCAATAGTACAGGCACATGGCAAAATGTTTTGGCCTAAACAGTATGAACATGATACAGCCTGGAACTCAGCATTCTACTGGTTAAGTAGCAGTGGAGTCCAATTCTTCAAAATGAACTTGACCATTCCAAAAACTTATTAGACATTGAACAAGTCTCTGTATTATCTGTTCTGGATAACAGAAAAAGCCAAAAACCCAAGCAACCCAAAACCTGGTAAGAGGCGGCAAAATTAGTGATATTAAACTCTTATTGAATCACAAATTAATTACCATTTGAATTGCTGCCATAGCGTTTATATTGCAGGTAACAAAGTACCCTTGCAATTGCAGGTTGAGTTATTGCTTATCTTTCCAGTACCTTCATTTCCAATCAGCACAACTGTGATTGCAATACAACTTCCATAGATTTTACTCCTACTCCATTTCCCTGGCTTTCAGCAATCAAATGTAAACACTACCTTAGTCAAAGCATCTCAAAAGGTACTCAAAAGCTCTTACTGCCATCAAGATATTCTTCAGAGCACCCTCACAGAAAGGGTGATCAGATACTGGAATGGACTGCCCAGGGAGGAGGTGGAGTCCCCATTCCTGGAGGTGTTTAAGGACAGACTGGATGTGGCTCTTAGTGCCATGGTCTGTTTGATGTGGTAATGCCACATCCTAGGCTGGGCTGAATGAGCTCAAAAGTCTTTCCCAGCCTCAATAATTCTGTGATTTCATGCTAAAATGCTCCTTGAACACGCTAGGCAAGAGAATGGTGCATTTGTGTGATGCTCAGAAGTAAGTGGCCATATGCAGGGCTGTGATGTGAGAGGAATTACTGAAGCTGGGTGAATAGTTTGAAATTGAAAATTGAACAGGATTTTGTAACCAGGGACTTTTTCCTCATGTATGTGTAAGTTAGATAGCTTTTATTGCATTGAGTTTACACTATTACCTCCTGCATTGTGTAAAAATGATGTTACATGTTGAATGAAGGTAGTGACTGCCAGTAGAAGAAAGAAAGGAAAGGAAATCCTATTTTCTAAATGCAATTTCTGCTTATTCAGAGCAAATCTGAGCACGAGGACTCAGTCAGATAAGAAATAACAAATTTAAAGTGTATAACTGGACATTAAGTAACTAGAGAATTTGTATGACCCTGGTTTAGTGTCAGAGTAGAAAAGGAATAGATGGAATTCAGGAGTTCCCCAGCCAAACATTTTGTCTCCACTTACTTGCCAAAGTGATAGGAATTTATCATTATCCTTCCCCTTAACACCAGGCCTGGTGAAATGGAAAGCATTTAGCAACAGCAGTGAAAAAGAACCCAATATTTTAAAAGGGTGTGATCCAGTATTTCCTGTAGAATACTTTAGTAGCTGTTAGAGCTTAAATACTTCACTCCAAATTAAGAATTTTAAAAAATACTATAAAAAGCCTCATCTTGTAATGAAATAGACTACTTGTGTCTTATAATTGCATCCTTTTATCTAAGAAATTATTCTTATTTTATTCCTTTATCAACAACCTAGCTTCCTTGAATTTCCTTATGCTGAGAAAGGTCCCTTCCAAAGAAGAGCAAAAAAAAAGAGTTCAGATTACATTGTATTACACCTTACATTTGTTTTCTGAGCTCCATTGTCTCACTCGTACAGTAATCCTTTGTGTTTATTAGTCGAAGAGCAGCAATGTAAACAGATATAATTGAAGAGGCAGATCATCCAGTTGCAGGACCCTGTTTCTAAAACACTGTTTCAAATTATTTGGGTTTCAGGTCTTCCTTTTCTGAGCAGACATAAGCAGAAGGTAGCAGTTCCATGCAGAGTGGAAAACTTTCAAACATCAGAGAAAGAAGCCCTAAAAAAAAGCCCATGTCTCCTTCCTAGCTTTTTTCCCCATAAACAGATGTAACATGAGAGCAATTCCTTCCCAGAAAAACTTCCATAGAAGTAATGAATAAACCAAAGGTGGAATGAGAAACAAAATGAACATTTTCCCTTGACAGTCTTATGGAAACCGAAGTATTTCTGATGAATGTGAGCAATGCTTATGAGATGTAACCGTTCCTCTCCTTTTACCCCATGTGAACCCCCACATGTATTTAATCAAACCACGAGTAGTACCTAGAGAATTGTGTCACGAAAGTGTTAATTGTAAGGAACTAAACACAACCCTGAAATAAAATCCAGGAGTGAAAATAAATCACATGCTGTCATGTGTAATGAATGTGTATGAATACTATAAGGCTACTGAATGCATAATACTCCCAAGCCATGTGTACTTGCCTTCAAGAGAATAAATCTTGGTTAATTAAACAAACCCTAGTATGTGGCAACAAGAAACCTGAAGGTGGAAAATGAACAAGCTATTGATGAGCAGCAAAATTAGTGAGGGTGGGTTTCCTCCTGAGGAATTATCTTGTGGAGTTTCAGCAGGTGGGCCAAGTGAGATGTAAGGTGAGGTGTCAGAAAGTCATCAAAGAGCAACCTAAGCCTGTGGTAATGTGGGAGTTCCTGAAATGGATTACTGGGATTGCTTTAAGAGCTGGTGTAACTTGGCTTTTGTGCATATTCACTTGCTGTTGATGGGGGTGCAAGTTATGAACGCATGCAAGTAAGTCATGGAACACATGTCCCCCCAGATAATTTTGTTGGAAATAAGTAGGTGCCAATGATAGTTTTATTGTGATGGTAGAGGTTTTTTTTTGTTAATGAAATCACAATTTTATTGAAAATACTGCATTGACTAATGCGGCAGGCTACATGAATTTATTCAAAACACATCTTACTTAGAAAAATGAATAAACCCACCAATTCGAGGTATAATGAATTTAATTATAGTGAAATACTTTAATTTGCAATTTAGATTTCGAATTACCTACAGAGTTGTGCAAGTTTTCACTAAAAGGGGCCCAGCACTGCCCCTGGTCCTCGAGGCAAGGCCTCACCAGTGCCCAGTGCCCAGAGAGAATTGCATCCCTAGTCCTGCTGGCCACACTATTCCTGATACAAGCCAGGATGCCACTGGCCTCCTCTGCCATCTGGGCACTCTGGCTAGATGGTTTTGCTAGCACAGGTAAATGGAATAGAAGAGGAGAGCAGAAGAGAAATTGTAGTGTAATCCCTGAGATAAACAATTAGGAGGTGACAATTTGCAAAGAACAAGAATCACAGCTTCATGTCTTGGAAAACACTGTAATTAAATCAAATAACTTCTCTGATGTTGTTTTTGCTCTGTAGAAAGAAGTTTCCAGAAACCAGCCAGAAGAGTAGCAACAAATTTATCACATAATGAATTTTGTTATGTGCTGAGGAATCAAGGAGAACAAACAGTGATTGAGCACCAACCTAATGTAGTGTATTTGTCACTCTGCATGAATTAAAAAGCTAGAGGGACACTGTATAGTATTTGCTGTCTATGCCTTAATTCATGGTGTTATTGGCTGTCTTAGAACTATTAATGATAGCATCTGGTGAACTTTTGGATCTGGAAGAGATAGAGTATTTTTAACTGGAAGGTTCCCTATGTTCAGCATGTCCTTGGACCACTGAGATCACTTCTATCGGCATCACATAACAGCAACAATCCTCACGTTATTTATGTACACTGCTAGCTTTTTATTTTCATAGCTAAGTCAGTGCCTGCAATGTCACTGGTGATAATGTATTACTATTTTTTATCTATGGAAATGGGAGGAAAATCACATAGACTTAATAGGAAATATTATGGTAATCCCCATATATCAGTTAAGATAACTGTATTTCAGCAGGTTATAAATTGCCACAGGCTTCTCCTGTATTCACACAACTCCGAGACTCAAAACTCAGAAATGTGTTTCCTTTTTCCTGGTGTTCATCACCACAATATAACTGTTGATTCAACCAGTGAAGGGAAAGGAGACTCATGTGGGTCGCAGGGAGTTCAGAATAACTGAAAGACATCGCCACCAAGTATCACAAGTAATACTGTCCAAATGGTGTGATAATGGTGTCTGTCAGCTATTACTCCATCGGTCATGTGAAAAAACTCTAAGGGGAAAAAGCTAATTGAAGATTCTAATCTCATATGGACAAAGATTCGGTGGGGGTGGTTGTATTTGCTACACATTTTATTTTAAAAGTGGAAGATCTATCTATACCTGGGAGGCATTATTTCGTATCAATAATAAAAATTCTTCTTTGTACATCATCTCAGCAGTATATAAACATAGACACATAGGGTATATACTGTGATATGTATAGTCACTGCTTCAACCATCATGACAATGGGGTTGAGAATACTTAGTTGTGACCAGGAAGAATGGTTGTAACTCAAAGTTAATGAAAAACTCCTTCTGATAGAAAAGGGGATGGGGGGGAGGGGGCAGGGATCTGATGTTGCTTTGCTGCAGCACTGGAGCCCTTCAGCCTAAGCTATATAAAGCAGGGGCAGTGGCTGGAGGGTACCTTGGGTCCAAAGTAATATAAAAAAAATCAGTGTAAGGGTTTGTAAGACCCAAGCCTGTGATGGAAGCAAAATTTATGACTTTTAATGTGCTGTGGCATTTGTTGGGTTGTTTTTTTTTTTCATTACGTAGCAAGCCGATACGCAAGAGTTAAAAAGACTTGAGGGTATTTTATTTATCAGCCATTGCTTATTCTGTTTTATGACAGAGACTAATCAGGGTAACACATAAAGAAACAAGCAGCAGTCTCAGAGTTGTTCCACACTAATCTCCCTTTTGGTAAACTTTCAGGGTCAGCTTTAGGTCGTATGAGGCCCCAGCTGAAAGCCAGCTTAGACTGCTCATAGAAGAAAAATAAGAGGAAGTGGGGTCAAAGCCTACTGTGAAAGCCATCATAAAATACACCATTTTCTTTTGGTAGGTATCATAACTTTGACACGAGGAAAATAGCCTTGAAATACGATATGATACTTCCATGTGTATGAACACATGTAACCAGGTTGGTCTATATATAGTATGTATTATCTATTACACATCTACAAGAATAATCAACTTATTGTAAAGACAAAATGCTGTGATTATCTGTTTGATATTAAGTTACCACAAACTGCCCTGGGCTGCCTTTGTTTCTGCATGTTCACTCCTGAGAATCCTCCCCTTTCTTCTCTCTACCTGGCTTTTGTTCCTTCACCATGTCTTTGTGGTGTGCTTGAAAATAGTCATTTATTAGTGCAGTTCATATTTCCAGCACCGTCAAGCGTGAGTGAATAATACTCAGCCAATTTCACAGGATTCAGTTCCACAGCAGAAGTACTTAAGTCACTTGTCGACTCCACATATTTGTGCCCAAACAGCACTGTGAGATACTGTGTACACTGCACGCATATTTGTTGGACTGCACAGAAAAGAGACCTAGCAGCAATGAAGACAAGATAGTAGTTTGCTTGAAAACTTTGCCTTAGGAATTAAGACAGACATCATCAACAAACCAAATGTGGTGCTGAATTAATTTATTTCTTCTTCCAGGCAACCACTGTAATACCTGAAACAACAACACAGGCAAAGGGACAGTGGTCTGACTGGCTTCTTAACCAAGATTCAGTAAGAATCTTGATGCTGAACTTTGTCCATCATCTAAGAGATGATGCTGATGTTCAGGTAAGAACATACATTTTAACATCACTCATAAAAACCTAAAACAAGAAATACATTGCTTACCTACCAGCCTTCACGTGCAGCCCCTGGTAACACCCACTTGAAGGTGGCTCTGTGCATTTTTGTGTGTGACTTCCACCATATCCACTCTCAAGAAAACATCACTCCTTGATGTAGAGTGGTGCACTTTCTTTTCTAGAAATGCTGCAAGGTTAACAAGTCAGCTCTCCAGTTCACATTGCTCTAGGCACAGACTGACAACTCTGGCCATGGTCAGATAACAATACTTCAGAGTACTCTGCAAAGGCCATAGTAACTGATCACATGTAGGAAATGCTGCCACTGTTGATGCTTCACTGTTGGCCAGTCACATGCACTAGTCCATGAGCAACTGGTAGTTGGCAAAGTCCTTGCATCTGGTAGGATGAGAGCAGATGGCACAAACAGCACCTGTTCTTTGCCTTATTTCCAGCTGAGAGGAACAGAACAGATGGCTGGGAAGGGAGAAAAGGTGAAGAGCAAACACCCATGGCATAATGAACTATCTACTTGGAATAAAGAATCTATCCAGCAGATCTCCAGCTTCGTATTGGTCCTCTATACACAACTGCAGTAATAAATAAATTTGAAAGCAGATGAAACACCATTCACAACAAATCAGAATAAACCAAATAATGTCCTTCCTATTTCCATGTAAGCAATGTTTTGAATTACAAGAGGATTATTCAGTGGTTGAAAATGCATGAGGGAAGATGAGAGACAAGGGTTCACATGACTGTGAATAGAAAAAGAAGTGCCACGTTGTGCTAAGTGTACCATCCCACAAGCTCTGCTGTACAAGGAATGCAACACAGTTGACTGGAGCACCCTTTATGGGTCTTCCTTTCAAAGGGATATTCCCCCAACTAAATTGCCTAATTTAGCTGTAGCTATCACTTTCTTCTGCATATCGTGCTTCTCTGAGCTTTAAGCTGTTGTGTGTCATTTTCCACATTCGTATCCCAAATCATAACTCCCCTCTAACTTCACCCAACAGGTTTGCTCATCAATGGTTAGTTTCACTAAATTTTCCATCAGGTATTATTTTTCAGGGACCAAAAGATATTTGCTTTATCTGTTCCTTTTGTTGCAACAAATTTTTCCGTGAATACAAAAAAAAAAGTTGCACTGAGCTGCAGCAGTACATTGTGAGTTTCTCTCTCCACCTGAAAAGCTGCACAGCACTCACATCTTCATTACTTTGGCTGTGTGGGAGCTGAAGAGCGATGGTGCTACAGTGTGCTGTAGTCCAGACAACAGTTCAGCTTGGAAAGAGGTGCAACTGCATTTAGACAGTGCTACACCCATGCTAAGGCTTCTCCTAGCTTTGAAGCTAGAAATAAAACATTCTTGCAATAACTTCAATCCATTCTGATGCTGTCAGGTCACATGTTTATTTGTTGAACTCATGAACACTGATGCTACCAACTCTTGGAGTCAATCAAATGTATATGGTCATTCAGTGAGCCCATGCATGGGTGATTTCAGAAGTCTTTGAATATTTATTACTGGTAGATGCATAAGGGATTTTAATACATAGAAGGTGGAGAAATAATTTCATCCCATGTTCTGACCTGGAGAAGTCATCCATGGAATGGTTGTCATTCAGCATCCTTGCCTGCAGAGTTGCGCAAAACAACGTAAGATGCTATAGCCTGTTCTGTGGCTGGGGAATCCACAGAGGGAGATATGAAACAGTCTGGCCTTCCAGCTTCTTTGTGTGCAACATCCCCACAGCAGTGCTGAGGCAGGCACCAGGGTCAATCTGAGGTCTTCAACAGCATTCATTTGTGAACATAGCACCCCTGATTTTTAAAACACCCCCACATATTGGATGGCAGGGGAAGACAGAGAAGAGTAAGGGCAAAACACAGATTTGACTTGTCAGTCTTGTGTCTGGGGGAATTTTCTAACAAGACCTTGCTTTTGGGGACCAGGTAGCTGCAGCAGTGGTGCAGTAATGTAGGCTCGGTCTGTAGATATAGTTACACAATTCCATATGTCCAGTCTCCCGCCTCCACTTAGGATAAATGAGAGTTTTCAAGCTTATTAGATAAAACACCAAACTGCACTGAGATTTTTAAAAGTTTCATTGGTTTCTCTGTTTTGTTTTTTTTTTCCTTAGGGTATGCTGGGAAAAAAAGCACACAGACTTGAGATTTTAATCTCCAAGTGGTTATCCTGATAACTAATAAATCTAACCTTTCCAAGCAGACGTATGAAGTTAAGGGGACTAATTGATCATGTTGGCACAAAGGTGTTGTTCATTCTGCAAAGGCCAAGTTAATCCACATTGATGTGATTCAAATTAACCTTAATCAGCTACTAGGCTGACTGTGATTTCATTACTGGATATGCTACAATTAGACATCTCCAGTGTTTAAATGCCCCTCAGCCTTATTGCAGTGATTTTTTAATGTTTTTTAATAATAAACACCCATTTACACATCATATGCTATTAGTGTAATTGGCTTTAAGATTGACTTTTTTTGTGTAGTCACTTTTTGGTTCTGTTTATTCTGAAAAGGTCAAGTAATACAGATTGATGTGATCTAAATTAACCTCAAACAGTTATTTCTCTTCTCAGAATGATACCCTGTCACACTCAGGAAGGATCAGACAGTTACCTTCTCTTCCCCCTCCCCCCCTTTTTTTTTTCTTTATTTTGCCCGTCCACATGCATAAATCATATGTTTTTCATTCCTGGAGGCAGGTGCAAAACGTTGTAAAACCTATAAATTATCTTCATATTAGAATTTAAATCCAGTGACTATTCATCAGCAAACTCTACACAACCCCCACTGAAGCAACATGAGTATGCCACACACTGAATAGAAGATGCAGTTCTCAACAATGAGCTTTCATCTACAATTAAAATCTGATTCCAAACCCACTTTTGCTCTCTTCCCTTGGTCTCCATTCCTCAAGCAGACAGTGTGAACACAACATTCAACTGCAAACTCATGGGCACTGTGCTTGATGGTGGCACTGAGCAAGTGAAGTGGGTTTCCCAGTTCTATTTGAAAACAAGTGTCATTTCCTTGGCTCTCTTCTCCTCCAACTAACTGAAAAGTAATGCCTCTTACAATGAGATGGAAAGGCACAACATGTGAAACACTCAAAGACAGCCATGAATTAAATAGTGAAAGTGAAGGCAGCAATGACTTAAAACTAGCTCTTTCCCCTGTCTGCCACACATGCTCTCTAAAGAAATCTATTGAATAATGGAAGAAACACCAAAGATCTTCTAGTTGCAAGCCCCCCCACCATGGGCAGGTGTGGCAATGGACAGTCCACACCTCTCCCATAGTCAGGGACAACTCTCAGTAGATCTGATTGCTTAAAGTCCTATCCAATGTGGCCTTGAATACTCTCAGGGATAGAATGATGATATGGTTTAAGCTGAAAAGGATGTTAAAGATCATCATTTACCTTCTCCACAGGCAGAAGACCTTCAGGGACTTTGAGAAGGCTTTTGACAGTCTCCAAAACATTCTTCTGGAGAAACTGAAAAATCTTGGTATAGAGAAATGTACCCTTCACTGGGTTAGAAACCGGCTGGGAGTTGTGATTCATGGGGTGAAATACAGCTGGTGACCAGATACAAGCAGTGTCCCTCAGTGCTCAGTATTGGGGCCAGTCTTGTTTAGTATCTTTACTGATGACCTGGACCTGGGGATTGAGAGCACCCTCAGTCAGTTTGCAGATGACACCAAATGGTGTGGGAGTGTTGATCTGCTAGAGGGCAGGAAGGCTCTACAGAGGGACTCGGAGAGATTGGATTAATGGGCTGAGGCCAATTGTAGGATGTACAAGAAAGCTAAGTTCCTGGTCCTGCATTTCAGTTATAAGAACCCCAGGCAACACTACAGGCTGGAGAATGAGTGGCTCAAAAGCTGCTCAGCATGAAAAGGACCTGTGGGTGCTGGTGGACAGCCGGCTTCATGTGAGCCAGCAGTGTGCCCAGGTCCTGGTCAGCAGGGGAAGGGAAGTTCTTGTGCCCTTGTACTCAGCCCTAGTGAGGCCTCATCTTGAGTACTATGTTCAGTTCTAGGCCTCTCATTATAGGGAAGACATTGGGATGCTGGAACATGTCCAGAGCAGAGCTACTGAGCTCATGAGGGGTTTAGAAAACTAGTTGTATGAGGAGAGGCTGAGGGCGACAGGCAGGTTTAATTTGGAGGAGGCCGAGGGGGGAACCTCATTGCACATGACAACCACCTGAAGGGAGATTGTGGAGGGGTGGGTGTTGGCCTCTTCTCCTTAGTAACTAATTACAGAACCAGGGACAATGGTCTGAAGTTGAGGCAGGGGAGGTTTAGATTGGCTCCTTGACAGAAATTCTTTACAGAAAGAGTGGTGAGGCACTGGAATGACCTTCTCCACAGAGAGGGTAATGGAGCATTGAAACAGGCTGCCCAGGGGGGTTGTGGAGTCTCCTTCTCTGGAGATGTTTAAAACCCACCTGGCCATGTTCCTGTGCATCTGGATCTGTCGGGGATTCTAGATGAACTTTCAAGATCCCTAATGATTCTATGATTCCCAGGGATGTGGTTGAGTCACTATCCCTGGAGGTATTTAAGAAGCATGTAGACACGGTCCTTGGCAATGTGCCAGAGTGACAGCATGGAGAGAAGTATTTTGTGTTTTTCCATTGATCAGGTATTTAGGTTTGATGTTGGTGTGGGGACAGTTGGAGTTGGTGATCCAGGAGGTAATCCTTTGCAACCAGGATTATTACGTGATTCTGTGATTTTGTGAACCAACTCAAACCCCCTGTTAGTACCAAGGGAAGAATGTTCTCCCCTTAGGGAGTGTAACTTGGGGTTCTCCAAGCCAGCTGCATTCACCAGGCTCCTCTGGACTCCTTACAAGCCCAGCAGTGGGGAACTGCATGGAACTGAAGCTCTAGTGGGCTTGGGGTGAATCTCTGGTGAAGTCAAGGAGGGGTAGCAAGCAAAGCTAATTGTCCTTCTGTCCTCAGAAACTCATGTTTCCCCATGGCTCTGCACTTAGCCACAACAGTCACATCATTTATTGATTGTTTAATTTTGCATTTAGTTGAAGGCTGCTCTGTGGTCAATAATTAATTAGCCGGCTGTGGTTATTTTACATGTCCTGTCACCTTCTGACATGCAGAATAACCAGAACATGCATGTTATTTGTTGATTCAACCCTGAGCCTGAGCCTTTGCCCAGGAGGCCAAGAGGGCTAATGGCATCCTGGCCTGTATCAGGAATGGTGTGGCCAGCAGAGAGAAGGAGGTTATCCTCCCCCTGTATTCGGTACTGGTTAGACCGCACCTGGAGTATTGTGTTCAATTCTGGGCTGCTCAGTTGAGGAAGGATGTCGAGGTGCTGATGGAGCTAGGTCTGTTTAGTCTGGAACAGAGGAGGCTCAGGGGTGACCTTATCACTGTCTATAACTACCTAAAGGGTGATTGTAATCAGGTGAAGGTCGGTCTTTTCTCCCTGGACACTGGAGACAGGACAAGGGATCACAGTCATAAGCTCCATCAGGGGAGGTTTAGACTTGGAACAGGGTGCCCACAGAGGTGGTTGAGTTGCCATCTCTGGGGGTGTTCAGGGTTAGGCTGGATGAAGTGCTGAGTGGCATGATCTAGATGTCAGATGTTTAGGTTTACTTGGTTGGTTTTAGGTTGGACTGGATGATCTTTAAGGTCTTTTCCAGCCTCATCATTACTGTGATACTGTGATACTCTGAAAACAGGGTGTTCTGACAGTAATTGTATGACTTCAGAGCTACCTTCCCCTCTGACAGCAACTCCTTATGTGCCAGACCTCCCTCTTGTTTTTCTATTGAAATCCTCAAATTTGAGACTCTTTTCTAAAGAGAAGGCAGCAAGAGCTCTCTGTACCAAGAACAAACAAAAGGATTGTGTTCTCATTCAGCAGAAACTTCCAATCTTCCACACTGGGAAGACTGCAAGGAGAAGCAGTTAGATGGTCAGAGGAGCAAGCAGTTCTGATCTAACATACATAGAAAATAATGTTTATTGGATCTCCACTCACCACTGTGGAAAATCCAGGCATTTTCACTGAATAATGCAACACATGGAATAAAGAATTGAAAGGAGCTATGATTACTCTGGGAGGTCTCCCTAGACCTTCCAGCTGTGGGGGTTGGAAAAGGAGCAAAGACAGCCATAGATACAGAGGGTTCACACAGTGCTGCAGTTGCCTCCTTAATAAATCCTGAAGGAAAAAGCAATGAAAATGCCTAATAATTCTTCAGAAAGTTTCAGGGTAAATAGCACTAAACATTATTTAGGATACATTTGATTCTTAAATTTTGAAACACAGTGAGGTAATCGATGAACTCATCCACCATACATCTAGGAACAAACCTATTTTTCTTGGGCCATCAGTTATTTTGAGGCACACTGTATAAGCAGTATTAAAGATATAAGATTGCTGCCTACCCACAAAGTCTATAGCTTTACTGACCACATACATGTGATTAGCTTTACTCAAAATTGACATAATACTTGTAATACAAACATTGAGACTGGTTATGAAAACAATCACAGTCACAGCCAATTATACTGCTGGTTAATATCTATGAACACAGCTGCTATTTACAGTGACAGAAATAATACCAGGAGCGTATACAAGAGACCATATACAGATGGTGAAAAAGATTATGCATGGCATAACTCAGAGAGGCAAATGAACATCTGTAAACAAAGCAAAGTAATTTATATTACACCACTAAAAATGAGGCTGACCTGCTCTTTCATTTAATCACAGAATCACAACATTATTAAGTCTGGAAAAGACTTCTGAGATCATTAAGTCCAGTCTAGGACCTGACATCAGGACATGAGCTAGACTATGACACTAAGTGCCACATTCAGTCTGTTCTTAAACACCTCCAGGGATAGTGACTCCACCACTGCCCTGGGCAGTCCATTCCAGGGTCTGATCACCCTTTCTGTGAGGAAGGGCTTCCTAGCACCCAACCTAACCCTCTCCTAGTGCAGTCAGAGGAAGTTTAGATATTAGGAAGAAGTTTTTTGTTGAGAGAGTGTTGGGCACTGGAACAGGCTGCCCAGGGAGGGGGTAGAGTCACCATCCCTGGAGGTGTTTAAAAAAAGTGTAGATAGAGCACTTGAGGCTGTGGTCTAGTAATTAGGGAGCTGTTGGGATGAAGGTTGTGCTTGATGATTCTGGAGGTCCTTTCCAGCCATAATGGCTCAATGATACTATGATTCAGGCCCTGTCCTCTTGTCCTGCCAGACTACATTCAATATCACTGTATGAAGAAAAGTGAGGTGACTTAAATTGTATATGTGTGAGTGACTCTGTTCATAACTGCACAACAACTTCCACAACTGTTTCTTAGTTAGGATAGAAAGAACTTGGACTTCTGGAAAATGTGAAATATTAGCATGTATGTAGAGTAAAATGTTTCAAAGGAGTTTTAATAATGCTTAGTAGGTGTTTGGCAAAAAGGAGCCTTCCTTGCTCCATGTGAATGGCCAGAAATATTCGGACTCACACCAAACATATATATGGCTTTGTGTTCATTAGAGTGTGAGCAAGTATGATCTTTGCATTCAGGAATTTGATTATACCCACTTAGGCTCTTGTCCCTTGTTACGAACTGAGATTCATTTAACACCATTGATTTATAAGCAACAAGATGTGTAGTCAGTTATCACACTAATGCTCACTTATTCTGTCTGTCATTTACAGGCATTTACTTTTACAAGATCATAAAACGATCCCAAAGTAGTTCGTTACTGCAAAGCAATACAGTATACAGTGGCTTTCGTTACTCCGGCTCCCTAAATAAGACACACTAAAACTTAAATGCCCGTGTTAACGATTGCTGGCAGTGGCTTGCCATTGCTCCTTTTGTTGTGTTTTTTTTTTTGTGTACCTATGTTTATCAAAAGCAGTCCTAAACAGGCTCCAGAATTTTCCTGGCTGTCCTCTGATAGACTTTTCACCCTACCATCTTGCCCAGTAATGTTTTAAAAAAGTAAAGTACAAGGGAGGTTTTAGTTTCAATTGAAAATATCCAATTTAGTGCATTAGGTAAAACAAACCTTTATGTCAGCCAAGTTACCATTACACCACAGCTATGCTGGAGATGGAATCTGGTGTTTCTTTCTCAAGAGGCAGCTACCTGCTATGCTCCCTTGACCATGGGTGATCAAAACTCAGCAGAAATCATGGTTTATCTCTCCTTCTGGTCATTTTGTACTCAACAAGCTCCTAGGATGCTTTGAGTAATGCCTCATATTTAAACCTAAATTAGAAATGGGCATCAGCCTCTGAACTAGGCTTTCAAAATAATGAATGGACAAAACTGCATCAAGTTTGAAATCACTGGCAGATCTCCAAGTATCTCTTCCAAATAACTGTCTCTGAGACCTAGCCCATTATTTTGAGGTGCACAGGAGAGAAGGAAGGTGAATTACCATTCCTTTCAGCTAAAGGAAATCTATTTCTCCTCTGTAGTCACATCCCTGACCTATCACCATCCCACTTTAGATGTTTAGAGTAGGAGGTGTTTTAGATGTTTGTGGTATTTAAAGATGAGCCTACTGACTGCTTCTTGAGCCCTCCTGTAACTGATGGGACACCAGAATATCTTCAACCATCTGCTATTAAATGACCATACCAAGTCTCATCAATCAGGTGGAAGGTTGTGATTATTTAAGAAAAGACAAAATTCTTTATTAATAGGTTAAGGAATGCATATGATATAGGATCATAGAATCATTAAGGATCTGAAGGGACCTTGAAAGATCATCTAGTCCAATCCCCCTGCCACAGCAGGATCACCTAGACCAAGTTGCAAAGGAACACATCCAGGTGGGTCTCTAGAGAAGGAGACTCCACAACCCCCCTGGGCAGCCTGTTCCAATGCTCCATTACCCTCACTGTGAAGATGTTCCTTCTTATATTTAGATGGAACCTCCTGTGTTCCAGCTTGCACCCATTGCCCCTTGTCCTATCACCAGATGACCTTGACAAGAGCCTGGCTCCATCCTCCTAACATCCACTCCTCACGTATTTATAGACATTAATGAGGTCAACCCCCATATCTGCTAGAACACTTCTCCTGTGTACTGCTCTAAAGCAGCTATCTTTCAGTATTCCTGGACTAACATAGAAAGAACATATTCAGGATTGCAGAGAAAAAAAACAATAAATAGATTATTCAGTAAAGATTTAAGAACAAAATTCCTCACACACAAATATTATGTATTATGTGGCTAAGAAGGCAGAACTACTTCTCAAGGCCAGAAAAGCTGGATCCACAGATGCAGTAAGTGAAAGATGCTACATGAACGGCATACATTCAGCATTAATACAAATGCTGCCATCTGCTTTACGAGTGGGTAAGAGTTACTATCATCAAATGGTGCCAGAGCAAATAAAAGCCAAATGTCACAAAGAAAATAGCAAAAGATGTATTTTATTCCTTTCTGTTATTAAATTATTGTTCACAGAAATCTGGGAAACTGGGGTTGTTCCACAGTTTTAGGGAGCTATTAACTTTTGAATATTTTAAAATAATGGAAAAGAATTACTAGGAACAACAGACTGATTGGTCTAATCTTTGCTCACAGGTAAAATCATTATGGATTAGAGATTAGATCTGTGAGTACTGCCCATCAGCTTGTGCACAAAGCAGGTAAGTAGTGTCATTCTTTTGTCTTTGATGGGATTATGGATTGAAGCAGTAACCCACGTAGTATGTAGGGATTTTTCTAGGGCGTTTGATTTAGTGTTTACAAAGTGTTTTATAAAAAAAGTTAGATCCATCTGTAATTAATAGGGATCAGGAATTTAACTGGAAAGTCACAGAATAGATTAAAAGGGTGAATTGGCATCATTTACATCCTGACTATGAAAATCTGAGGCTGCCTTTAGCAACATCACCATGAACGAACATTTGGTCATGATCTTTAAGACATTAAATCCTTATTATAAACTGAGGAAAACCTTGATAGAATATAAGCCTTGTAGAAGGATGGCAAAACAGAACCGATCATTCCTTACTATCCTAACTTTTATGAAAATTTGAAACAATATGTTTGTCTGAATAAAGTCTTCAGATCTGACATTTGGAAAAATTGAAATCTTCTTCCAAAAAGCCATTAGACATCTGCCACTTGGTCCTTGGTGTTAGAAAGGTCATTGTACTGTAGGCAGCAGGAAGTGATAGAGAAATTCTCTGGCAATCACCACTCTGAATATGAAAAGGTATCTAAAAAATTGTCAGATACCATCTTCTCAGAATAACAGGCTGGAAATACTAGAGAACCACAGCCTCAGAAGGGCATCATCTGTAATAGTCCGGTTTGTTTATTGGTCTTTTAGTGAAGGAACCTCAAACCTCTATAGCCTGCAATCATAACTTCATGAAGAGGCTGCCTGAATTGGTCTTGTTCAGTCAGCTGTCAGTCATTAGTAATGGCAAGACGGCTTATTATATATTTTCTTCAGCCCTGAGACAAGCTAAATCCAACAATGTCACTTTTAACCTTATGAAAGGAAATGAAATGGCTTAAAGCCTCACACCCTATAAGTCATACTAGAGACTCTGAGAAGTGTCTTGATGACATTTGTCTTCCCTATCTCATGCCCTTGGGGACACTGTCCAATTTAAAAATCTAAGCCAAAGACGATTTCAAGATGGAGTTCACAATTTTTTTAATATGAAAATGGATATCTGTTCTGCACTGTTTACCTGCATGTACATATTTGCATACACATAAAGCTGATGACAGATGACAGAGTTCCTGTTAAAAGACTACAGCAAATTTGTTCCACTGTAGCCACCCTTGATTTCAAGTAGCCACAGCTTCTTGTAGCCAGATTCTTCTTTTTAAGCAGGATGATCAAATAAAGAAAATCACAAGTATGTCATGATACTTTTTCACTGCATTTATGTTCACATTGTCAGATGTGAAAATTTCCCAAAGAAATGTCCATGTCAAGAAACAGCTGTCAAAATGTTATTTTAAGCTTTCAGTAAAAATTGCCTGAAGATGAAGCTCAAATTGCAAGTGTGACCACTATTAAATTCCCGTTTACTTAATAAGAAATTCTTGTACACTGAGAGGGCCAATGTCACCAAGTTCAGCTGATCAAATATATGGTACTCCTCTTGGTATGTCCTCAACAAACCTTTCTTTCTGATAAAGGACTCCCTCCCTGCCTTCTTCCTTACCTTCCCCGTAACTTTGGATGCATGTGTTCAAGATCCATGCACACCCATCTAATTTACTTATGTAGCCAAAGACTGTATTAACTCTGGTCATTAATCCTTACCAATCTGAGAACATCTTTTCTCTTCTCTGGCTATCATAACTATTTTATGTGCCAAAGAGATTGAAATTAAATATATATTCTGCCAAGACATAAATATTATTTTCTTATAGATAAATCACTAAATTAAATAATTCATAAATATTTTTATTGATATTTCAATCTAATTAAATAAGACCTGTTTATATCTTATTAACCGATACAAAGTTTGATTAGCATTGTCGTATTTTAACTAGTCCTTACAGAGATGATTCAATATTTTGTTGCCATATTATTGTTTCTCTAAGTTTATATTGATTTACCAAGGGTAGATCTAAATGAAGCAATCAGGAGAGGGACTTATGGAAAAGGAATGAGAGGGTGTAGAAGATTCTTTTATCAAAATTTTCTGTTTACTCTTACTTTTTTGAAAAATACTGCTTTGAAAGAAAACACCAACCCAAACCATTAAGCGACAATGTGTGTTCCCACTTAATTCAGTAGAAGCATTGCTTGAACACTTGACACCAATAAAAGTCATAGAATAGACCCTTAAATGATTGAACAGAGATGAATGAAGTTTGAAATATGAGCCATGGGGATACCTTAGAAGATTCACACTGCAAGGCAGCGTAAAGAATTAAGATGGCATTTCTTCCTATTCTTTACTTCAGGTGATCATCCAAAAACCTAACAGGTTCCTGTATATCAACACTCTTACGGATTCTCCCTCTCCCATTTCTCCTATAGTGTGATACATGCTTTTTCCCAGTAACACCCATTGGTGTCACACTAATGGGAAACACTCATCTGTTGGGAAAAAGCACACCCTGACAGATGCTGCTTCTTTCTGGCTTATTTCTGCATCAAATCACAGGATCTCTGTAACTGTTCAGCAGTTTGTATAAAGGGACTCACTGAAGTCTGAAAACTGTACCAAAGTATTATTCCTCTGTACTTATTCTGGTGTCACCTCTAGGTCCTGGATGTGATTAGGGCCTGGGTATGGGCTTCAATGGCTCCCCGAGCCCTCCTAGGGTGATGTGTTTGTTCTCATGGTCTTAGTACTTTGGTACAGAATAGGAGCTTGAACAAATCTAAGTTGCATATAGCCTGCGTAAAATTCTCTCTTTTGCTCAAAACGAGAACATAAACCCAAAAGCTAAGTGAGCCATGTCTTCAGAATCTCTTCATGAGGCAAATTCTCAAACATAAATGAAAATTAATCAAAGTTCTGATGGCACCTAATAACACTATAGTCATTGGAAATTATTTTTATTTTCCCCAATGAACATTTTATAGAGACTCATATTTGAGCAGTGCCTGAATCTTTCAACATGAGAACCAAGGTTTTCCTGGGAGAAGACGCATATTGCTGAATGCAATCTATCAGCATGCTGGGGCTTCTCAGACTGTAGTAACAGATGATCAAATCCTCTTCCATGTTTCATGAATTGAAGGTGTAAATCAGTTTAGCCATAAAATAAGTCAACCTTCCTCTTATCTATGAGTGACTTTGATTTTATAGATAAAGGTATAACTCCTATTGCAAGTAATTAAAAAGGAATAATTTATTCCACAATGCAGTTTCTATCACAGTCTGCTTCAAATTTAAAATGAGGGCAGATTCTAACTATAATTTTTTTTCCTTTTCTAACCTATTCTCTCAAAAGAGGAATGTGATCTCACTTTGATTTTTCATTTCACTAACAAGGATTGTGAAGTATTACATGTATTTAAATATTACTAGTCCTGAAAAAAAAAAAAAAAAAAGGAACAGTTTAGGAACCTGGTTCTCCCTCTCCTACCACAGTAGTACTAAATTGCAGATAGCCAGCTCCCTTGTCTGCTTGAACATTGAACAATCAGAAGATGCCCACTTCAAAATACTATTTATTTTATTAAAAAGGATGTTTCCACTGGATGATGAAGAGTAAAAAGAGAACCAAATGACCTTCATTCCAGCAATGCTAATGTCCTAATCTTCACCTTTTTCTCGCTTCATATCTATTTCCCTTTCTATAAGCCATTGATTGTGTGGTCATTGTTCTTGGGTTTGAGTACTATTGAGTTACATAAATAGAGCACACAATTTATCCATAACATTTCTGTGGATTTCTTTTGCTAGTTGATCATCAAACAGTTCAGGGTACTGGTCTTTACTGGCACACCCTCTTTCAATGGTCCCAAGACACTGTAGATCAGACTCATACAAACCTGTATTTTAAGACAAGGAGAAGTGAGCATGTGTTTCATCTGTGTACTATAATAGATATTGCTGCTTCTAGAAAATGAAAAAAACTACTGTATGCCTTCATGATGAAGCAGCATTACACCTGCATAAAGCAGTGTGTTAGTGTGCTTGGGGCTATATCTGCACTTGATCATCTGTTTATGACTCTGGGCAGACACAGCAGACAGCCATGTGATTCATGCTGCTCTTCTCTGTGGGATGACTCTGGTGAGCTTTGTGCTGTTCTTTGGCTTGGCCTGAGCACCAAGTTACCTGCTTCACAAATATCCTGACAAACACACTCACACCTAATGTACTATATGTGAGTATTTGAAATGAGGAAGTGTATAGGAAAGACAGTTCATCCCATAAGCATTCCAGCAGTTGTCAGGACACTGGAAGGATGTCTGAGCACCTGCTGAGCTGAGCCAGCTTGGAGGGAGGAACAGCAGCTTCCAGCAGTGTTCGATGCTGTGCACAGGCAGCTTCACCACAATCAATCAGATACTAACAGAGAGAAAGAGTTCAGTTGATAAACTAGCAGCTTTTTCCTCTTTACGTTTGTAATCTCTGCCACACAAGCTCAATTTCTTAAGCGTACCATGTGTATCCATTCCCTTCCCACAAGTCAGGCTTGGGACTCTGTAGCTCTTAGCCCAAATTATCATTTTAAAAAAGGACAGAAAAAAGCAAGATCCCATGATACGTGGAAGTACCACCCACTTTTGAGTGAAAACACCCTTATTAGAAGCCACGAGGTGAAAATATAGCTAGTTCCCACATGGAAGCAGGGATGTGGGAGAGCAGGCTACAACTTTCTCAGATCTAGTGGCATGTATTACCAGGAAGGATGTTCTAGGATTTGGGAAGTCTTTACAGTGTGGAGAATTTGACTTTCTAAATGCCACGGTATTTTCATTTTGTGAGGGAAATATTTCAGACAAAAAGTATTAGATCTTGAGATCCACTGATGCTCTTCCTCCTGCTAGAAAATTTGGAATAAAATCTTACTGAGGAATAGTCTCTTTCAATGCAAACAAGTCTGCTGGCATTATTGTGGGCACCCAGGTTCATGTCAAACCCTGACGGTTCTTCCTTGTTCTCTGCAGCACTGATTTGTATCCAGAAGAGAAGCACCTGTGCTACACACATAAAACTTACACACGATTTTTCACCTCATTGGCCTGAGTTCTCCAATGCTCTTTAATTAGTACTTAAGAGACTGCTATTGTGCTTTCTGCCTACCTTCTCTGCACAGGCAGTTGGAGTTTAAAATAAATCCTGTAAGTTCCAGGAGTAGATGGTTACTTTCTCATCTTTCATTCTAAATATGCCGGTTGCCGCTCAATTTATTCTGTCCTTTATCCTTTCTATTTTCAATGTCTTTCCACTTATTTTCCTCCCACCTCCTTAGTGGGAACTTCTACTCCCTGGCTGGAATTCAGCAGAAATAATACCCCAAGTCAAGATCTCCAGTAAAAAAAATTTGCCTAAGTGCATGACTGCAGATGCTGGAGCTGTGCCCAGACAAAACCCTGCCCATGCTGATGTGTCCCTCCCTATTGCAAGGGAGTAATTAGTCATGTTGACTGCAGTGTTCGGCCTCTCCAGACACTTCCCTGGAGGGATTCTGCAGCTCCTGAGAAAAGGCAATTGTCAAGAGTGAAGCCAGAGCATGATGGTTTGTCCTTTCCTGTTCCCAGTACTAATTCCATAGCAAACACCAATGGCACAGGTACCCCACTTGCTGTGGTAGCTGTCAGCACAGGCAGGGTGTGTGGAGAGGGATCAAAGATGATACAGCATTTCTGTTCAGGTGCTGATGCACAGAAACGTGTCTGGAGACAAACATGATTTATTGGTCTGCATTAGTATGATGAGCTATCCTTCTGATGCCATGAACTCGCACAAATCTTCTGTTGTCCTGAGGTATGAGAGGGGGTGGTCAACTCCTAGTGATGCTTTCTCTTCCATAGAAACACTGTTCTCTAGGCCTAAATTATTCCTTGGGCATACGCACAACACAGGTACATTTAAATATGTTGGTTAACCTGTCAGAAATGCTCTGAGAGTAGCTAAGTTGGTGTCATCCAAGAATGCATTTGACAGAATCAGTGATACTTTCAGCTGATAAAATTCAAGTCCATCTGTTTGCACATGGAGGGTAAGAGGTCTTTTTGAGGGATGTGGTGGATGCAGATCTCTGAAATGCAGGTGAGAGGCAGTCACATGGTAGAGAAGATCTACAAACTACAAACTGAATGCAAAGTACTTCCTTGAGAGAGGGAAGAAGAGATTCAGAACTAAGTGGAACACAACACCATAACTCAACCTGATTCCTTGTACCTTCTTAAAGGTAACTAACTAACTTGAAGTGTCTTTTAACCTGCAAAGACTACTTATATATGTGACTAGGAATAAATGGACCAGATGAAATGCACTCTAGACACACTATGGCTATAGGTGGTGTAAAGGAAAACTGCCTCTGCTGTGTGATGTAGAGCTGGAAAGCTGCATCACAGACCTTACATAGCTGGAAGGCTGCTTTGTGGTAAAGTGCTTTTGTTGTTTGTTATTTCTTCTCACACGTGACGTTAGTCAGACAAAGTAGCCTCTACACAGAAGGACTGGCAACAAATGCAAATGTGAATGAGCTCTGTCCTGGGAAGGCAAGAAGATTAAGGCTGCTTCTCCTCCCTATCGCAGCTACTGAGCCTGAGCACATGGGCTGTCAGCAGTAAAACAAAACAACAGAAAGCACTCTTTGAGAACGTGAGGAATCAAAATACATGGAATATCTGAGATGAATTTCAATCACGGAGTTAGGTTTGCAGATGTTCTAGTTTGAGGTGGATTATTTTAGCTCAGGCAAAACAGGCTTGTGCTCAGCGATACCTTTCTTTCATATTACAAAGGCTGCCGTTTGAAGGGCAGGAGGAGCAAAGAGCCGTTAGAAGTTATTTGCATAGTGAAAAAGAGCAGATACAACGTGCATCACACTGAACCCTCAGAATGTGTTCTTTGAAACTGCAGCTCTGGTGCTTATATTGTCTTGGCAGCTGAAGTAATAAGTAATTCTCTGTGCAAGTTCCCATATTAGGAGAACTGTAAAAATTAAAAATGGCTCTGTTTATGGCTCCATTTTTTCACACTGAGTGGTCTACAGCCACAGCTAAGGCTGCTGTATTTCAAGGATTGCTCCAGACATTCTGAAGATCACAGAGATTCCTCAAAGCTTTATCAGCACACGGCTATCAGGAGTTTCCATGTATGAGTCCAGACATGATTATAGGCTCTCTGGACAACCTTTTATGGGTATTTTGTTTTAAAAAACCCTCAGTCACAGGTTTTTTATCATGTTATAATTTCATAGACTGGAGACTGTGTATGAAGTGCATGAGCTGTAAAACATCTTTTAAGGGAAGTAATTTCACTTCAATGCTGTATTTAAGACTGTAGGATGTATGTAAACCTCACTACCTTGGGATATGTTGTAACTCTTTAACACTCTCTGCTTTTGTCAATTAACAGGAAAAAAAAACAAAATGAACCTCTTCACACAGGGAATATACCCATTGTTATGCCCCCATACTGATCTAAATACAGATCCATACATGTTTCTGCTGCTTGATTGCTGAGTTAGATGTATCAGACAACTGTGGTGTAAGAAGCAGGAGGTGGAAAAAAATGAAGATAAGCAGCATTGCCAATGCATTTCACTTATTGCCATAGCTATAATAGGTGATTACCTAAAGGAAACTGGGAAGGCAATGTGTGTAATGCCAGCTGAAGACAAAATTATGACAAAGATTTCAAGCCATCTTTATCAGTATGACTGCTCTTTAAGTAATTCACTCACCTCCCTTCTGAAAAGTAGCTTTGAGAGTCAGGTCAACCACACCCATCACTGAAGCCCTGAGTTTAGGGCTTAAATAAGTGATAACGCTTCCTGTTTATGTTTGTTTTACCAGCACACACGTCCTACACTGATAAACGTAATGATCATTATACTACTATCTATTACACAGTAAGAGAGACAAAATATTCCTCAGACTTTCTTTCCTCTTGCATCATGTCCATCCTAAGCACCTCTTGTACTAGTTACTTGGTATGTATAGGTGGTGGACAGGGTGGTCCATGCATACAAAGTTAGTATCTGTTGATGGGGTTTTTTGTCCCCTGAGGATACAGCATGAGATCATCAGCTATTCTAGAATTTGTGGAAATGCAAATTCCCCCATTATGTCATAACGAATCTTATGCAATTCCCAGAATAACCAGTGCAGGGCTAGGAAAAGTACCCTTTTGTGTTGGTTCAGTCAGTCAGAGGACAGGAAATCTTTTGACTGTTTTGAAAACTGTTCCTGAAGTCTTTCTCTGTGGTCTATGGTCACAAGCATATGGAAATCATGAAGCAAAATTTGAGGATATGCATGCACCATAGAAGACCTGAGTCTGGATTTCATACAAAGTGATGTAAAATCTCTTGCTTCTTCATAAGGGAGACACATAACCTAGCATAAACATGTTGGAGAAGGATGAGTAGCTAAAGTCACCCTCAAACTCTCAGAGGCTGGGCTGTGACTGGCTGGAGAGTAGCCCTGAGGAGAGGGACTTGGGGGTACTTGTGGACAAAAAGCTCAACATGAGCCATCAGTGTGCCCTTGCAGCCCAGAAGGCAAACTGGATCCTGGGCTGCATCAGAAGAGGGAGGTGATTCTCCCCCTCTACTCTGCTCTGGTGAGACCCCACATGGAGTACTGCATTCAGTAGTATGGAGCCATTATTACAAGAAGGATGTAGACATGCTGGAGAGAGTCCAGAGGAGGGCCACAAGGATGATCAGAGGGCTGGAGCACCTCTCCTATGAGGCCAGACTCAGAGAGCTGGGGCTGTTCAGTCTGGAGAAGAGGATGCTCCGAGGTGACATTATTGTGGCCTTCCAGTACCTGAAGAGGGCAAAAAAAAAGCTGGGGAGGGGCTTTTTAGGATCTCAGGTAGTGACAGGACTAGGGGGAATGGAGCAAAGCTGGAGATGGGTAGATTTAGACTTGATGTGGGGAGGAAGTTCTTCACCATGAGAGTGGTGAGAGCCTGGAATGGGTTGCCCAGGGAGTTGGCTGGGGCTCCATCCCTGGAGGGGTTTAAGGCTGGACTGGATGAAGCTCTGGCCAGCCTGATCTAGGGTGGGGTGTCCCTGTCCATGGCAGGGGGGAGTGGGGGTGGGGGTGTGTTTAGCTGGATGGTCCCTTCCAACCCCGACCTATACTATAACTTTTGCCCAGGGAATGTGACGGGGGCACTGGAGGGGTCTGCCTGGGGGGTTTGTGGAGCCTACTTTTCTGGAGATGTTTGAAACCCTCCTTGACATGGTCTGGGTGATCCTGCTGTGGCAGGGAGATTGGACTAGATCTTTCAAGGTCCCTCCCTATCCCTGATGATTCTATGATTCTAAACCTGTCCACTATTCAATTCAGAATTACTTCACGCTGTTTGAATCAAACATAGATGTTTCCTTAAAGGGAATTTACCTCAATAGTGTTTCTCTGTGTCTTCATAGTTTAGGGACCATCCAGAGCCAAAATACCTGTCAGGAATCTGCTTCCCCTAGCTCAGGTCAGAGGCTCTTAAAGATACAATCTGCCCCAGTTTCAACCCCCTCGGAACTCCATAAGAAAAAATTAATTCTAAATTACAGCTCATTTTAAATCTTTATGGCCAGCCTCAGTAAGTTCAAAAGATGCATTGCTGTCTGAGGTGATGTGCAGGGTTTGCAGGGCTTGAATTTTCCCTCTGAGATCACTGCTCTAAAACGACCGTAAGGTTGATTTGTCTCCCCATTGCCCCATGTTTCTAAAGGATACAGCAAAAGTAAGTCCTGATATTCCCTGTTATAGCCAACGTCTGAGTAATCTGGAAGAACTGTTTTCTATTTCTCCTGAGAAAAACCCCCAGTGTCTCAAAACCTGTTCAATTTGTCTTTGGCTTCCATCAGAGGCAAATAACCATCTGTGAGATAAAATTATTTGCAAATGTAATGGCAATAAATACATCTGAATAAATAAGCAGCAGGTACTTTTTCTATTTTGAAAGGAAGCAACTTCCACTTTGAGGGAAACTTTACTAGGGCTCTGTGACCTAGTAAAAAGATCTAAAAGCATCAAGCCTGCAGCAGTCTATTTGAAACAAAAACAAATCTGAAAAAACCCAGTCAAAACCCTGCATTTGGTAGCATCTGGAAAGAAAGCACAGTTTAGCCAGCTTAGTTGAAACCACAAAAAACTCTGCTAGCTTTTTTATTGCTTCTAGAAGACTTTGAGATTCTGATTCCCAGGGAAGCCGGTAAGAGTCCATCTCCTTTATACTTTTGTTAAGGAAAAGGAGAGGACTGGAAACACAAATTTGGGAGTGTATGGTTAGACAATACTGTTGTCAAGTACCAGAGGGAAATAATAGCTTCTCAGAGACCATAAATCCACCCACAAGACAGTGAGGTTTTACAGGAGTGAGTGGTAAGAGTACAAAAACTACCCTAATGGGCGTCAGCCCAGACACTCTGGAATGGCACCCCGTCAGAAAGAAAATGTCAATGAAACACATGCCACAAGACAACCTCAAGTGACGATTTAGGAGAAAAGTTTCAGGGTAGTCCTTCACAGAGGTGACAATGTAAAGTTACAGAGTGTAAACACTTTTCTCTCTCTCACTGTTTGAAATGGTGGTGGTTTCCATCCCATGATTATTTGTATAATTGCTTCATGTACCTTGCACTAATTTACCTTCCAGGCATATTGACCTTGTATAACTTTAAACTTTGCACAGCTAATAACAGATTATGCCACCTCTTTGTAAACTGCTTTCCTGCTAGATTTTTCTCTTCCCGGCAGGCTTTTTGATTTCCAATATTTGTCCCTCAAGGTATTTCTCTCTATTCATCCCTCTGTTCAAATACAGTACAGGGCTGTCAGGCTGCCTTTTGTGTTTACTGCCTAAAAACCAGGAGTTAGAAGGATAGTAAATCCAATGCAACAGCAACATTCATGACCAATTTCATTCAAAGCAGAAGCTACTTTGCAATTGCTGAACATCAGCTTGAAAGCTGCAGAAGTATGTTAAAATCTGAGCACTCTGGAGACAAGCGTCAGTGCCACAACTTCTCTCCTCTGCAAAAGTAAACCTGCACTTGTGAAATCTTCTCTAAAGTTCTGACTTCTCACTTTTCCTTATGTTCTCTCACAGTTTTCCCTAACAGGAATAAAAGTCTTTCGGAGTAAAATGCACTATTTTGTTACTTTCCTGGCAGCATCTTGCATTTATTTCTGAATTCAGCATTATATAAAGAAAACCAAATCAAATAAAAAAAAAACCAACAAAAAAAANCAGCAGCAGTTCTGACTTAAACAACCTTTCTCCTTGCCTCACCTCCTGGCTGGTCTTTACAACTCCCACACTGCCACAACCATCTGTAGGTCCTAGAAACAGTCAAGAGAGCCCTTTTTTGAGCTCAATTTTAATCCTGTCACTTGTTTGTTTGTTTCAAGGTGAGATTCATAACCAGAAATAATGGAAATGAGGAAGAAATGTGAGAATTGAACAACGTGCCTGGTGACATCTCTTTCCTGTGCCCATCTTTTCACTGAAAGAACTGCTCATTAAAACACAGATTCCAGTTGAGTTTGTTTTTTCTCTAACTAATCTAATATATAAAAAACCTGGTACAATATGAAACTCTGTGTTTGATTGACGTGACATTTGGGCTCCAGTGCATCAGATAATGTACATCAGAAGAGCAGTAACACATTCTCAACAGAAGTTGATTTATGGTCAGTATATTGCTTTTGCTGAGTTCACATTGATCAGCTTTATCGTCTGCAATTTACTATCATGCTACTTCAAATGGATGTAAAAGTCAAAGATTATAAAGCTGTGATATTAAGACACATTTCTCCTGAATATCCCAAAAGAATGAAGACACATTGAGAAGTTTGTGAAAGAACTGTTTCACGTTGCAATAGCGAATGTTAGAAACAGGATACAATGTGGATAATTTAACAGTTCCCAAATGAGATGATTAAAAATATATTCAGCTGAAGACAGTTCTAGTTCAAGTTTTTAAATGTATTTATCCTTGCTTTTAGTTTCTCACAATGACACCACTTTGGACCAGGAAGGGGATTTCAAACAAAACTATAGTTCTTCCTAAATAGTTTGAAAGATTAGATGGAGATATTTTTTAATAGTGGGTAATGCTCACTGTAAAAATATGAATTATAAAATCTAATCTGAAATTACTTTACACTGCTAATGTTTAAACCAATTCATTACAGCTGCACCATTCTGGCACAGTGCACTTTGTTACACAGAGCTGTTAACTCCTTGCTATCTTTGTCATACACCCAGAAGTGATGTAGTTCAACCAGCCTCAGAAAGGAGAAGTGGCTAAAAACCATACAGAGCTTTATTTGTCTTCATCACAGGAAATGCTTTAATCAAGGCCCACTCAATAGAATTGCACAAGTTTGGAAAGACCTTCAAGATCGGTGAGTCCAACCTCAACCTGCCTTATCTTGAACAACCCACCACTAAATCCAGTCCCTGAGCACCACATCCAAATGATTTTTAAACTGCATGGATTATTCCTATTCTGTGTAATCTGCAAGAGAAGGACACACATTCTACTCAAGTAAGAGTTGTTGTTGATGGTACAATTACTTTCATAGGTGGTGCTATACATTAAGTGAATGAACAAATTTGAAAAACACAGCTATTCCTCTGCCAGTGACCAAGGCAGGGGATTTGCAACTGTGAAACTTACTCCCTTTTCCTGCCATGTATAAAACCATTGCAAGAGACGAAATACTCAAGAGGAAAAGGGAAACCTATACCAACATGCCCTACACTCCTATTTTCATTCTACAGTCCAATACATGGAAAAACAGAGGAGAAAATTTCATCTGTTCTATGTAAAAATTTCACAGGACAAAAAATCCTCCCAACCTCTCCATGGGGATTCGTGGCAAAGTCAAGTTTCTTTCTTCCTTTGTTTACAGTGTAGAAAATCTTGGATGGCTGTTTTGAAGGCAAGAGTAACTAAAGACATATAAAAAAACAGAAAATGAGACCATGGAGAATGCCAACAGCAGTCTACATAGAATTATCGAGACCTCATAGTGTACTGTCTGGTATAAGAGAAGAGCAGCCACTTTAAACAAACAGAACCTCATGAGGGAAACTGTTTGCTTCAAGAAAGATGTTTAATATAACAGGAACATGTTCTATAAATTGTAAGAGATGGGAATTAGTGTAGGAAGTATCAAAAGCCAAGTGACCTCACCAGAGAACATATGATGACAAGTCATCCTGAAACAACAGCTGTACTGGAAAGAGATCAATAGCTGACTTCTCCAAATCATCTTTTCGGATCAATCTTATTTAGTAAATTTACAGCTACCCGTGGCGCACAGAAATGCTGGATACTAATCACATTTCTGGATAATGAAATGCTGAACTGAATCAATAATGGTAAGACACGTATATATATCACGGAGGGGAAAAGGGATGGCATTGATGATGGGGCGCAGGTATAAGATGAAATTACATATTACAGCCTACTAACAATAATTATTTTCTATTCTCTTTCCTAATGATGCAGAAAAATCCCAATGCAATAGTGCCTCACAGACAAGAAATAAATCAGCTTCCCTCAACAACACTGATTTTTAGACACTGTGTAAATATATATAATCCAAGGGTGTGTTGTTCACAGTCTTTACAGAATAAATGGGACCATGGCAGTGCAGCTTTTTAAATAATTTTTCATTTTGTCCCACATTCACAATTTACAATTGTGTTGGATGTCATGAAGGACTACTGGAGTGGTCAAAGAATACAGAGGGCATCTTCAAACTATCTTTCTGGGCCTTGGCTTTCTAATCTAGCAAAATGGCAATGATGGCCAAAATTGACTGACTACAAATATCCCAAGAGACAAACCCCAGAAGGAAGAAGCATTTGTTTGTAGTAAAGGAATGCAACAGAGTCTAAATAGATGAGTAGTGATTGCCAGTGATCCATTTTAATGTGGAAATTTGAAGAGAGTTTTCACTGTTCAGGAAGGGAAGAAATGACTATTAAGTGGTTGCACCCTCCAGACTCCCATTTCTGTATGTGATGAGTTGGGGATCTAACTAACCAACACTTTTTCTCCTTCCACAGTAACACAATTTGGAAATACTTGAAAGTATACTTGTTTTTGTAAAATGTGAGGACATGGTAAAAATCCTAGATACTTCAATGTAATAAGGAGTTGATAAATCTCCACACCAAAGGCACTATTCACCTGGGTGTGTAACAAGGTGATGGTAGCAGTGTCAAAGTCCACTTTAAATATCAGCCTATCTTCCCAATCAGCACGTGGTGGTGACCTATCACAGAGAAGAACCAGGATCAACTCTGGTATTTCCATCTGACAGCTCAAAAACTTTGACATTACTTTAGCTGAAGCATATTCTTATGTTACTCTTTGTGATTACCTCCTGCTTCTACAAAACAGCCCTTCCTTTTCTGATGAACAAAAGATCAACAGATCATCTAAAAGTCCTTTTCATACTCTCACTTGTCCTCTTTTCATGCTATGTATGAGCACTAAAAATACTTTGAAGGTTTGTCTCCCTGTTATCATTTAATTCACATCAAATATAGTCAGACACAGACAGAGAGGCTGCACTTCACACTGCTCTCAGTAAATGATGATGGAAAAATAAATGGAGCCCAGCCATTTACACTAGTTTCAGTTCATGATTTCAGAGTGAGATAGATCAAAATGTCAGAAATACAGATGAGTATTCTGCTGCTTGGTTTTGACTTTAACTTACAACCTCTGAAGAACTGGATTTGATTTACAGATCAGCTCTGTAGTGAAAAAACCTCTTGTTATGTCCCAAATGAATAGAAAAGTACCTGGCTTTAATTTATAGCTCATCTGAAATGTTTTAGCAATTATTAGTTAACAGAGGGAGTAGAGAAATACAAATAGGGAAAGAATATATACCAGAAAATTGATTTTGATATCTTAGAATGTTTAGCAGAGTATTACAGTCATTCCAAGGAGACCTTAGTTCCTCATCTTTAGTTCCTTCTAAGGAGTCTGTGGGTTTCCAAAGGCCCCACTTGTTGTCTAGTAATGATCAGCTCACAGAAATGTTACAAACCCCAGTCTGAATCTTTCAATAGCCTTGTAACTCATCCAGAAGAGCTACAGTACCCTTGGATCCTGTGACTATTATTCTGCCCTTTCATTATACTATTACTAGTCATTGAAGCTTTTTTTCCAAAATGAACTGAAGAATTCAGTCTGCAGGAACACTGTAATACAGTTCTCAATTGAGATGCTCTCCCACACTTTGTATTTTGATCATGCTCAGCTACACAAGGGCAATAGTCGAGTTAGCTTAATAATAGCCAGAAGAAATGCCTCTAATCCAATTGGTCACAGGGCACATATCACCAAAAACAATTTCTTTATAATTAAAAGGTGCTCACGGGCACAGTGAAGGCTTGGAAGTTGCCCAGGGATTTTGAGGGAAGTGTGGGGATTTTTTTTTTCCCATAGACAGCAACCACACTGAAGCAATTTCTGAAACACACTGATAAGCTTTGCCTTTGAATTTACATTTAAAAGCTCAATAGTTGCTACCTGTGAGAACAGCTCATGCTTCTAAACTGACTTATGTCCTGTAGAGATTAAGGACACAGGGTCTCCAGGAGATTAGCATGTCACTTGGTTTAAGTGACATCCAATCTATTTTATTGACATGGCTTCTATCCTGCAAAACAATCACTTTTTAAGTGAAACATAATGAAAATTTGGTGTGGCTTTATGAGCCAGTGTATAATGGCTTTTCATAGGCAATTGCTAGCCACTGTTGGCAGGTCTGCAAACGGAACCAAGAGCACTTGCTACAGATTCCCTGTCACTACATGCCACAACATAGTAGTTCCAGCATATACTAATACCGTGCCCAAAGGAACCTTACTTTATGTTTTAATTTTCTTGGAGCATTGCTATGAACTAAGGACATTAAGTCTCATTCATTGCATCAGGCAAGCTTATCACACTGAATTCTCACCTTTTTTATTTCTAAGTGGTCCTGAATCATAAGGCCACACAGGTCTTCAATTCCATTTCCTTATTATTTATTTGCAGCCAACACAATCGTGAGTCTTTACTGCAAGAAAGAAAATCAGTGCTTGGGTGAACAGTTCTATCACCTTCCTTTTGTATGCCATCCTAATCGCAGGGTGCAATTGGATGCACCACTCACTGCTGAGTAGGGGCATAGTGGGAATAAGAGTAATTATTGAATTGAAACCGGCTTGGGTGATCTGATGTTTCAAACGCCTGCCTGTCTGCCTGCCAGCTACCTGTGCTCCTGCATTCTGGGGAAATAATCTTTTTACTAACGCTTGGGAAAATAAATTTTCCATTTTTTTTCTCTTCCTTTTGATCTACAGCATAAAGAGACCCCATGTACTGAGGTTTGTACAATGCATGAAGCTATGCTATGCTGGTGAGAAAAGAAAACAGCATTAAAGCACACAAATGCACACACAGATGCATTGCCATGTGGGAGTTCTACAGCAAACCCACAAACCACAGCTAACTAACATGCACTGACAACCATTAACATAAAATGAAAGGACGTAAGTAACACAGCAACAGTACATTTTTATGCTAAATAATTTTGGCAGAGATGCAGAATTATTAAATATGAAGATTGAATCTAGGTGGCCCCCTTCAAAATGTCTTAAAGCAGGTTCTTTACATCTTGCTATTAAGCAGAATTGAACACTTCTTTTCGGCTTCTTTGTGACCAAGTATTAAAATCAAGGGATATCCCAGCAGATTCTCCTGCTTTGGGAAATAACCTGGGAGCCACAACATGGCAGCAGGACTAAGACAACCACTGAATATGTGGTAGCAATTCCACAGCCCAAGCTATCATAACCTGTCTGGAAGAAGGGGTTCAGGGAGGGTGTGTGATAAACTTGCATCTGGAAAATGGGAATTTACCTAGCAAAATAAATATAGGAAGAGATGAAATTGTTTTAACCAATATCCACTCAACTTTAGAACATTTTTGACATCCCATATTGGTGCATTTTCAGCAGTACTGGAAGCATATAAAGCAGGACTAGAGGAAATGGCTTCAAGCTGCACCAGGGCAGGATTAGGCTGGATGTTAGAAAGAATTTCTTCACCAAAAGGCTGATAAAACATTGGAAAAGGCTGCCCAGGATAGTGGTTGCGCCACCCTCTCAAGATATTTAGACATGTGGACCTAACGCTCAGCAACAATATAATGCTCAGCAACATGGTTTAGAGGTGACCTGGCAGTGCAGGGTCAAAGGCTGCACTTGTTGATCTTAAAGACCTCTTTCAACAAAAGATATTCTGTGATTACATATACACTTTGATAAGAAAGAGACTATTTCTATGAATTTTCTGGAAAATTGACTTGTTTGACTAACCAAAATCTCTACAAGTAAACAAGAATGAGAAAAACTCATGGCTCACCTTTCTCCTGATCTTGTGGAACAACAGTTTCAATGGAGCATCAAATCTGAGAATGTCTTTTCAGAAGCATGGTGGGAAAAATAAGCTGACAGAGCATCAAACCAATGTTTTTGGAAGGTCTTTCAGTTTTCTTTAATTTGTCTTGAAACTGTGACTCGTTGTTCTGTGCTTGCATAACATACTGCAAAGACTTCTAGAACACATCTCAAAAAGTAAGATCTTTTGCAAAAGGCTGAGTTTGCCACTGAGCAGCAGACAGCTCTCTTCCAAGACTGTATTGATTCCACATTTTTAATGACATCCAAAGACAGTGGACACAACTGATCAAAATATTTTCCATGAATGTAAAATTTTGAGAGTCCCTGAACGGTCTGCTTCGAGAGTTGACAAATTGTCCACTTTTGAAGAACTGAAATAGCTGAAAATGCAGAAAACTCAGTAAAATATAAAGTATATTGGAAAATACTTCCAAGAGCTTTTCTGAACAAAAAAAGGACTTATGATTCACGCTGCATGGTTGGAAAAAGGGAGAAACAGTAGGAGCATGAGGAAACTAGTCTTCTGTGCAGTCTCAGTATAAAAGTGATCACAGAACATGATCATCTGGACTCTTTCTAATGATTCTTGTGATATTTTTGGTTCCTGAGGAAACATTACTCAACTTCATTTCATTTTTAAAATTATGCAGGAGATCCTCTAGCTCAAAAGGAGAGTTTGCACAATGAGCTGCCCCAAGAAAACATCTTTAATTGGAGATTTTAATATCCACATCATAGAATTCATCCCTCTTTTGGGGGCGACTGTGCCAGGCTGCCTGAAAACCTATTAATAACAAACCTGGAGTTCTTAAAGGGTGTAAAAGGTCGGATTAGTGCTGCATATGTGAGTTAAGAAGAGGCTATAGCATCTCTGAGCTGTTTTGTATTCTGCTGTTGCAAATCAAGGCAAAATGTCTTTCCATGGTTGGGCCAACTGGCTGTCACTACATTTGTAGTGGCTCCATTCACGATTGCTTCAGTGCTTCTGTTCTCATTTGAAACAGTCCCAAATCTCTTCAGGGACTGAACAATGAAAATCTTGCTTTATACAGAGGTCAGAGATAAAAATTTAAGTAAATATGAACCGACAGGAAAAGATGTCCTTTTTCTTATCTCATTCCTTTTCTATTTAATTTCCTTACTACGCTGCATGCTTTGTGGTATTTATGATTCTTTGTCGCAGTTATTAAATAACAGAATTCTTGTCTGCCTTGGTCAGCTAGAACATTTTTATCTACACAATCATTGCTACGGCATTTGTCCCATATAAAAATATCTATTACCTGAGCACGAGTGCCTCTGACTTAGAATGAACTCATGTTTGAATAGCACGTCAGAGCATCCCTCTCATGCATTACTCAAAAGGTACAATCACTGAATCATCTACAAGCTGCAGATTTAAACAAAAAGAATAATCAGTTTTATGCCAGGGCACAATATATTTAGGACAGTAATACTTGCAGGCACAGAGCTGGCAGAATCCTCTGTGCTTTTGCAAGATTGCACATTCAAAGAAAAACCTCCCTTTTGTTCAATGTTTTCCACAGGAGAGAAGGAGAATGGAAAGGAAGGAAAGGAATGAAAGAAAGGAGAAAAGAGAGGAAGGGAAGGAAGGAAAAATAGAAAGACAAGGAAGGAAGGAAAGACAAGGTAGGAGGGAAGGAAGGAAGGATAAGGAAAGAAGGAAATAGAAGGAAGGAAGGAAAGACATGGAAGGAAGGAAGGATAAGGAAGAAAGATTAAGAAAGCAAGGAAGGACAAGGGGAGAAGGGAGAAGGGGAGGGGAGGGGGAGGATGGGAGGAAGAAGCAGAAAACTCAAAATGAGACTCTTCTCAGAACAATATTGGAAGGATTCTTGATGAACCATCACAAAATGCTATTCTGGGTTTGTGCTTTCCAGATCCAGGAGTTCCCAAGAGTCCCACTTGGCTTAAAATGGTAATTAAATCCCCTGTGTCTGCAGGTCGTTCTGAGGGGCATCTGAACAATTTCAGGAAGAACACTTTGGGTGCCTGCCTTATATGCTGTACATGATAAACTTGTGTGGTGAACTTGAGATCCTTTCTTGCAATCACTAGGCTTTTCTGATGATGAGTTAAGTGAAAACAGGTTGCCAGCACTCCTTTTTCAGCTGTGCTTTCTTTCACTGTCCTGCTTTCATTCTGTCACAGCTACATACATAAACATACCTGCACACACATATATATAAATGTTTATAAAAATATCCCATGGGAAAGTAGATGTATTTGTACTTGCTGTCTGAACAGAGTAAAGCACGCTGTCCTGTATCATACTGACTACACTTTTCAAAAATACATAACCTGTAAGTATAGTCTCCTTAGATAAATAAAAAAGCTAACAGAGACCAGCTGTAGCATACAGAAGGGTGAGCATTAAAATGTACCTTGCATTCAGGTATTGCTGTTTAACGTTCCTGAAATGACCTCAAAATTATAAATACATTCACAAAATATTTTAGATTTGGGGGAAGATTTATATATAGAGAAAATATTTACAGTAATCCCATGTCTTTTCTCATTACACTTCCTAGAGTTCACAGACTGTGCTCATCAAGAAGAAGCACAGATATAACATACCTTGCAAATCAGAGGAATAAATAAGAATGGAATGCAATGAAGTTAAGAACCATTCATAATTGTGAGAAATAACCTTTGCACTGGGGACATGAGACAAGGATTGTAAGCTCAATCACATGTCTCTCAAGTTACACTGAGAGCTACCAACTCATTTACTAACATTCTGGAAATGTACTCCATGAAATTGTGAGCAATACATTTTTGAGAAGGTGTGCAACATGCTTTTTCATAAAACACCCTGTTGTGAAATTGCAAGCAAGGATAGCAGATATTCCCTAACAGCTCTTGACAACACTCTTTTGGTGTGACATAAACTTTTTGGTGGTTTACATGTATTTTTGAGATTAGTTTCCAATGGTTCCTGATGGGCTAGGACAGGGGTAACACTTTCGTCTTGTGAACCCTTATACTGACTAGAATTGAAATACACACACACAAACACAAACTCAAATGTGAAGTCCTTCACTTGGGAAGGAATAATGGCAGGCATTCATACAGGTTGGGTAGTTACCAGCTAGAGAGCACCCCTGGTGAGAGGGATCTTGGAGTTCTTGTGTCTAAGAAACTAAAACTGGATCAGCAATGTGTCCTTGTGGTCAAGAAGGCAAATAGGGCATTGGGATGTATCAGGAGGAGTGTGTCTAGCAGATCTACTTTAGTGAGGCTGTACCTGGAATTCTCTGTCCAATTCTGGTCACCCCAATTCAAGAAGGATAGAGAATTAAATGAGAGAGTTCAACACAGAACTGCAAGGATGATTGGGGTCTGGAGCAACTGCGTTATGAAAAGCAAGAGAGAAAACTGGGACATTTTATTTTGGACATAAGAAAGTTATACTATCTATAAATCCATGAGGGCTGGGTGCCAAGAAGAATTGCATCAGATAGGACAAGGGGTAATGGATACAGGCTTGAGCACAAGAAATTTCACCTCAATATGAGGAACAACTTCTTTACAGTAAGAGTTATTAAACACTGCAATGGGTTGTCCGGAGAGGTTGTGGAGTCCCCTTCTCTGCAGATGTTTCAGGACCAACAGGATGAGTTTTTGTGTAGGAGGTTATGCTTTTCAGTAATCTGTGTCCTGCCTGAGCAGGAGGGTTGGACTCAATGGCCTTTGAAAGCCCCTTTCAACCCTAATAAACTGTGTAAACTGTGTGTAAACTGTGTAATTAAACAAATAACAAACATCACAATTCTAGCTTTTCCTTGGCCCCTAAATAAAGAGATTTGGTAGGAGAAGAAATATCTCCATTTACCACTGTCATTCCAAATACATACACTGCCTCTATAAATAAGAAGCTTAAGAGCAATGACTATTATAAAGCAATAATAAACTTGAAAAGCTAATGCTGGGTAAATTTGCATAACAATTTGAAATCTGTCTCCACAGTCATTGTGTCACCTTATAATATTCAAAAAAGCAAGATTTGAGTAGAATTGTATTGAGCTTTTCATGTTAAGATTGTGGCAAGAATGGCCATGGAAGGTTTGGATAATCCCTGCTTTGCAAAGCATTAATACAGGAGCAGAAACCTGTCTGTGTTATGTCACATTCTTTTCCATGGTAATTATTAGAAATTTTGCTCTTGCAGCCCATCACTCCTTCTTTCTGTGACCATCATAAGGGAATTATAAAGCAGCATCCATTATTTAATAAACTATTACACAGATGTATTTGGCAACTATCTATTAGTTTAATCAATACCATAAATGCAAACTATGCTCTGAAATAACCACCTCTTTAGGAATGAAGGAGAGCTCTTTTCAAAAACCACATTGCAAGACCTCATCAGCAAAATGTCACAGCCATCTGGTGTTACCTACGCTGTAAATTACTCTTCTTGTAGATCACTGCCAGGTGAACCTTAAAAGAGCTTATGAATTAATAGCAGATCATTCTGATTCTTTTTCTCTCTCTAGCCTTGGAAATGAGCCGTGTCTCAGGACAGTGTGGAACTTCAGAGACAGCAGAAAAAAAGGTTCCATCTGGATTTCCATGGGTTCCTGAAATGTAGAGAATTCTCCCCTTGTTCATGGCCAGAAGAATCAGTATTTTGGAAATAGAGGAAAGCCATGGAACAGAGAGTTGGACTTTAAAATGTCCCCTGATGCTGATGGGCATGAGTTCGAGTATCATGGGCATGGCACTTCCACAGAAACAGGAACTCCTGAGAATCTCTTTTTCACTTTCAGGATTTGAGTACTGAGGTTTTAACTCAGTCATGTAAGAACATTGTGATAAATCTCCATATGTTTGTGTATGTGGGGTGAATTAAATGTCTTATTGCATTTTCCAAAAACTGAGTGAGTTTTGGCTTTTTACCTGCAAAGTGAAGACACAAGTGTTTTTTTTTCAAACCCTGCCTGCATTTATGTTGACCCACTAGCACTTTAGCTAAATTAATTGATTACTGTCATTTGGGTTTTTAAACCCTTGACACCAACCTATTCTAAATTACCTAATCATTCTCCACAAGGCATAAATAAAATGTTCTTCTGAGGGTTCAATTTCTACTCACTAAAATCCTCCTTGGCTTCATGCTGATAATGTTGGAGAGGGTGATATAATCCTCTTGGGAACTGGTATCTATGAAACCAGTTAACCTTCTTTGGAAAGAAAGATGCGGAGAAGCCATAACACTACTAGGTCACTACTTCACTTAGGGGCAATTTTTCCATATGTCTGGGCTGCTATAGCTGGAAGGAACATATAGTGAGGTGGAGAGAAGGGTGGAGATAAGCTGAGCAAAGTCAAAAGCTGACAATAAATAAATAAATAAATATGTGATTTAGGTTTTGTTTTCCAATTCAGTGCCTACAGCTACGATCCACAAGCAAACTTAATTCAACAGCTTAAGAAAGTGCACACAGGAATTCACCCAAGGAATGAAAGAGGCCGACTAGTATGGATTTGTACAGTTATCTGGCAAGAGAAACAGAAGCAATGCTTTTTCTTGAGGTATCTTTTTTACCAGTTACTTGCCAAAGGCTTTATGATAGCTGCAGTCAAATGGCAAACATCCTTATCCAACACAAGGTTAGGTACCAGATTTCTTATCAGAAATGAAATGTATATATCCAGTAACCACAGATCCTTAACAAAATGAGCAAGAGGAAACAAATTACAGAATAATTTAGATTGGAAAAGCATTGTAAGATAATTGAGTCCACTTTTAACACAAGTGTACCAAAACTAGCACTAAACCATGTCTGTAAGCTCACATCTACATGACTTTTATATGCATTCAGGAATGGTGATTTAACTACTTTCTGATGCCTGATGACCCTTTCAATAAAGCAGTTTTTCCTCAATGTCCAGCCTAAACTTCCCTGGCACAACTTGAGGTCATTTCTTCTGAGGTAAGAAATTGGCCATGGACCTAAGAATGTTGCAAACAGCTTTATCAGGTCAAGCACAATAAACTGAAAGCCAGTAACTGGCCTGTATACAGTTTCTTTATTCAATATCAGTCTTCCTTTAAGGCTCAAGACAACTTGCACCACGTTTTCCAGCAAGACATTCTCCAAGCATCTGGAGTTTTAGAATATTGCAAGTATATCCATGCAATATTTGCAGCATGTCAGAAATAGTGGGAATTTAATGTGCAGCTTAACACAGCCATACTCTTGTAAGTCTCTCAGTCTCTCAATAATGGGGTAAAATCTAGACAAACTTGCTTTGCAGCATCAGATGGTGCAGGGAGAATAGCAGGGTGGTTGCCCCAAGACAGGCTATTTGAAGGAGGATCCTTACACTTCACTTATCCTTAGCTGAGGAATTAAGTAAGAGAAAAACTCTATTAGCCCTGCACCTATGCCAAGGTGACAACTAGAAAAGAGTTCTGATCATTTTGAGTGAGAAAGTTAAAAGGGCAAGCTTTTCTTCTCCTTTCAGAAAAAAAACCTGTCTACAGGAATGATTGAACATGCTCATACAATTTGCTGAAAAATAAAAAGATGATAATTAAACTTCATTGGAATTTTCAAACAATATCCAACACAACTCAAAAGAGCATCTGGACCCATCTGAACTCAATTTAGTATTGAAATGATATGTGAGAACTTGTTACTAATGGAGTGAGAAAATGGATGTATTAGGAAAAAAAAACAGAGAAATGAGATGAAACAGGAGAAGGAAGTGCTGACTTTGATATTCTGTAGTAACTTGTAAAGTTTCTGATAACTTAAACTACATTTGAGTGAATTAAATAAGCTTTCTCACTTGTATTTCTATGTCGGTCAGTTCATGACTACACCCTGAACTTTAAGAATCCAATATGGAGAATCCAAATTATAACACACATGAATCCAAGAAATCCCAGGAATTTCACATGCACCTGGACTGATTCTAGAACACCCTTAAAAGTAATAATTTTATAGAAAAATATATTAAAAAGTATAAAATTACTCATTTCTAGTAAATTCTTCAGAATATTCTCATAAAGCTTATTAGAAAAACCTTGAGTAACAGCCAAAGCAAAGTTATTCATAAAACTTCTAGTTGATTTTTACTGCAGAGTTTTGTGAGGGAAGCCTATTTTTTACTGGAATTCTGCCCAAGCCAAACTCTTAAAATATTAGACTCTTAAAATAAAGACCAGAATCCAAATCCCTTTATGTGAAAGGAATAACTGTGAAGAGTATGATTTTGGGGCCTCGTGCTGTGAGAGAACCTAATGCTTAGGTTATTGCTATCATACCTTGGTGTCTTTACAAATTGTCTGAGCCCTTTTCAGGGTAGATGTGAAGCAAGGAGAGGTAGGAGAAAACAAGTGAAAACTGAGAAGGAAAACCCAAGATGTAATGAAAACTCACAAAATTAGGTCCAATTTTTTAACTATAAGCAAGTTCTGAAAAAATAAGTCCTTTTTTTATTTTGAGAAAGACTTGTACCCCAGTAAGGGTAAAGCTGTAAGTTGTAGGAGGAAATCACTTGCTAAAAAGGTGCATGCTGCTGTTACAGAGGGGGAGACATGGAAAATTTACTGTAGCCCTAAGAAAACCTATGCCAGCAAATTTGGTTCGTGTTAAGTAGCACAGATTCCGCCAGCTTGGATATTTTCTGTGGAAGTTAATACGTGGTTAAAGCTTAATCCTATTAGATCCACTTGTGATTCAGATTTTTAGGAAAAAAGTACAATAAGCAAGTGGTAATACAGAATTTTCAAGACCATATATATGTTTTATTTGTCACACTTAATTCCTGACAGTATTTGGCCATCGTTTGAATGGGCTACAGTCTCTGTAGATATAAATGCAGAGCCATGATCCTCCAGGTATTTCAAAATCTCAAGCTCAAAATCTCCATCTCTTTTTGAGGAAGCGGTAAATGCACAGCAGACTACTTTCAGAATATAGAACAGCACCCCAAACAGAAATGGCGTTTTGCCATCTTCTTCCTCTAACTGAATCAGAGTTTTGCAATTGATTGAACATTTTGCTGAGGACCAAGCAAGTTTTACTTACACTCACTGCAAATGCTTCTGCTGAATCTGAGCATAAAGTTTAGCGTTAAAACAAAGGTACAAGAAGGAAAGAAAAAGACTCTTGGATCATATCATCTGGAAATTCATTTGTTCAAGAGGAAACTTCAGCTGCAACTTCAGGACAAATTTCTTCCTAATTCATAAACAATTCAGGATGATGTCAAAAGATGATTTAGTGTGAGAATTGTCACAAAACCAGCAACCTACAGTGACAGACAAGTACATGAATGTACGATGTGTATTGTCTCATTAAAGATTCTGGCAAAGCGTGAGCTAAGTTCAGTGCTGGGTAACAGTCTTTGGCTATAAAACTGTATGCTAACATAATTACTGGTTCATAGCCAACTCCAGTTAAAACAAAAAGGAGGAGACAAATGCCTCAAGAGAACCTTAATGATTTTTTTTCCTTGCAGCATGCATGGCAAAGGTTCATGGTAGAGGTAGAACTGTTAAATGAGGGGTTTGTAACTGTAAACCTGTGCATTAGAAATAAATTACAGCAGCTCTGAATTTGGGAAAAGCCTTCTGGAAAAGTCAAACTTGCACCATTCCACATGCAACCAGCAATTTGTAATTGCACAGGGTCATGGGGAATAGAAGAGTAAAACCCCAAACCTCTGTGTGTGTGGGAGCGCAGGACAATACCATCAGCATTTCCAGGAAGAGTTTGTGTTCTGACAGGGTTTATTAGCCTGAGCGCAGGCTCGTTCTGTTGGATCTAGCTGCTCTGGACCCAATGAGATCTTGCAGTTTGTCTCCAGTGAACTGTACTCCAAGAGGGTTTATTAGCAGTGGGGCAACGCAGCTCAAAGCCAGAAAATAATTTTGGGCCAGGTTAGCTTGTTCAGAGCCTAGTGAGCTCCAGGTGGCTCTCTGTAAGGATCATCTCATCATCTCTAAGGTGACACATTAGCCCCAACCCATCTCCAGCCATTACAGATTCAGGCTGCTGAAAAGCCTCCTGTCCATGCTTGCTTAAGGAAGATGTTAAACAGGACAAAATTAGGACCATAACTGGATACACAGGATCACCATAGCACAGTGCTTCACTTAATTAGGTTTCCTATGGTCACTATATGAAGGCAGACATATTATTGCTGGAAACACTATGGTGTACACGTAAATTCTTCAATAATAATTTTAGCAGGTCTAAGTGTTGTGAAGTTTTTCTGCCTTCCTGATGTCATTAATTCACAGTTGTAGATGACTGAGAGTTCATTCTTTCTAGCATTTCCCTAAGCCTTTGTATTACCACATCAGATCTCCATGGTTAGGGAACAGGGGTAGGTAGGCATCAGGTAAAATTGTGACCACAATGCACAAAGCTTCTAGTTCTAACTACAGCACATTTCCCTTTTCCACTCCCAAACATTTAAATAAAGATATTTGCAAGCAGAGCAAAAATCTTAGTGGTAAGAAAATGCCTGAAGTGTGTTACTCTGACTGGAGTCTCTTTCCTGCTCTAAAGCTGTGTGTACTGCAGAGGGACATGGACAGGTTGGATCAATGGGCTGAATCCATCTGCATGAGGTACATTAAGGACAAGTGCCAGGTTGTCCTGCATTTCAGTCACAACAGCCCCAGGCACCGCTACAGGCTGGGGGATGAGGGGCTCATCTCGGTTTGGGAAGACAGGTGCTGATAAACAGTCAGCTTCATAGGAGCCAGCAGTGTGCCAGGTGGCCAGGAAGTCCAACAGCATCCTGGCCTGGATCAGGAATATCATGGTCAGCAGGAGAAGGGAAGTTCTCATGCCCTTGTACTTGGCCCTTGTGAGGCCTCATCTTGAGCACTGTGTTCAGTTCTGTGTCCCTCATGATAGAAAAGACATGGAGATGCTGGCACTGGTGTAGAACAGAGCTACCAAGCTCATGAAGGGTTTAGAGAACTAGTTGTATGATGAGAGGCTGAGGGCAGACAGTTTGGAGAAGAGGAGGCTGAGGGAACATCTCACTGCCCTCTATGGCTGCCTGAGGGGAGGTTGTGGAGAGGTGGGTTGGCTTCTTTTCCTTGGTCGCTAGTGACGAACCAGGTGCAATGGTCTGATGCTGAGGCAGGGGAGGTTTAGACTGGATCTTTGGAAGAAATTTTTTAGAGAAAGAGTGCTTGGCACTGGAACGGCCTTCCCAGGGAGGCAGTTGAGTCATCGTCCCTGGAGGTATTTAAGAAGCATGTAGGCACGGTGCTTCACAATCTGCTCAAGTGGCAGGCATGGAGGGGGTTAGTTTATGTTTTTCCATTGATCAGTTATTTACCTATTTGTGGGTGTGCATATAGTTGTACTAGGTGATCTAGAATGCCCTTTACAACCATGATTATTCTGTGATTCTTTGATTCTGTGATCATCAAAATGCAACATGTAGACATGAATACATGAAACACAGAGCCATGCCTCATATTTATTTAGAAGTCTTTCTGAGAAGATGCTGCAGACAGACTTTAAAAGGCCTAAACGCTTTACATTCACTTTGTGGGAATATTGCAACACCATTATTTTTAGCCTCTGACATTCGCAGTCTGACTGAAAGAGTCTCAGAACAGAGTGTTAAAATCCTTTTCAGTCTTCTAAGAGTATTCTTAATTCTTGGTGGCAGTGATATTGGGCATGGGTATGTCTGTGTGTATACGTGTATGCAGATTTGGTTATTCACGAAGTGAGGACCACAGAAAGAACTATGAATTTAAAGAATGTGTGTTAGGTTCAGCTGCTGTGTACACCTTATCTTTGAGTGCACAGAATGCCGTTAGCTGAACTGCAGCTCCATTGATTGAAACAATTGGATTCATCCGAGAAGAAAAATGATCCTCTTAGTGGCATTCCTTCGCATGGGAGAAAAGTGCTTACCTTATGATGCTTATTGGCACTTTGTACAAAGAATAGCACACAGCGCTTTAGGTTAACCTGTTTAGTTTTACACAACCTGAGACATTAAGAATACCTTTACTCTGAAGGGCTGCCCAGAGGTAACTCAGTATCACATCAATTCTGGAGACAGTGTCATTGTTATGCTGTACACTGCTATCGAATTTTTAGCATTCAGTGTGTATTGGTCATGATTTATAATATTTCTGAAAAATCAGCATTTGTAATGGGATTCTCTTATCTCTGAAGAGCATATCTGACACACAGTAGTGCATCACAGATTTGATTTCTATTGTTTTCCTAGCACATATGTCAGTTGCATAACAATATCCTGAGCTTTTGATTCATACATTCATAGAATGGTTCAGGTTGGAAGGGGCCTTAAAGATCATCTAGTTCCACCCCCCCTGCCATGAGCAAGGACACCCCCCACTAGACCAGGTTGCTCAAGGCCCCAGCCAGTCTGGCCTTGAACACTTCCAGAGAGGGGGCATCCACAACTTCCCTGAACAACCTGTTCCAGTGTCTCAGCACCCTCATTGTGAAGAACTTCCTTCTGACTTAGAATCTAAACCTCCTATCTTCCAGCTTGTACCCCTGGTCCTACCACTACAAGCCCTTGGAAACAGCCCTTCCCCAGCTTTCCTGTAGGTTCCCTCTAGGCTGCTGCTCATTTCTCCTTAAAGAGAGGGAACTGTTTCCAACAATAATGATTGGAAAACTAGCAAACATATAAAAATCAATCTTTTCTGATTTAAGCAATGCAATTATACAAAGGAAGCTCAGATACTTCAGCCAATGACAGCACAGCTGTGGTTATACACTGTTATTTTTTAATTTGTTCAGCAATCACCTACTTACAAATTTGCATTCAGGACAATGACCTTGGGACAACACCCAGTATTTATGAGCCCATCTCTGACCACTTGTCTGCAAGCTTCAATGCTTCGTAGAAGCATAGAATGGTAGGGGTTGGAAGGGACCTCAAGAGATCATTTAGTCTGCATTGGGGGTAAGATTGTAAAAGAGACTAGCTCTTTCTTCTTGACACCCACTCTTCAGATATTTGCAAACAAAGATTCCAAATCCTCCTGGGTCTTTTTAACCTTGACTTGTAGGGTGGCCATATTCTTTGAGTATTTCTAAATGCTTTATTAAACCTTCAGACTGCTGGTAGTTATGCTTGTTGCATGCTATGCTACATCAGATGAACATCTCAAGAACCTAATCGTACCATCCTGCCCTGATTGTGAACAACAAAGGACACAGAGGACTCTCACAGCTCTGTTCCGTGGGCTACATGATTCTCATACCAGCCAAGCAGAGAATAAATGTCTAAGGATACCAGAAGCTTTGCCACAGAGTTTTACATCCACATTACTCTTCCTTTACAATTACTGTACAGAATTAATATTGTGGTGATTCATACTCTATAAAAGAAGTGAAAGGTTACTTCTATAGCAATACTCCAAGACTGAAGGTTTTTTCCCACATTTGATCAGACAGAGTGGTTCTTTGAAATTTTCACATACAGTTTCCCTTATACTTTGTAAAATTCCAAATCTTCTGAGCAGGGAAGAATGGTCTTTAACTTCTGGAAGTCTCAAAAACAGCTATATCCAAATTTAGATGGCTTTTTTCAACACATATTAAGAATCAAGAGCTCATTCTAGATAATGTGTAGGCTGTTTAAGTGTGAACAAAAAGGAAAATATATCTCCATTAAAACACAGCCTTCAGAGATCACTATGCCTTGGAAAATTACAGGTACTAGGTGTCCTCCTCTGTGTTCCTATGTGAGGAAACCAAAGAATCATACATTGGCTCCATGGTCTGGTTGATGTGGTGATGCTAGGTCACAGGCTGGATTGGATGATCCTAGAGGTCTTTTCCAGCCTCAATCATTCTGTTATTCTGTGATGAGATACTCAGCATCATGAATAATTATCTAAACACAAGGAACTAAGCTGCTTTGATTTCTCATAGGTTACTGCAATATCTTCAAACGAGCAGTTTAGAAGGTTATTTTATATCTTTTGTGAGACTGCACTATTAAAAGGAAGTCTCTAAGAAGTGTTTTGCTTCCACCTGCATGTAAGAATATGAACACAAATAATTCTTCCTGATTCAGGCACTCTTTCTTTATATGTAAATGAAATTAATGCAACAAGTTGGATGCATAGTCCCATCCTGCCACCGCTGCAACCTCCCCACTTACTGAATCCATATTGTGTATGACTTTTAGACAGAACTCTTGGTTAGTCTGTGAATATTGCAAGTATTGCAGAAGAATTTGAGACATTGGTTTTAAATTTTAAAATACCCTATAAATTTTGATACCTGTTTGCCCGACAACTTTGTATTTCCTTGCACAGAACTCAGGAGAGATCTAAGAGCTGAAATGCTGCTAATTTACGTGAGAGGAAAGTGTTAGTTGGGTCATTTTTTTCTCAGAAGGCATTTTTTTTTTTTTTTAAATATTGCCTTTGCCCAAAATGTTGTCACTGATTTCAACTGAGGTTCAGATTTCACACTTCAAAGATCTAAACCACACCTGTTTCTTAATTTGGCTCAGCCTAGATTAATTTGCCTTCTGAGAACACTCCAGATCACCTAATTCTTTCTATGTAATGAAAGGTAATGTGGATAGAGGGGTACATGGCTAGTCAGAAGGTCTGCGATCATCACTCAGGAAGCAATTAACTTCGCAATGAAAAGTCTATTTGATTACTAGGCTGGTAGTACTTTATACCCATCATATGTAGTATGCATTCAAACAAACGAAGAGAGACACAAAATTAACTAGTTCTATATGACATGTTCAAGGCCAGATTGGATGGGGCCTTGAGCAACCTGGTCTAGTCAGGGGTGTCTCATTGCAAGGGGGTTGGAACTAGATGATATTTAAGGTCCCTTTCAACCTGAACCACTCTATGAATCTATGAATCTATGAATTATGAGAGATATAGGAATTAGATTGCTTTATGCATTACTTTCTAAGATTGCAGCAAATTAACTTGTCAGAAAAGATCCCAAGGAATCCTTCTATAACAGAAGTCTAGGCTTTTACATGATGAAACAGATCAGCCTTCTTGACAGCAAACTTGGCCAAATCCTTGGCAACAGATGATGAATACACAGGCTGTTCTAAAAGATAAAGTGATTTCCTTAATTATGTCTGAAAATCAGTGAATGTAAGAGTTAAAAATGGAATACTTTAGTGCTGTTAGATTCTAAACATCCAAATTTCTTTTGTGTCTCATGTTTGTTTGCCTCTTAATACAATAGATTCCATGCTTCCAGAGGGGAAGGGGAATGACATTAGCAAAGTTTCATTTTTAATGGCTTAAAAATGAAACTTTGCTAAAACTATTCATGAAGGAAAACAGTCTTTATGCTCAAATTGTGTTTCCAGCACGTGAAGCAGAATGGTATCTTGCCGTTTACGTTTTACAGTACTATATAGCAGATAAAGCATTTTACAGTATATAGCAGATAAAGCAATTCCATGTTAATAATAATTTATATTTCTTGAATTGAATATTTCTTCTAGGTTGCTTTATTGACCGAGAATTAATTTTCCTATTGTTTTCCATATGGAATGAAGTGTGCAAAGCCAAAATGTACAGGTAAACATTATCAGTGGGATTTTTACAACTCCATTGCTCCATGCAAGCCTGCTTAAAAATCACCTCTGTGAGAACATAATGCATGTGCTAAGATAAAATACTATTTATCTATGATGTTTGTTCAAACATTTGTTATTCACACATTTCAGCAGCATTAAATACAAGGCTGTACAAAATGTTCAGGCTGGAAGTGGCTGAATTCTGCCAGTAAGTAGAAGTAATTAGAAAGTGAAACATATTAAAACTTTATCATCATAGTAATTTACAAAAGCACCTAATGATTCATACAAGGATACATAGTGTATGAATATTCTATTACACAGAATAAACCTCTGAAAGGTTGTGTGAAAGGTAAAGATATCTAAAAAAACCCAAAATAAAGTCCAATCAGCAGCCAACTCCCCATAGAAATTGATTTTTAAAATATCCAGGCATCTGCCATTTACCTCAATGGCAAATCTCCCATCAGCTTCAACCAGAATGTCATCAGTCCCACAGGAAACTCAGATTATCAGAGAAACTGTACCTCATCTAAAAGGCACAGTTTTCAACCTTGATTTATGCTGCTGCTAACTGAATAAAAGTGTAAGCATCTCAGTGAATAAAGGTGACACAGTTCTTCTATTGGCAAAGCTGGCTGTTTCGTTAATAGACCTATATATTACTAAGTTCCGTAAGGAAAACTTCCTTCAGTTTTGATAATGTAATCAATCCTTTTCTTCCAGAAATGCAGCCTGCCATCACTTTCTCATAACCACCTGCAACGTCTTTATTTTTCTTTGTAGTGAAATCAGTTAAAGTATTTGGAAGGGTATATCACTTTCTATTTGATCAGTTGAATTTAAAGCTACAAGATGCCCTTGGAGAGCTCATCAAAGAACACAGAGATTTCACAATGTTGATATTTTTTTTCATTGACAGCAGCTCTAAAAAGTAGTGAACATTATTTACTTAAAAAGGAATGTTTTCCCCTATGCAGTGATTGCTGCAAGTATCATTAGTAGCAACAGAAGTTCAATGAGTTAGGTAAATATGTGCCTTGCTTTATCATTTAAATGCCTTTTAACACAGTAGAGTCCCTTGGGTCATGTTTACAAACCACAAAAAGAAGACAGAAAACTAAACAATATTAAATATATATCATGAACATGCAAATAAATGGAAGATTGCTTGCTCTTAATTACCAATTTTTACATATCTCATTGGTCTCTTCTAATACACAGAGGCAGCAGCACATTGAGAATGTTTCTTAAGTGTCAATTACAGCTCAGCCTTAGTAGACACAGCATATAGAAAATATATCAAGATACTGTAAAGCACTCTTCAGAATAGGTTACAGATCTGCACTGACTTTGTTTTTCTTACTTTATAAACTCACATGGTCATTTGCAAGCTGAATCATATCACACCTGCCCTAGCTAAACTAAGAAACCCACTGCCATAGTATCCAGTCATACCAAGCTCAGCAGACTGTCTAAACATAGTGAAGCAGGGTTTCTTATAAAAGAGATTGAGAGCATTTATTCCTAAGCTATGGATGCAAGAAACACTTAGATTATTTCATTAATCATTAAAACAAATTCTTCTAAATCATCTTGAATTTAATTATTATTTACATACAATATCTGATTATGAATCTTGGCAGAGATTAAAATGGAAAAGGCTGGAGCTGCATTAGGATGCAAGCAAGCCAAAAAGCCTAGGTACTATTTTTAAAAGGGTGGACATGACATTGAATTTAGCAGATGCTCTTTTAAAACTGATTTCCTAATTTTTTTTTTTTTTCTTTCCTACAATTTGCTTGATATTCATTGTCCTTTTCACTTAGTCCATCACTTGAGCTTCACTAACTGTGAGGTTTCTTCTGATCACTTGATCTGCTCCCTGCAATATTTGATTTCTGTATACACATTTCTGATGTGTCTCCAGTTTTTAAATGCTTAGCTTAAATATCATCATAATGAAGTCTTGTGTTGTGCCACTTACATGCAAATCCTCGTTAGGCATTGGAAGGGACCTACATTGTGTGGTCCAGATGCTTTGAAGATATCAGATCAAAACATCAATCATATCACATCTATACTTCTTGAAAAGTGTTACCACCTCTCAGTTTAGAAATTAGAAGGTTGTGTTTACACACCTTGCTAACTTCTCTATACATTTTCATTTTTTCCCCCTATTTTGGTCAATGCCACAAATCTGTAATTTTTATACTTACCTCCCTTTAAAACATCTTTCTTTATACTGATTTTAGTTATTTATTAGAATAATTTTAATCCACTTGTACATGCACATATCCACGTGTACCACAATAAACAAAGAACTTTTGCCTGAGTTTCACACCTCTGAAATACACTGACAGTCACTTATGGCCCACGTAAGGGTTAATACTGTGAAAGACTCCTAAACAGCACTGAACTACTATGTGAGAAATTAAGCAAAAGAATCCAGTTTCAGCTGTCTGCACTCTTTGACATCATTACTATCACATACTATAATACCTATTAAAAACCATCTAAGATAAAAGTGTCTGAGTAGTAGAACAACTAAGTGTAATTTTATTTTCCAGACTCTTCCATGATGTTATTTCTGAGGAAGGTATGGCAAGTACACAGCACTTTCTTCTCTGGTTTCACTTCTTTTAAGAGAGTCCTTTGAGGCAGGATTGTTCCCTCCTTGACAAATATTTGTGCTGACATGGCATTTGATAGGAGCTTTCTTAATGATGGAAATGCAAGTGGTGGTTTCTAACTGCCTTAAGGTATATGAAATGCTATACTAGAGGTATCTTCTGGAAATAAGATCCTTTTTTAAGAAAAATCTCCATTGAAAAAAAACCAAAACTCTCATTAGAATAGATAGCTTCATGTTAGAGGGAATAGAACTACACAAGAAAAGACTTCCAAAACTGAAACAAAGCTTTCTAGGTTTCAGATCTGTTTGGTTTAACTACTTAAAAAACTTTTGTTCTGATTAGATTTTTACATTGCTGAACACGGAGTCTCTCCTCCCATAGAAACCTTCTGTTCCAATCCAGGATAGTATAAATGGAGAGATGTTTTTATACATCCCTGTGCTCAGGTAGGGGTGATTTATCCCCACATTTGGTAGGTAACTCAACAACCAGTCCTTCTTACAGACTTCATGAGATAAATTCCAACTGCTGTCCTGTAGCTAGTGTGGAAATGTCATTATGAGGGGGTGATGATCTCTCACCCTGTCAGAACAAAACCCTTGTTATGCAATGCATTGCATAAGGGAAAGGTTTTCTAGAAGTATCCAGAAGCTGACTGTGCATTTAAAACACCACAGGATAGCGGCAACGTGTTCACATGCTTCTAGTAAAGTGTACATCTGCTACCTAGAGTGAAGCACACTGGAAATCAAAGAGTGTCTTTCATTTTGCTTAAAAAAGAAAGAGAGAGATGGAGAACCCACATGCCCCAGCAAATACAAAGCAATAGGATGTGACTGCTACAAGGCTTCTGAAGGCAGATTTCCATTTGTATAAAGAGTCTTTCCAGAGATTCAAGGTCATGTGTCCCAGGCAATAATAAAGACAACTGCTTAACCACTGGTCTGTCCTTTAACAATTCAATTCCTCTGGAAAATTCGAGACTATGGTGACTGAAACGAGGCATATTAGGGACTGAAAGCATCTTGAAATACATATGGGATACACACTTGACAAAAAGCATTTCCTAGTTTCTACTGGCAAACACCAGAGAACACAACTACAGTGCTTTAGGTTGTAACCTATTTGCCCAGATTGAAGGTTTCTAATTCCTATATAGGGATAAAGTGAGAAATTAATCTAAACCCATGGTGTGTTACATGTCTTGGTAAAAATCAAAATCCCAATAATAAAAACTTATTATTGATTATAGGCTCAAAAGTTAAAATGCTTGTACCTTTTGTTACTGACCAGTACAGCTCTGCAATGGAAGATGGCTAAGAGGAGATGTGCAAGGACATGCACATGCGAGGTAATACTGACTACCCCTCTTTGAAAGAAACCTGCCTTGATCTCAACAAAATGGGACCAGAGGGTGACCTTTCTTTTATGCAAGGTTTCACTCATCCCAACTAATGATTCAGAATGAAAACGAAAACTTGAGGACATACCTGCAAAAGCACCAGCTAGAATGAAGAATAGGTATACATTTCAATTATCACAATGGTAGAAAACCTAAGCTCCAATCTAAAATTGCTCCAAATGAAGACAAGACTTGAAACCTACTGTGTCTCCAGGGAGCAGCCCATTTATTGACCCAGTGAGCGGCTATTCTGAACAGCACCATCAGTCCACTCACCTGGGTGTTACACTGCCTTCAAAATGCTGCTGCTGTATTCCTCCAGCTATACTGTGGGCCCAGCTCCAGCAAAACCTCATTCTTGAGATTTGTGACCTTGACATCAAGACTATTGCACTTCCATGCGCACAGTTCCTCAGATGATTCTTCCATCTGTCATTTAACCTGATTACCAGGGTTGTCAACAAAACTGTTCCCAAGGTAGAATACATACCTGAGCATTTCTGCTCATCTCCTGTGGCCACAATCATCATCGCTTGTTCCATTAATATCATTGGGAAGGGAAGGGATGTGGCTAAACTCATTAAGTTGAGCTATAAGGGCCACTTACACAGTAGAGGTGTCCTCAGGTTTGCTGTGCATGTGTCAGAAGCACTGGTCCAAGGCATCAGAGAACACTTCCAGCACAGAAATGTAAAACTGCAGTTATATTGCTTGATCTACCACCAGTATCGATTCTCATCTTCCTAATTTGCACTAAAAACAAGATCTACAGCATGCACTCAAGATGAATGACTCAAGGGCCATATTTACATCTACATGCACACTGTTAGGCCAGTTCCTAAGCACTATCAAAGCAGTTATGCATGGACTGTGTATATGACACAACGATGACTGAGCTCAGCTTCACTGTAGGAGTTATTCAGACAGAGAGGGTATAAACACTAAGTAAGAATAAGTTTTTCTCAATCATTATTTGCAATGGTATTAAGCCTATAGCAGTAATTCTTCCTTCCACTACTTGAAAAAAACCTGATTCTTAGATTTATTTCACCTTCTTTGCTGATGGCACTGGAGAGAAGATAGAAATAGCTGGAGCATGAATTAGTTAGGATCAGTTTAACAGCTATTTCTGCAGTAAAACACTCACAACATATTGAGTGAGGGAGAAAAAAGAGAATGGCAGTACTGGGTGAACCTCAGAACACAGTAGCTAGCAAATACGGGAATTTCTAAAAGGTTACTTAGCCTTCTAAGCAGAGACATACACAGAGACAACTTGGACTCTAGGGTCTAATTTGTTTCATTTATTTTAGTTAAATGATTTCTAAAACTGCATTGCGATAAACAAATATTTTCAAGCTAGATGTCACCATTTGCAACTGTTTGTTATTTTCATATGGATGTATATATCATTTCTCTCCATGTGGATAAACATTGCTGGGTTGTGTTCTCCCCTCCCGACTTCCACAGCAAACTGTTGGCACTTTGGCTTACAAATTAGCACAGCAGATGTTAGTGCCATCAGACAAAACTTGTGCTCCTAGCTTTGCTATTTATGATTTGATACTAGTGCAGACAGAATTTTTAACCTTGTGGTCAGATGGTTTAAATATATACATTAAGGTTGAGTAATTGTTTCCAAAAAGCATGGAAGATCCAATTCCTATTTCCTCACTGTATAAAAAAACATCTAACTTTCTGAAAGTGAGTAAGCTCAAAAGGGCATGATAGACACCATCGTCTTAATGTCAGAGTGAAATGAGATATGAGCACAATTTGAAGTGCTGTCACAGAATCACAGAATGTTAGGCATTGGAAGGGACCTCAAAAGATCATCCAGTCCAATACCCCTTCCAGAGCAGGATCCCCTACATCAAGTCACACAGGCACATGTCCAGGTGTGTTTTAAACATCTCCAGAGAAGGACACTACACATCCTCCCTGGGCAACCCCTTCTAGTGCTCTGTCATCCTCAGGGTGAAGAAGTTTCTTCTCATATTTATGTGGAACCTCCTCTGTTCCAGCTGATACCCGTTGCCCCTTGTTCCATCATTGGATGCCACTGAGAAGAGACTGACTCCTTCCCCCTGACACTCTGACACCTGCCCTTTCTGCATTTATAAACATGTATGGGGTCACCCCTCAGTCTCCTTTCTTCTAAGCTAAAGGAGACCCAGCTCCTCATCAGAGAGATGCTCCACTCCCTTCATCATCTTTGCAGCTTTGTGATGGACTCTCACCAGCAGTTCTGTGTCCTTCTGGAACTGAGGAGCCCAGAACTGGACATGATTCTGCACAGGATACTTGCGTGTTGCTGCGATACACAACCACAGAGCATACAATGAAGTTTTGTTTACCCTTAAAGTACCAGCTCTAGCAGATTAGGCAGGTAGATTAGCACATATCCAGCACTCAAACCACAGACAAGGTAAGACAAAATGAGCCAACAGCTTTGATAGGTCCAATAACCATTAGATAGCATCTATATGGTACACATCACTTTTCTTTCTAATTAAATCAGAACTTGAAAGAGCAAGAAATGCTTTATTAAAGCTATAATTTTTATAAATCAAGTAGTCCACAAGCATTTTCATTTCCATGGCAACACACCTGTCCTAAAGACAGTCACTGGATGCAGCACTTAGCACTGGGGGTACATGGACCAGATAGTGAAGAATTCTTGTATGAAAGCAGTTTGGTTCACATCCTGAAGCCGTTAATGGATGTTTCCCATAACACAATACGCTAAAGTATTCCTAACTTCAGCTTCTCACCATCATTCTGGGATAGTATGTTTTCTCAGTGTTTTCCCCCTCTTTCCCCCAGAAAGCCAGTTCCCAGGTTTTGATATCCAATGGTAACTGAGTTTTGTAGGAACAAAGTAGTATTTACGCATGTTTCACCCACAAATGGAGAGATGTGTTGGCTCAGCCCACACATGGGGCTTATAGTTCCACAGGTATCCGTTCTGTATCCCTATTTCAGCACCCAGAAATGGTATCCTCGTACCACAACTGTTCCACTGCTGTAGATTACTTCCTCATTAGTGCCAAACCAGATGCTACCATGGGTTCTGTGGAGTTAAGTATTGGTCACAGAATATATAATGACAATAAAACTTATGTCCATCTCCCAGTTGTCACTGTCTATGGTTTTGGCGTTTTAAAATGAAGTGGTGTTTGCCTCCCATTTACAAGGTAAAAATATTCGTATTTGAAACAAGACCACAACAAATATCACCTAGAACAAAAGCAAATATATTCGCTCCATCTATACAGATTCATCTACTGAGATCGTTTCACCACTACCTTCCGAACCACGTTTAGTCCCTTTACCTTCCAGGTATCACACATCGCCACCACTTCGGCAAAACCCCAATAAATCACATCAAATATTACCATTTAACCAAATTTAAAAGTACTGCTCCACAATTCTGTTCAGGTGATTAGGGTCTTACCCCTTGTATGAGATGGTTCACTATATCTGTATAGTTTCAGATTTATCAACCATTTAAAATTGTTCAGCATTTCAGTTTGTATACAATCTCTACCATGACTTCTAATTGCATTATTTAAACCAGATTTATTGTCCTGTCTGGTTCTTTACATTTACACAGCACAGGCTACAATGACCTTTGCAATGAGAGACAGGACAATCCAAGTTGAGTGCTTTATGACACTGTCTTCTGCAAAGCAGATGTGCTATACTGCTACACAAACAGGTTGTAATGGAAACCATCGCTTACCTTCATAAACAGAGACACAAGCTAGTAAATAAATTCAATTACTGTTGGGTCTGCAACCTCAGCCTTTAATTTACCACACAAGTGACCTGCCAGTGAGCTAGAGAAACACTTCCATCAAATCAATTCATGTTAATCAGAAGCAATGAGCTCCTTTGGAGAAACGTAATTTTAAATGTTCTCAGGTTTTATCAATGAACCCTCCCTAGTTCCTCACACAGGACCAGGAAATATAGTCCTCAGAAGACACACACTATAAAGTTAGGAAATTTTAAGATACAGCATAAGTGTTAGAGTAAAATTACAAAAGGCCATGATACGACCATGCTGCACACTGAAAAGCAGCATAGAAACACACCTTCTTCTTCACTAGAAGCCTGTTACAGAATGGAATGGTTTCACAGGAGATCAGTCAAAACCAAGACTAACTGTATTGCCAAAGTTCACTTGATTCTTGTTCTGTGAATAGCAAGTCTCAAGGCTAAGTACTGTCTGCACGAGTGCAACAGAGAGCAGGACATCTATACCTCCTGACCCTCTGCCCTAGCCTTAGTCCAGCCGATGGGCCATCATCATTTATCAGAATCCCAGAGGAGTGTGGTACGAGACAAGGTAATACAGCCTGTGCCCTTCAGCCACTCTTCACCTCTCTACTGGCCTAACTCTGTCAGGAACTGGATGTTATTGCTTCTCTCGGCTGGGCTGCAAAGTGATAATTTCTTTACAGGAATTTTCTACAACCCCACACTCAGAAATATTCCGTTAGGAGAGTAAAAGCTATTCCTGAAGAAACTGTGGTGCATAAAGGCGGAAAAGCTCCAGAATTTGTCAGAAAAAGAAAATAATCAATATATATGCATTGTGTTGAAAGACTGAACGCCATTACGGCTCCCGCTCTCTATTTATTACAAAATTGCCTGAGAACAATAACAGTAAACAAAATACTACATCAATAAGCTTTTTACAAAGTAGCATGCAAATCAGGTTTTTAAATAAAGTTAATTTAATATTTGATTGCATTACTTATTCATCATCTACGACCCACCCTTGTGGGGAAACATTACCTCCTTGTTAATCAGAAATGACTTCCCTCTTGAATGCAAACAACATTAGCACTCCAAAGGGACTTTTTTTGCTTGTCCTTTTTTGTATTTTTCCTTTTAATATTTGTTTTGCTTGTTCTTGAAAAAATCATTGAGCTTTAATTGACTTTTGAAGGGGATGAGTAAAGAGCGAAAATGTTGGCACTACTGATGGTGAACGGATGGAACAAGAGTACATCTCACGTCTTCACACCTCTTACAGTGGGAAGATTAGGCAGCATAAGAGCTTCCAAACTCCAAACAAAGACTTTTTTTGTTTAAACTGAAAAATTAATCAATTTTCTTCAAGGTTACTCTCCAACAGCTCTACCCCTAACCGACACTGGTGCTTGGGGTTGTTCCCCCCCAAGATGCAGGACCCTACACTGTTGAAACTCATTAGGTTCCTCTCTGCCCAATTCTTCCGTCTGTCCAGGTCATGCTGGATGGCAGCTCAGCCCTCTGGTGTGTCAGCCACTTCTCCAGCTTTGTAACATCAGCAACCTTGCTGAGGGGACTCTGTCCCCTCATACATGTCATGAATATGTATGTCCAACAAGATTTGGTCCAGTACAGATCCCTGTGGACATTATAGATCACAGGTCTCCAATGACCCTGTACTGTTGATTATGACTCCGAGTTCTGTCACACAATCAGCTCTCATCCCACCTTGCCAACCACTCATCCAGATGGCACTGCATGATTTTCATAATGAGGACATGATGGGAAATGGTGTCAAAGGCTTGCTGCAGTTAAGGTAGGCAACATCCATATTTCTCTCTCATCTACACATTAGATTTATTCAGAGCCCTGTCTAATCTGATCTGGAATTTTTCTAGCATTTACCATCTTTCTAGGCATCTGTGCCAGTACTTCACCACCCCTCAGTTCAAAAAATGTATATGTAGTTTAAATCTCCCCTTTTAGTTTACAACCATTACATCTTGTGTTGTGCAACAGGTCCTGCTACAAAGATGCTGAGCACTCCAGAGCTGGGCACATAGGAGCCTTATCAAAGCAGAGAGAGAGAGAATCACCTCCCTTGATGTCCTGTCTACGAGGCTTTTGATGAAGCCTAGGGTGCCATTTGCCTTCTAGGCTGTGAGTGCACATTGCTGACTCATACCCAGCTTTTCATCCACCAGCACCCCTAAGTCCTTCTTGGAAGGGCTGCTCCCATTCCATTCACCTCACAGACTGTATTGATCCTGAGGACTGTCGCAGCCAAGGTGCAGCACCCTGCACTTGGCCTTGTAGAACCTCATGACGTTCACTTGTCAAGCTTGTCCAGGTCCCTCAAGATGGTATCCTATCCCTCAAACCTGTTACCTACACCACTCAGCTTGAGCTAAAAACTTGTTGAGGGTGCACTCAATTCCACTGTCTCTGTTATTCATGAAGGTTTTAAACAATACTGTCCCACTATGAATCCCTGAGAGATACTGATCTCCATGACTGAAAGAAAGGCAGTCTAAAAAAGAAAATAAACAATGAAGAAAGCAGGGCAGTCTGACCTGGCCCTGATGGCGGCCACTGTTTCACATGGTCCAGGGAAGAAGATGTTTGCTTTGTCTAAAGAAAAGAGGAAACGCAGACTTTAGGAAGTGACACAGAGATGACCAAAACTCTGTGTTTCCTCTCTTCTCTCTTCTTCTTCTTCTGGTCCAAGGGTCCTGATTTTGCACAGCGCCCACATGGGCTGCACATGTGGGCAAGACAAAGTTCTTTCTGCAAGTACAACTTTAAAAATTTAAACTCTGATGTTTCAGCAGCATTTAAGAGCACACTTCTTCCTCTACACCTAGCATATAAACATGACAGATAACTTCTAGTTTAATAGATTAATAAAGGCTAGTAAAAAGGTTTACTGCAAGCTTCAGAAAAAGTTAATACAGAGATTTAGTCCACTTTTGCTGATAAAAGTGATTAGATTTCAATGTAAATGATACAGATATATATGCTCAGCTCCTGGGAGGATTGGATGGACAGGCATTACAGTCAGCATATTACAGACTGGGAATCAACAATGTATTCCCTCCTTCTCTGAGACCTCTAAAGGATTTTGATGCCTATAGGTCTGATCAACCAATTCCCCATGCAACAGCAAAATCCCTCCCTGTACTGCTTCTGTTTTGCTGCTTTAATATTTATTAGTTGCTTTAATTATTAGTAATGACTGGGGAACTTGTGTGGGTGGTGGCTGTGGAGGATGAGATAAAGATCTACTAGGTAAGGCTTATTCTTACTTGGTAGTTCATTAGCAGCTATAGAGGCAAATAATGAGAGGGGGTGCAAATTAACACCAAGTTGTGGTAATATTTTACATTATATTAATATTGTTTTAAAACTCTTTAAAGCATGTGAGAAGAAAAAAATTACTTGTGAATTAGCAAATTAAACATGTAAGTAGAACACTGAATTCTCTGTATAATTATCTTTCAGGAAATACTACAGGTCGCAGACTACACACAAGTAGATTTTCATGCCCTTGACTTACATGTTGTTTCAAATATTTTATACAGCAGCAGGCAGCTAAAGTGAATAATTTCTGATTTATTTATTTACTCATTATTGAAATTGTGTCCTTAACAAACATTTAAAATCTCATAGAAAATATTTTTTTTTAGAATCTGTAGAAAAATACTAATTATTGGTAAATGGCTTGAAAGCAAATAGATCGTACAACATAAAAACAAGTTTAAAAACCAATTAATGAATGTATAATTCAAGGGTTTCTATTTCTGACATATTCTATTTGCATGTTTACACAGTCACCATACACTGTGTTTGGAATTGCCACATCCTCAAGTACAGTGCTGTGTGTTAGCCAAGTCCATTCCGTCCATCATAGTACGTACTAAAGAATTAGCAACATCTTCTGCCTTTGGTGTTTGGAACACTTTATACTCCCACTGGAATATTAAATCCACAGTCTGCTGTACCTAATGCCAGGGGTTTGGGAGCTCTATTTGTTAAACTCCCTCCTCCTTTCTTACTCCAAGAAGCACTTGGCTACCAGTTCTTCTATGCACAGTGGAATTGCAAGTATACTCCATTTCACTATAATAACCTTCAGGTAAAAACCTCCCAACCCCCTACACTCCATCATATACTTTCTAAAACTGTAAAATAATCTAATACTTCTGGTAATGAACTTCTGTTGTTTGAACAGTTCACAAAGGAGAGAGTTCCTACTACCCTTTGCAGAGGAACTGAGGGTTGCTGTATGCAAATGGAAGGAAATAACTGTGTATTGTTTCAACCTACAGAATGGTTATATTGTTTGAACTTTCACAAAATACAGTTTTAAAGGTGGCATCATTTAAAATAGATTGGAGTCTAACTCTAAACTCTCCTCTTACTTTCTCTCTCAGCCCATATATGTGTAATACTAGGGGAAGCAGCCATTTGAATGAACGTCTTCAGACAGAGTTCTTGAGAGTACAGTGCAAAATGAAGGTATTCTTTGTACGTATGTGAGTGTGATGGATGTACTGAATGCACAAGAGCTTTGAAATGTGTTATCTGGAATAAACTCATGAGAAAATGTTAACACATTATGGTGGAGGTCGAAATGTTTCACTATCTTTTCTGAATTTATTCCAGTGGCTCCTACTAGGCAATGTTGAACCCTCTCATCTAATTACTTGTAGTGTACTCAGAATATTTTGTGCTTACTTTTTAAACATTTTATTTCTTACTCTTGGAACATATCACTCAAAAAATTACAGACTTTTCTCTGACAGTTCCCTATTTAAAGTACTTTTATCTACTAATGTACTCCCAAACACTTGATCCCTAATAGAGATTTTAGCCACTGGTGATCACAACCAGTACTTTCCTTAACTATAAACTGCCAAATATCTTAAGAATTATGGTTTGCAAGCAGCCCTGCATGAAGATGTGTGTGCTCATAAAACTTAAGAAAATGCTGTTGTCAGATCTTCACCTTGGGATCACATCCCTATATTCTTATCAATAAAATCCACTGGTAAATTGCTGCTTTCATTTGGTAACTTACATCATGTAGGCAGATGCATAAATCATCTGTGATCAAGCAACATGAACTCCACCCTGCTCCAGAGCAATTAAAGTCTTTTCTATGATTTTTTCTCATTTCCTATTTCTTATTACTCATGTCTAATAGAATTTAGTGTTCTTGCATTGGAGCCAAACAGCTGAAACCCTAGAGATTTAGGAATACATACTGGATTTTTATTGATAGGTGATTTCTACATAGCTGTTTGTCATTTGGGTTTACTGAAATTCAGAAATATTATGTCAGAAATGTTTAAGAAAATAATTCCCTGCCCTCGATAAACACACGACTCAACAGCAGATTATATTTGAGGTCAGCTCCAATATAGCATGTTTACTGGCTCATGAAGAAAAAAATGTCCTATTAACTCCCAGAAAAAGAGCCTGAACCATTCACCCACCTGACTTGTTCCTTTTTTTTATTTTTTGTTTTCTGGATTTTTTCTTTTTTTGAGACAAAGTGCTCTGGTTTTCCCTGTCATAAGTGACTGGTTTGGTTAACTAAGAACACAATTCCTTCCTGTGCCAGCACATTCATGGTTTCCTAGGACAAAAGCCCCATAAATCAGTTCACTCACTTTGTCTGCCCAAGTCATTAGAGTGTGTTACGGTCTTCTAGAGATGATCATCAAGGTCTTGCATATCCTTTCAAGGGTCTAAACATTTGGCTGATCTTCACTTTCATAATATACTTGACTTCTCACACTCTGCATCCATTCTGCTTCCACAAAAACAGATAACTCCAGACATGAAAATGCTAGAGGACACAGGTATAAGTGAACTGCTGATTCCCAAAGTAAGGCAGATGTTCTCCAGAATGAAAAGAAACCACCCACCTGTAATTAGGCTGAGAAAGACTTCACTGTGAAAGCACTAAGAGAAAAAAATTATGTAGACCAGGGTTTGTGCTACAAGAATATTAAAAATGTGGGCTGCATGCTAGCAATAGGCTGTGTACCCAGGAGGGATCTCTGCTTTCCCCACAAGATATGGTTTTATATCACCAGCCAGGCTGGGTGCAATGGTGTATTTGGGTGAGTGTTTTGTTCTTCATGCTGCCAGCTATCATTGTTTCTTTACATCACACTATCAGGCAGGCTGCCTTTTTTGGACTACTTTCATACTTAACATTTCTAAAATTAGGGAAAAAAACCCAAACTCATGAACTTCAGCATTTTTTTAATACAAAATATAAAGATAAGCCTAATAATAATAATTCAATATGAATAAAATCAGTAAATTATAATGACACTTAGAGAGAAGAGAAGCAACATGCACACCATATTTATTCCTGCAGGAGCCCCATTACAATCAGTGTAGTTAATCCACTCCATCTTGTCCTGTACCCAGACATTTTGGAGAAGGGATCTTAAAATGCTGAGGAAAAAGCGTAATCTTGACAGAATAGACACTTAGCTGCAGCAGCAGGTCCCTAGAAATGCAGTCTCATCAATAAGAACAATGTGAGCTTGTAACTAAACATTACTTTGGAGCTTTCTCACACAAACTATGAGACAGAAGACACCAATAAAGAAGGTTTCTATGTTGCTGAACTACAGCAGAACTTCTGTTAAAAGGAACTGGAATATGATTTATGAAGAAAGCAGAATATGGCTTATGGTTACATTAACTTCTTCATCTCTTTCCTTTTCTGATTTCATGGAATTATTACCAGAAAGCTAAACCAGCACCTTATCACCAAACCAAGACTGGAAAGACAAATGGCAGCAAATGAGAGGCAAATGTGGCCAGAGTGAAGGTGAGGAACACAGCTGTAATGCACACACATTGCATATGAATATTTTTAAGAAGCATGCACACACACAACACCCCTACACAGGGAAATTAACGAACATCAACATATGGCGACGCACAGATGGGCACTAAGGACAACTCTGATTCCATGTGATGCAGTTTTACAGCAGCACTATTACCTATTTCAAATGATAACACTGTCATGTAAACATTTTGCTGTTAAGATACCAAAACATAATAAACATAAACACCCTGCTTCTGGACCAGCACTGCTAACACACCAAGGTTCAGAAACAACTTCCCTTGTTGGTTAAATATATCTGGGCAGCTCACACACCTGCAGAGGCTCAGAATGAGAGAGCAGGCTCAGAATGAGAGAGCAGGGCCTGAAGCTGCACCAGAGGAGGGTTAAGTTGCATCTTAGGAAGCTCTTCCTTACGGAAAGGGTGATCAGACCCTGGTCTGGACTGCCTAGGGCAGTGGTGGAGTCCCTATCCCTGGAGGTGTTGAAAGACAGAATGGCTGTGGCACTTAATGCCCTGCTCTGGAAGATGTGGTGATGTTAGTTCCTAGGTTGGGCTGGATGACCTCAGAGGTCTTTTTCAACCTGAATAATTCTGTGATTCTGTAAATTATCCCAAATCACTGTATGATTTCATACTATAATCTCTGAGTGTAGTGGTAGCTCAGGAGAAATTGTGTTAAAGGCTTTTAGACAACTTTATTTTATAATATTTTAATGTAATTTGAAAATAGGTGCTGTCCTCTTAGACAACCAAAAAGTATATATCAACTGGAAATAACAGAAGTCTTCAAAAAATGGTCCTATTATGAAAATTATTACAAGCAACCTGAAATCAGAGTTCCACCTTCCTTTTCTTTTAGTAGTTTACTAGTTAGCGTCATCAATTAGTAAACATTCTGTGGAAGATGTGTTCCACATATCCACTACTTGTGACAGCATGTAATACAGGTCACAGTCATATTCCAGTGCATTGGCAACAGAGACAATGGCTCTGTGTATGCCCACAAAACATGACGTGGGTAATTTTTAACTTGCAAATTCATGAAACTTCAACTTAGAGCAGAAAAAACATTCTTCTGCTAAGGAGAATCTTCATGCTCCAGGAGAAGATAATACATATAATGATAGAATTCACTGAAGAAAAGAAACACACACTCAGGGATGGTGACTCAACCTCCTCTCTGAGTTGTCTGTTCCAAGATCTGGTGACCCATTTAATATAGTTTTTCCTAATGGTCAACCTAAACTTCCCCTGGGGCAACCTGAGGCCATTTCCTCTTGTCCCATTGCTTGGTACTTGGAAGAAAACCAATACCCACCTCTCTACAATCTCCCTCCAGGTAGCTATAAACAGCAATAAGGTCTCCCTCAGCCTTCTCCTCTTCAGACTAAACACCTCCAGCTCCCTCAGCTATTCCTTGCAAGGTTTGCTCTGCAAACCCTTAGCCAGTCTTGCTGCCCGTCTATGGACTCACTCCCACAGCTCTGTGTCTTTCTTGTATTGAGATGTCCAAAAGCAAACAGAATACTTGAGGCGCAACCTCACCAGAGCAGGTGACTCAATCACAATCACACTATTTCTGATGCAAGGCAGGATGATGTTGGTATGGTGTTGCTCACGATGCATGACCTCCGTCTCTTAAAAGAACCATGTTTCTGAGATGCAACTGTGCCTTTTCATTGACAACAGAGCATACCAAACCAGAGGTGGTTAGAGCTGGCCATAAAAGACTTGATCTCAGTCTCACTTGAAGAACTCTCTTCATATGAGCTGCACTTCTTTTGCACTTGAAGTAGGGACATGCCTTTTCCTTTTGGGAATTCCAAGCTGCACAGTTTACCCTCATTCCTTTTGTCTCTTCAGTACATGCTTGTCAAAATTACAGCAGCAGGACTTTCACAGAGGCTGCTTGTTGTTTGTCCTTGGAGTCCTGGAACCTGACCTGAATTCCTCATAGCAGATCCTACCAGACTACAGTTAAATAAACTTCAGTATGAAAAACCTGATTAAAAGAATTATTTCCCAGTTCAATACTTTTCAGGCACCAGCAACGTGAAGGCAGGGCAGCAAGGCAGGGAATGTATCCTCACAGCCCTTCTTTGGGGATTTTGTCTAGACGCAGGGGATTTGTTGTCAGAATTTAGCCATGTGAATCTGGTGTTAAAGAATGATAAACCTGTTTAATAGCCCATCTGCCCTTCACACCATGGCTTATTCTGCTGCCTTGTGCCAAGCAATACTGATGAGCCACCAATTCTTTTCTAAACCTTGTGGTGCTCTGCATAAAACCTCTTTTGTTGCCTGAGAAGGTGGTTTAGAACTGAAAGGTAACTTCTCTGCTTTTTTCAGACCCACCTCTCAAAATATTCTTTTTTTGAATTTAGATGGACCAAGCACAAGTAATTTTCTGTCATAAATCAGGGACTGGAAGGGTGAGCTGCCATGAATCACTAACATTTCATAATGCCTGATGTATGAATGTATTAAATGATTAGACTTTTTCTCTTTGTTCTCAGTTGGTTTATGAGCATTTCATTTTTAATCCTAAAAAACCCCATAAAATTACAATTTCTGGATGACATCTTGAGAACTATTAGATCATGTTTGTTACGTTGTTCTTCATGAGCCAAGAAAAACAAGACCAACAGCCTCTAAACACAGATTCTTTTACATTAACTATGGAATATTAACTAGTGTTAGCTAAACTGAAAGGCAGACTAACAATCACAGACCTACAGAACATGACATTCTAGCCACATTAGTCTGGTGCTTGTCAGAAAGCTGGTAAGAGCAGGCTGCAAATTTCTGAGATTTTTTTAAGCAATGATAGCAGTGCCAAATTTGATATCTACCTAACTTTGTATGCACACACGGAGAGCTCACTCCCTCACTAATAGATAGATAGATGGATATATGTAGATTGATTTACACCCATTCTGAGACAGGTAGGCAGCTGTCTGCATTTCTTGTTCTAACATCTCATTCTAGCCCATCATTCAAGGATTTAGGTGATAAGAGAACAAGATTTATGAACTAAGCAAGTAAGACTCCTGGATTTCAGACTCTCCTGTTGTCGGCTATAAAGTTGTTGCAGAGTCTTAGCCCTGACAATCTTTCCTTTCACATAAGTAAGTGTCATACTGAGGATCAGCCTTGACTTTTCACACACCCAGTGATATGTTCTCACCACTGGGTCTGCCTCTGTTCCTGTCTCTGATCACAGATGTCTAAAATCTCAATTTGTAGAAAGATAATAAAAGGGAAAATAATTCCCTATGATAGGATATGATAATGATAATTATTATTATTTACTGTCATCTCTGATGTTTTTGGCTAATATGGGGAGGGGGTGTTTTGCTCCTAAAATATGACCAACAGTGGACAATAAGAAGTTATTTAGGCACTGTAAAGGGCAAAAGGTGGTGCGGTGTTTTTTGGAAACATCACTGGGTAGGTGAATTTCAAATATCTAGGTGCTTTATGCTTGTAAAGTCTTGCACAGCGCAACAAAAAACCCTGGGGATTAGAACCGGAACTCTTAAAAATTCAGAGCAGAGAAGCAGCATTAAATCAGGCTTTCTACTGCTGGGAGTGTGGTTAGATACAAACTTGACAGCAGCACTAGCAACAGCTGGAAGCCTTCTATTTAAAATTATATACTGTGCAGAATGACATAGTTCTTTGATTGAAGATGCTTTATAAACCCAATGTATGTGTTTGTCATAAGATAATTATACAGCATGAACATCTCTGCATGATGACACCGTTCTGCTAACTGTGCTCGAGTACTAAATATATTATCTATGCATTCATATGCATCTGGATGAATTCATACATGCTTACACATTAATATTGAATTCTGTCTGGCTGATACTAATTTCATTAAAAGTAAATTTAAATGGTAGAAAAAAATAGTTTAAAATTCTGTGCCTTAGAGCCTGCCCTTTCGTTTCTGATATTGCTTGTTTGTTTCTTTGTTCTCACAGGTGTGTGGGAGATTCACAGTCACCTATTACCCACGCACAACATTTCTGTCATCTGTTCCCTCTCCTCCTCATCTAGGGAATAAGCCCCCTCAAACCTACTTTACTTTATGCACATCAATTAGAGAGCAGAAACACCTTCATCAAGGGGATTAAAATCTTAAAAATAATATTATATTATTATGCATGTTAAGCGCATGATGTGTAGTAACTACATTTCTAAAGAAAATGTTCAAAATCTACAAAACCTAAACGACTGCATTTTAACCCAGACCGTTGCTCACACATGTACATCAGACAGAGAAAGTAATGCATTCAAAGGTAATAGAAAAAAATTGCCTTAATCAAGGCTGGCCAAAGCCACACACTGCTTTCATTGATATATCGCTATCAACAAGACAAGTATGCATAGTTTTCGTGATCTCTAACCAACTGACATCATGACAGCTAAACATTTTCTTTTTCATACTTTCCAGATGCACTGTAATCAAGAGACCATAAGCAAGGCTATATTTCCCTCTGGCCAGCCCTCCCAAAACATGTTAGGGATAGAAACAGAATGCAGAGGAACTTGACGAATAGTCAAGGGTTATGTTTTCAAGAGCAAAGCCTCACAGGGACACAAGACCTCTGCCTTGGATCAGTCATAGTATGCTCAGGTCACACACAACAGTGTCTGCACTTATTCACTTGTGCAGCTTTATCCACCTGTAGAGTCTTAAGCTCTATTTAAGGTCTTTTGCAGTTTTCATGCTTCCTTCAAGAAAATTACTTTTATTTCTAATCTTTTTCATCTTTTGCTCCTAAAGCTATGGACTTGTTTTCTCACAATCTATTCCAGTTCTTAAAATAGGAACTCAGTCAAGATCTCTGTCGGAACTGGAAATCTTGAAAGGAGACAACCAGAAAAGCAAAGGAAAAGAATGTGATTCTCAGACAAGTCTGTTCAGTCCTAAATGTGCCTTTGGCTTTGCCACTTAATTTCTGCTGCTTCACAAGTCTGCCACTCACCATGCAGCTTTCCATACCTCTGTGGTATGTGAGTGAGAAAGAGATGACATCAGGACTTGCACTGGGTTGTTACAGTCCCAGAGAGGGGTGGGTCTGATGACAGACCTGCACCAGCACCACTTCATCTGCAGCCTGTCTGCCCTGGACTCCAGTCTAGGTAAGCACCATCCCATTTCTGAGGCAAGTAGCTGCTGCAGGCTGCCCAAGAACCTGCCAGCACCAGACACAGATCTCTCTGACTGGAGTAGGAAAAATTAGCCCACATCGAGGTCTCATAGTGAAATGTAAAGAAGCCTAGGAGATTGGAAATGCTATGCTTAGGGAGCTTTCTACTGTCTCAAGTTTGCACTAGGATACCTACAATCTCTAGAAAATGGAGTGGTGACTCCTGTTTTGACAGCAGGGTGCCCTAAGGCCTTCATTGCACCAAGCAAGTTCATATGGATTTCAGAACATTTTTTCAATCTCAGGAATAATTAGCTGAGACAGCTCAACTCTGGATATCTCACTTTGCTACAGAATTATTATTGTTCCCTATTCAAATGCAAATTTGGCTTCAAATTCAGTATATTTTCATTCTGTGCCCCAGGCATTCAGTGCGGGCAAAGACTGAAACACTCTCACCATATAAAGAAACACCCCATTTTCTATCCTGCGTAACTTTCCTCCAGCTATTTGTTCTTTTCCTTGATGTAAAATAAAAGAAGCTGGAGGATAGAAACAGGGACTTAGTACTGGGGCCCTCGTGCTTGAGAATGGATGCTGGAGATCTTGGTTTGAGACTTTTGGAGATCTTTTGTTTAAGACTCTGCACCTCCACCCGGCTTACCTCTTATTCCTGGCAGAATAAATTTGCAAAGAGCAATTCAAAAGACTCTTGGAAACCTGAAGTCTGCAGGAATTAAACAGCTCTTCCTCCTCGTCGTGATATGATTAGCTGTCTCTGAGGAGTGAGTGACTATGTCCCTCCCACTCAGCAGCTTCTGACTGGCATTTCACTAAATAGAACTTGAATCTCAAAGGGTTGATCTGTCAAGCAGTTTCAAACCAGAAAAGATCAGGCAGGTTCAGCTTCCCTCCTCAGTTGCATCCTCATTTCTAATTTTCACATTTTATGCTTCATGCAAGTGTTAATTATGGAGATGAAAGCCAACTTGCCTTTATTCATCCATTCTTAGCACATACACAAAAGGAAAGTAGAAGTACATGTAAAATTTACCAAGAAAGGAAAAAGGCTGCCTACAGCTTGATGGAAGTAAAGCAGAGTGCTGATGGCTGCAATACAGAAAATAACACCAATCGTCATCTTCCTCATCTAATGGAGTAGAATTTTGTTATGCAAATTTTCTCTGACTTTGTCTAAACAGAGCTTCTTCAAAACCAGATTTTGAGTTCTGTTAAGATTTTCTCCTATGACTAGTAAAGTCGTTGGTGGCAAGTCAATTCCTACTGCACTTCATTGTATCACTGAAAGAACTGTGAGTTTCATACAAACAAGAAACTCGGTTGTTTAAGTTAGTGCCAAAGCTTCAAAGACAATTAATTAAGATTATTCTACATTTCTGTGAGCCTGCATGAAATGGAAAGCGTTTTAATTACATACAAATTGATTGATGTAAACAACAGATAAATATTTGACAGCAGTGGGCTTCCTGTAAAAAATATATTCATTTATACAGCCAAGTATGCATACACCAAATGATTAGTACCCACTAGTATTCCCAAATGACTATTAATCACTAAAACTCCCTCACATGATCCTGAAAGTAGAGCTGCCAGTTCCCCAATAAAGCCAGTATTTGCAGCAAAAAAACAATGTTGGTCATCCAGAAGGTATTCACAAAATCCAACACATAAAAAGGTAGATTTACCAAGAAAAATGTTATACCACCACCACTTAACACATCTGAAGTCCCATGCTCACTGTCATTACTCCAAATTTGGGAGAAGGAGGTTTAATATCCACCTCTATCTGCTACATGTGAGAATTCAAGCCTACATGCCACACTTCCTCTGCTAATTCCCACAAACTCTCTTATCAGAGGCATTTTTGAGTAAAACTGTTTGATTATTTTTTAAAAGTCTATAGTTCTTTAAATCTCTGCTGTTGATACTGTTCCACGCATTATAAATAATGACATATTCATCGAAGAACTATAACCTAACTGGGCTGGCAGACTTTTCCCTCACTCTGGGACTTTTTCGTGCTTGCGCCTTCTTTTTCACCCCCCAACAAAATGAAATGGCTCTATCATACTGAGTCAGACAGAGAGAGAAAGTTTGTCTGCATGTCAGAATGATGAAGGAATGAGAACATCTGTCTTAGCCTCCCTTTAGCATAATCTTGTTAACATAAGTAAGACTGGCAATGAAGACACAGCAGCCTCAGCTTTCATATGCGCTTACAACCATCATGTAAATTCTCCAAAGACATAAAGCAGGCACTCTCAGGCATGCTGAGGTACTATTAAAACACAACACGCCAGACACATTCTGTAGCTGCTCAGGGTGTATGCCTATCACACACACCTTCACTGTGGCATATCAAAAAACAAGGTAGATTCTTTGTAGGAGTCGAGTACCTGAGTTGCAGACAGCCTTCTAATACTTCTTTATAAGTGATGAAAAAATTGCTAGGTAGCACCACAGTATGTTTTGGAAACAAAAAAGACACCATTTTTTCAAGACTAAAAGTTCAGATGTGCCTGCTTGTTGTAAGGGGGCTGGACTAGATGACCTTCAGACATCCCTTCCAACCCAATACATTGTAGGATTCTATGTTACATGGGCAATGAGTCCAGCTTTTACAAAACTCAAGCTACAAGCTGTTTCTTCCAGATGATGAAAAGGAAGCTTAAGCAGCCACATCCTGAGCTCTAGAGCAGCGTGGACATATTTCTCTATGTGTGTGATGGAGGGCTTAGAAAAGAAAACAAAGACTTTGACAGTGGCAGGCTTGCCTGTCATCATCAGCTGTGGCAAAGTTACCCAGATGGAATAAGCAGCATTTTAGGAAGTGCTCCAGTAGCTGGAACGCAGTTTGTAAACACCTTAAATTTCAATGAGTCTATTGCCTCCACAGGCTTCTCAAGGCAGAAGTGCCAAATGAGGATCCTACGGGACCGCATGGCTTTATATGAACCTTTGCAATTTGTTGTGCCTGAACTGCACTGACTCGGGATGCTTCTGGGAATACTGGATAAAGCTGACATTTTTCTACTCCAGAAAAACAACCGCCTTTCTTAAAGAAGCAGAAGTAATAAGAAAAAATATTTCCCTTTATTTTGCTACCTTTGTATGTCCTTAAACAAGCACAGCTTGATACTTTGGTCTTTGTTTGCTTTTTAAAAATCATTGTGCTGCACTTGGGTAATGTACTGCTATCAGTGAAGATAGCAGGATATTAACAGAGGGGACGAATTGCAATTTGAGATGTCTTTGTGCTTGTGGATATTACATGCTGCTAATAATATTTTGCTTTACTAAATGGGATGTATCACCAGCAGTAGCGGTGCCCATTTCTAGGGTAAAAGTGGGGGAACTGTTGGAGCTGTGCACTCACCAATTCTCCCTTAGAAAGCTGATCAATATCTGAAGATGAGACTTTTCAACATGCTGTGTACTGTACCTGATGCCTATGTGAGATATGAGTCATATAAGATGAATATAATTTTCAAGCAAATATACTGTACTAAGCTAAAATTATATGCTAATAAATGATAGCAGGAAAAACATTAAGCTAATTTAGGAAGAAAACAAAACCCATCACACTTGACATTTTGTAATCAATGGTCAGGATCAATGAAATGCTCTGAGATTTGAAGAACCTCATTCAGAAATCAAGACTGAAGGAAACAAAGGGGGGCAGAGGAGAGGAAAGAATAATCCCACTACATTTCTGAAAATAAACTGGTTCTTTAATATTTTTTTATTTTCATGAAGAAAAATACCTCTTAAGATTCTATTACTGCATTTGCTGAACACTCACTACCTTAACCACTAGAGAACACAAATTCCTGGGTTTGGCAGTGGAAAAGTTATCTCCAGTCCTCCTGCACCATTTTTGCCCCCTCTATGTACTTTTCCCTAGTCTGACATGTACCACCCACTCCAGAACCCTCATAAGAGAGGTACAGGTAGCCGTACCCATGTTTCTGGTAATGGGCACAGGTTTCATTCTGGTTCCATGCTTCAGAAAAGGCACGCCTAACAACTCAGAATCCTTTTTTGTTGCACTGCAGGCTGCGTGGGTAGCTTTAACAAAGCAGAAACTGACAAACACACCCACATAGCAGGGAATATGTCTCTAATGCTCCTAATGTTCATCAAGAAGATGGTATCTCCAAGGTCATACAGCTTTTCCATTTCTCCCTAGGTTTCTGATACCATCTCATTGTACCCTGAGTTTACTTTGCTAACACAACTCCAGGCATTAGCTGCTCCTTGTCAGACACCTTATTTATCAGTGAGATTTTATATCTCTGTTAATTCTTAATGGCTACACATATCACATTCAGATTACAGCCTTCAAAGTTGGAAAAGAGACCTCTAGTAGAGTGCATGTAGAGGCCAACTCCTCCAGGATGTCCATAAGGGATACTCTACTGCAATTGATTTTAACTATACAAGCCATAATACTTCAAGTGGAAAAGCTGCTATCAGAACTAATAGGAGCAAAATAATGTCTAAATAATGAAAAAACCCAAACCCTACAGTCTTGATGAAGATCTAACATGGCATAAATGTATTTACTTTTACCTGGGAGAACTGTCTCTACTTCATGTAGGAAATTTCCAACTGATTTTGTGTAATGAGTAAGTACCATGTGCTGAACACCATGACAAACTTCTGACATTTACAGAAGTATTTGCAAACCTTCAGCTATCTAGAAAGGAACAAAAAAAAAAAAGAATGAAAACCAATCCCGAAAAGCCCCAGTGTGAAATTTTGTCTCATTCTTGGTCTATTTCTGGAGTAGGAATTTCATTGGTCTCAAGGTGTGGCAGGCTGTGCTATTACAAATGCTTATGTCCTTACCTAAGATGTGTCCAAGCTGTATGTTTGCCTGGAAAGCCTCGCTGTTCCTGAAATTTCAACTTACAAAAGGGAAAGTACAATTTGTAGTAAATGTTTGAATTACTACTCTTAAGATGGAACTATTAGCAAAACATCAAGTGCCACCCTGCTGACAAATCTCACTGGTGTAAACCATTAGCAACCAATGCCCCAGCTTTTTTTACCTGGCTCCAATACCTCTCACTAAAGCATAAGAAATAAAAAGAGCAGAGCATGCCATAAGAGGGATTTTTTACTTGCTAAAGTAAGGAAAACCAGCCATCTACTTAGAAGACATGTCCATGGGGAATGCAGACTGCCATTCTGGAAAACTTCCTTGCCTGTCCTATAGCAACAGCGTAGTCAAGGCTTTTTGTGTGTATTTCAAAATTATGATTGGGATCAGACAAAAACTTAGGTCATTGCAGTAATTCAGGTATCAACTTAAAGGCTTCTTTAGTCAGCCTAGACATCTTTCACTAGACTACAGGGGCTTCACTACACTACTCTGAGATCCTTACTTACACATTGACTTTTTGCAGCTGTGAGCAATAGTACAAGATCTGCTTTTCTGTTCAGCAAAAAATATATGTGGAGTTCACCTGCAAGGAGCATTTGGAAGTTAATTACCAATAGAAATTAATAACTATACTTTAGAAACTGCTGCTATTTTCATTCTGCAATTACATACTCAATCTTTGCCCTTTCAACTTCAAGGGTTGCATGCAAGCACACTGCAGTATGCTTCCTTTGCAGGCAATTACCTGTCATACATCTCTTTTCCTTCATTTTGCTAAAAAGATTCCCAGAAGAAATCTGTTGCACATCCTGGAAGTGATGTGTCCTTCATTAAAAGCATCGAGTGAGCTCATCATTTTGCTGTTTGCTGGAGATTTGTTGTAATTAGGGGAGTTTACATGCAAGGCATGTTGGCATTGGATTGATGGGAAAGAAGATATAAAATGTGAGAAGGAAAACTGTGCAAAAATGATATGGAAGTTTTGGAGAAAAAGTGCTGGGTTTATATTCTTGACTACATGGAGAATGAAATACAACACAACAGACTGTAATAAATGATAATTTCAGCTGGGAAGAACATGGATTTACTTATTTCTCACATAGTGAAACATAAAAAACCACCCTACTGGCAACTGGAATATGAATTATTATCTATATAGATGATTTAGCTAAGGCAAGATAAATAGGCTGTCAGAAGAGAAAAGGGGAGAATAAGTTTTCTGAGAGGAAAAACCCTCTTGAATCATGCCACACCCCATGAAAATGAAGATTTTCAGAACAGCACCATCTTACACAGTAAAAAATGAGCATGTCAAGATCATCCATCGTGTGGTGCCTCTCAATAAGAAGAAAATTAGTGCTCTTTGGGAGGTGTTAAGGGAAGTAGATGGGAGTAGTTTGTGCGGAGAGGCTAGAGGGAGCAATGAGCGCAGATAGAGCATTTCAGAACATCTTCCAGGTGTGACAGGAGAACTTCAGAGTTCAGAGAGAAGGAAAGAGATTTTGATTTTTCACCAAATTTTCAAGGTTTAATCTTGACAAAAAACCAGAGCCTTGATATATTGCCTCACAATCTATTGCCCAACTGTAATAACAATCCTATTTGGTTTTGGTTAATTTTCCCTCAGATACAGAGAGCTGGCTTTTCAGTAGAAATAGCACAGCTCCACTGTGTAAACTAAGAGTGAGCTACCAAGAGCTTTTGCAAACACTGTGAAGCCACTAGGGACAATAGAGTGTTAACTCTCTGAAGACAGCCTTGAGCACCTTGTTGAGGTTGGCATGGGGAACACACCAGCATGCTAATGGAGAAAGGACAGCTTAAGTACACAGGGAAGTGGAGCTAAGGGTAGCCAAAGTGTTTCTGCTTTGGAGTTCAGCTGTCTGAATGAAAACATGGTGATGTGTTTCTGTCCTACTAATATTTAATGCCATTACTTGATTTGCTTATTGATAAAAGGACTGAGCCCTAAAGGTGTAAGGAGTTATAAACTACTTATTAAATAGACAAGAACATTAAGGTTAGCATTTACTAGATAATTTTCTTATGGGTATCTCACTGAGCTAAGAATAGTTTGTATTAGAATTTCTCAAGAGAAACCTATTCTACCCAATGAAATGAATCGGAAGGCCAGTCTGAGACCTTAACAACTTCTGTTTTGCAGCAGCATCAGGCCTAGGCTCTCATTAGGTATTGGACTTGAAGAACACTAGAGATATGTGACTATAAAAAAACATATCCTTGCAAATAAAAAATGGTTAAAGGGATCTGATCTCACAATGAAGTTTATTTAAGACTTCCCTTTGTATTCTCCTCTTAGGGAGACTATGATGGCAGAGGTACAGATATGTTGTTATGGTTTCTATCAGCACAGCACATTAACCAGAACTCGTAATGCTTGCAATGCCCTTCTCTGGAAATGTGAATTCAAATAGCACTACAAATCATTACTTCTGTTTCTACCGAGTATTTTTAAAGCATAGCAGTGCCATAAGGAACACTGACATAATGCAAAAAAGAAGGTGCCTGCATTTGGGACAGTTTGCCTCTGTTACAGAGGATCACTACAAGAAAAAACAAGTACAGTCAAAGTTCAAGTAACTGACCTATGGGTTGACAGACACTGAAGTAGGCATCCTTCATGCTGGAGCAGTGCAGCCCTCCTTCTTAAGAGTCTTTAAAAATACTTTAAAAGTTGTGATGCAGCTTAGCTCTGTGGATTCAGTATTCTTTTATTTTGTCATAACAAGAGGAGATTTGAGAGGAAATCTTCTTGCTCTCTATAACTGCATTAAAGGAGGTTGTAGAAAGGCAGATGTTGGTCTGGTCTGCGTAGTGGCCAGTGTTAGGATGAGGGGAAAAGGCTTTAAGCTGAGCCAGGCGAGGTTCATGTTGGATATCAAGAGGAATTTCTTTGTTGAAAGGGTTATCAGACATTGGAACAGGCTGTCCAGAGAGGCGGCTGAGTCCCCATCCCTGGAGGTGTTGAAGAGAAGAGTAGATGTTGCACTGAGGGACAGGGTTTAGTGCTGCTGATAGGGCTGGGAAAAAGTTTAACTCGATGATCTTGAAGGTTTCTTCCAGCCAAAACTGTTCTGTGATCCTATGATGTTCCATTGTTACAGAAAGTTTTCTGCACTAGGTAACTGTGAAGGTGATGGTATAAGAAGCGTTTCTAAATTGTGGAAGAGCTGAAATACAGCTTTCAGAAAACAAGCATTAAGTAAATCATGTACAATTTGTTCAAACATGATCTGTGCAGACTGACCCCACTGAACAACACAATATGCTTAGACTATGCTTTTTCCTCCCTTTGCCCTTCTCTCTGGCTCCTTAATACTGCATCACACCTTTTTTTGCTGGTGCTTCAGGCAATGCTGAGCAGTATTTTACTCTGTGCATGTAATTTCAGTTGCCACAACATGATTTTAATTAGTGTGACTACAGACACAGATGTTTGGGAGCTGATGTTTGAAAGGTCTAACTGAGCAGCAAGAACACGTGCTCACATCCAGCTACTCAGATCAGGGAACCTATCCTGACAATGAATGGGAACACAGCATATCTGAAGGACTTTATTGTCTCCACTTTCTATTTTTATACAATTGTTTATCAGATATGTTAAGTATTTGGAAAACATTTGCATTTCCATTTTCATTTGCCATGCAAAGGCACTTTTTTTTTTCCTTTCAAAAACCAACAGCACTTAATACTCCTTCCTTCCTCTCACAATACAAATAGCTTGCCTTTTCTTAGGTGCTTGTCACCTTCTGGAAAGACAGGCAAGCTACTAAGGTACTGCTAGCAAACTCAAGTTATGCACTGCTTTGCTGTGTCAAATTATTTGGCTGCTTCTTCTAATCAGATAGAATTCCAAGAGCTACAGAAGACCACATATTGTCTGAAGGGGACTACAGAAAACAGTTCTTCCCAGATTTATCAAGTCACACTCTTGTTTTCTGCTGTTGTTGGTCTCCCCAAGCAATCAAACATGCTACAAGGTAGGGATGTCCCACACATTATATTGCAACAGAATATAATCAGCCACCTAACCTACTGGCTTGACACTTCTCACAGAACACACTGCTGCAATGAACAGGTAAGTCCACAGTACAGTATGTGCAGCAGTTCATTTTAAACAAAGAAAGCAAAGGGAAGAATTTCATCTGACTAAAGGCTGCACGCTGTTATAATGGTATGTGATTTTTAAATCCTCTTTGCTGTTCCCTTTTGTCTCTTTGCACTTCTCTTTGCAGCCATTCACAAGGAAAGCAGGAATGGGTTTGGATAATCAAGAGAAATACAGAACAAAGGCTTCCAGGTTCTAGAGCTTCCATAGAACAGCTGGTTCTTTATTTGTTTTAATATTCAGATTGATGCACTCCCTTCTGTCAGCCAGGTAGGTAGCAGACATACTCTGATTCAATGTGTTCTTCTCTTGCTGTTTCTAAAATAAGCTATATATGAACTGTAATCAGGGCAGGAGTGGGATTCTCTTGGGAACCCACACGTTCTACTGCCAGGAGAAGTAGAAGAGGAAAAAAAAGATGTAAAAACTGGCAAAAAAAAAGAGCTAAGTCATAACACCTTATAGGTAGCCTCTAGCTGTTAGGAAGTGTACTTTCTCCTTTGGAAAGTATATGGTGTTCGGAAGGAAGCCAGATGTACTGAAAAGCTGGTGTTGCACAGATCCAAACGGCAGCGGGAGATCACTCAGCAGCACTAATATTCCATAATCACAGGCCTGCTGTTCACACGGAACCTATTGGTGCTTTTAAAATTACTGGGCTGTGCATTTGTAAAGTTGCACTTGAATTTGAAGCTCATAAGTCTTATCTTTAGACTGATACCCCTTACAGCTGCTGAAGCTGTTCAAGGTATTAATGTTTGTTTATCTGAACTAGGCCTGCTAATGTGTAAGAAAATATCTTATCCTACCCTACTTTACGCTGGCCACAGGCTGGATATGAAATATTAGTGTTAAATTGCAATATTTTTTCATATTGTCCCCATTAATAGAAACCTTTAATCCAGATATTCTTCAGGCAAGAGCAGTGACCTAGCAGGCACAGCCCTCAACTCTACACGAGGATCTCGCGTTTCAGTAGGTAGCAGGACATGGTGCTAAGCCCAGCTTCTTCCTCTGCTCTGTGCAAGCAGTGAAAAGGATGCATGCAGCATAAATGTGGTGTATTTCCTCTTATTTTCCAATCAGTTAGTTTAGAACACGAAAGAAAGTACAGGATATAAGGGGTAATTTCCTTTCCTTTGATTCCAAAGTTCCCCTCATTTTAGCTGATGCACGCATCCGTGATTCAACATGCTAATCAGTACCAAAGAGATTCTGCTCTGGCAAATCTCAGAATTTCAAAACCTAAAATAGTAGATGAGCACCCTCATTTCCATAAAACTGCTAACTGACAGTGTTTTGGAAGACCAGTTATGCCTTTAGTGCCTCTTATCTCAAGCTAACAGCATACTACACTACCTGGTAACTTTACTCTCTGCACTATTTGCCACCGAGACACCTAATAACTTGTTTCTTTGATTTGCTTTCATTGTTCTGTCATGACTGCTTTATGGAACCAACAGCAAGAAAAGCTAAACAGCTTTCCTCCAGATTTGTCCCCTAGAATATTAGGTGCTGAAGGTGGCCGGTTTACATTTAGTAAATTCTAGACCAAGAAGAAATTATCAAGAATCCTCAAGTTTACAATGAGTGCTGTCCAGTCAGCCAGGGTTTCATGTCACTGTTCATTGCACCGTGAGTACAGTTCGGTCACCACTAAGCACTTTCCTTGCACTGCAGAAAGAGCTTTGGGATTCTCAAATATGCTGATCCAGGTTGTGTCTTAACCTCATTTTGATGCTTTTATAGCTCAAGAATGGAAAAAGGAAGGGGTCCCAGACAATATCAGCAGCATGTACCAGGACTGCATTTCAGCAGCACTTGGAATAGGACTTCAAGTATTCCCAAAAATTGTATTTCTTTCTGTGCCAGCTGCCCTTTATTCAGACTCCACCACTTTTAAGATTATTTCAAGGACTTAAACAAGGACACTCAGAGCTGCTCTTCTCCAACCAGACCATATGTCCCATCAGATGAGAAGGCTAGAATCATACAAGCTGGAAAAGTATATTAATTTCAGGCAAAAAGTGGTACTAAATAAAATTAAATATTTTGCTTGTGATCTCAGGTCAAGAATTAACCTGTGATTTCATGAGGAGGGGCAAAGACAAGTTCTGAGTCCTGCTTGCACATGTTCTGCTTAACACTAGAATCCCATTTGCAGTGTCCAGGAGAAATGGCAACAAATCAAAGTGCTGCTTTACATTTGGTTAAATACCTTGCCTGAACAAATCTGCAGTTACCTCAGGTCACACTAGAGAAATCTTTTCCTTAGGTTAATGCATGACCAGCCAAAAAAGAAACACTAGAGTGTGACTGTGTTTACCATAACATACAGATACCATTATCACAAGTTACCTGAGAAATGGGCTTCTCTGTTGGAGATGAACCTCAGCACATTGTTTGTTTGGCATCAATTCTCTCCTTTACGGTAATTCTGCAAAATTTATTGAGTCACCCCAAAAACCATGTGTCTTCTACTCAAGGAAAATTTAGCCCCTGACATGCCTTTGGAAAACTAAAAGCTAATTAAAAGAGTCTTTCTTCAATGAAAGTTACCTCAAGAAAGAAAAAGAACCCTTTAACAAAAAAAACACCACAAGAGGTGGAGGCTGACAGAAGCAATGAGGTTATTAGCAACAGAATCAGAAACATTCATGGTAAAAAAATAAAGAAGATAAATTAAACATTCATATTTTAGCTCAATTTCTGAAATATATGTTCTTAAGCCGACTTTGAAGTACATGATTAAATCCTCCCAACCCTTTTTATCTTTCCTTGATTGCTAAAGTTTGCTATCAGTGCAGAGCGTGTAGCTGATATTGTGTATCATCAGACTTGTTTCTTTATCTTCAAAAGTAACATCTAAACTTGTTATGAATAAACATAAACAGAGTGCCTGTTCCTCGTTTATTAAATATAAGTTGTAATAGGCAGAGGAGAGTGTACACACTCTGCAGCACAGCACCAATAAGAAATGTTGTGTTCTCAGCTCTGGAAGAAACACAGGCTACTGAATTTGGGGCAAGTAGAAGAACACATGACCTGAGATGAAGAGTGAGCAGGGTTTTGGAAATTGAGGATGCACAAAAGTCTCCAGGGAAGTCTTGTGAGTAGTGGGTGGTGATGCTGTTGATGCCAGTTGACTTGCTCCCTTCCAGTGACTGTGTAGGAAGTTCCAACTCAGGGTGAGGGTAAGTACAAACCAAAGAGAAACGCAGCCATGACAAGCAAAGAAGACAACCTTCTAAGACCCCTAGCAGAATATTCCAACAGGACGTGATCTAAATGTATCACTGAAGTATAATGAACAATTCTACACTGCCGGCATAGCTATATAATTTACTGAGCTGCCATAAGATAATAGGTTTGAAGAGCCTGCCAAAAGCCTAGTAATTTGCATATAATTGTCAATAATGCGTTCACATTTACTAGATGGAGGTTTTGTTTTTCACAGGATAGTTATTGGAATGCAATTTGCAGTCTCTGCTTTTATGAGTTTTCTATACAGTACTGTATTATTTAGAAATAAATGGGGAATTTTAGTTGCAGCTTTCTATTTGCTACCCCCAAGGCAAAAAAACACCCACAGATTGCCTTTTCAGCAGAAATTAGTAAATAAAAAGATAAAGAAAATTCTTTAAAAAGGGAAAACAGATTTATGTGGGTATAACTCTTATTTGCAAACATTTCTCAACTACTTATCTATCGTTTAAATGAAATAACCATCCTGATTTATTTTCCAACAAGTCACAATTCAGCTTCTGACCCCCTAAACCCATGGGGCTGAATTTATCATGGGACTGAGTTGTGTTAGAACAGTTACTTTAACAATAGCAGAGTTTTAAGCTAATTGGATGGTGCTAAAAACATAACTATATTTTACCCCATCTCTCATACTAGGAAACTGATTTCCAGTACCGTGAGCAATAATTCTTCTTTCTTTGCAAGGGCATGACTGGGGATGAAACCTCATTCTCCCAAAGCTGTGGCAGTCCTTCCAGTGACTCGAATCCAGACAAGATTTCGATAGAGAAGATTTGTTTGCATTTAATGGGGAGAGGTTGCATAGTTAACAGGATAATATTTGCATATAGAAAATATGTGGGAAGCATTCAATCACCATATGAAGGGAGCAAACAACTATTATATTTTTTATGATATTAAATATTTAACTGTTAAACCCTTATTTTCTCAGTTGTCCTTACTAATCTGCCAAATAAGATACAATTTTTTCTTGCCTTTTTCATGGGAATAAATGGAAACAAGTAGCAATTCTATACATACACACCCTGCTCCTCTCTATGCTCTTTTTCTTTCACACTAATAAATCTTGATTTTGTGCTTCAGTATTCAGTTGTGTTGTCTCTGTAATTAAGTATGTAAATTTGAAAACTTCATCTCTAAATGACTGAGCAGGTATTTCCATAACACTCTGCATACCTTTGCCTTCCTGCCGGTTAGTGACTCAATGAAACATGCATGCAAATAAAGCTTCCCTTTTTTGCGCTTAAACTGAGGCTTTCAAAGCACCCAGAGCATGGGCAAAACACAGTATCACCCAGGACAGCAGTTCTACTTGGAGTCTTCCCTGCATTCGATATGCTTGCTGGGTTCCTCTTAACCAGCTAATCTGCTTTGGCTTGAAAATATTCATTCTCCTATCTTCTCCTCCAAAAGGAACAGAGGAGAAGTAGCCAGGACTTCCAAGCCAAAAGCTTTATTATACTGTATATATTCTAATTAATTTCTTCAAGGCATCATTCATTTGACAGCACAGACAGATTATACTCCTGACTCTGCAGATGAAACTCTGTTGCCAGGGAAGTTTTGGACAAATACAGGCTTGAGTGTAGCAAGATATCAGTCACTTATTTTTGGTGCTTATCCTCACACACCAGCTAAATGCAGTGGCAATACGTTGCCTCTCAAATAAACCTCAGGCTACAGCATAGGACAACCCCCCCACTAACTTGTGGATATGAGCTGCAGAAGAGGTCGAGTCTCACACCAGTTTATTAAGATGAGCTGAACAGCAGCTCTGAGTAGAGAGATTTAATACCAGTGTGAGCACCTAACTGGATCAAACAACATGAGGGACTCTGCTTTGCAAATACAAGCTTTACTGCTTTCCTCACCTTATTTACTACTATTCTACTTCAAAAGAGGAAAAAATAAAACCCTGGTTGAAAACTTAAAATTGTCTAATATTTCTTCCATAAATAACATCCCTACGCACAGCAATGTTTTAGTATGTCAACTGTGACTTGGATTGTGCCCTTTAATCCATCATGCACTGCACATGTGCCGCAAAGGAAACAAATAATTCATGAGCAGAGCTCTGTGTGATATGTGTGATCTATGAACCCTCCTCTGAAGTGGAATATATACCATACATCATGGCTCTGAGGTATTATTTTTGTTTATTGCATAAATAATCTATTTAAATTTTATTTATGTTTTGTGACACACTGGGTGCTCATAGGCCATCAAGTATTGAAGGCATTAATAACTGACTTTTGTTTTCCCCAGTCCATCATCTGTAGATTATCAGTTAAGTTTCTGAAAATATTTATGAAAAAGCTACTGCCCTTGGTTGATATCTCAGCTTTGACATCACATCAACTTCTATTATTTTTCTCTATAGGCTGTTTTGTCCCTTCAGATGGGCTTGATAAGTCATCATGCCACTACAGGGCCTTGTAATAAGATCATCCTCCTGGCCCTCAATATTTCTGCTCACCCCAGCCAGCAATTATATGGCCTTAAAATAAAATAATAAAATAAGCTAATAACAATTACTTTGTCCTTGTGTCTGCTCTTGTGTTCCTAACAGGAACTCTGCAACACTTCCCTTCTTTCTCATTTGCTATATTGTAATGTGCCTTTTTCTGAATATATTACATGTAGTACAGGACAAGTCCATGACAGCAGATGAGAGCCAGTGCTCACAGAAGGAAGCAACACTAGACAAAGGTTTGTGGAAGTCAGATAAAGCAGCAACAAAATGTAATACAGTCAGAAATCTTCAGCTAAACCAAGAGAAATACAAAATGTGCACTTCTGCTAAACTGTACAGGCTTCACAATTTCTGCCTCACTCCCACAGTGTCTCAGAAACAGGCTTCATCATGTGTTTGCATCTCAGACACTGTAACTCCATAAAAATGCCTCAGAGATCAGCTAACCAGTGAGAACACCTTGGTGGTGATATGGCATGAGAGGGCTCAGAGACTTTGAGGAAGCAGAAAGCACACTGAGAAACAGCCAGCACAATGACCACAAGGAGCAGCAGCCTGAACATTTCTTATACAGCTTGTAAACCCCCAAACCTTCCCCACAAAACTGCTGGGTTTTAAGGACTGTCATTTGTTAATAAAACTATTTTCTGTTGCATGTCTTATCTGCATGTTTTTATTATTAATGACATTCTACTACAAAATGACACGTGCAAAAGAGCTGGTGTCATCATCACCATTTCCTAGCAACAAACTCCTTTTTTCCTTGCACTTTGGTTAATTCCTTGTCTTGACAATAAGGTATGGTGAGATAACACAGAGTTTTGGCCTTTTACATAACCTGTCTGAAAGCACATCTGTTTAGCTACCCGAAAGCAGTCACTTTGCTGCAATCAGTAAACCCAATGCTGGGTATCTATCATCCTACCTGACAGCAATGATGCCATCAATTCTCCATAGCCAGAGTCCTTCCTCCACGTAAGAAATCATTTCTAGCACTTAAATGCACCAAGCCTCCTTTTCTCTTCCAAAGAATACAGGGATGCTCGTGCCTACCAATGCCATACACTCAGATTTCATCCCTGCACTTACTGTTCAGTCTGGAGAAGAGGAAGCTCCAAGGTGACCTTCTAGCAGCTTTCCAATCTCTGAAGGGGGCTACAGGAAAGACAGCTTTTTACATGGATATGTAGTGAGAGAACAGGGGGAAAGGGTTACATACTTGAAGAGGGGAGATTGAAGTCGGACATGAGAAAACAATCTTTCCTGTGAGGGTGCTGAGATGCTGGAACAGGTTGCTCAAGGAAGTTGTGGCTGCTCCACCCCTGGAAGTGTTCCAGGCCAGGTTGGATGGGGCCCTGAGTAACCTGTTCTAGTGAAGGTGTTGCTGCCTATGTAGGGGACTTGGAATGATGAACTTTAAGATCCCTTCCAACCCTGGTCACTCTATGATTCTATAACGATTCTGTTCTTTAAGAGATAATTGTTGTAGCTCTTCCAAGAGAGCTAAACACCACTTGATTGTTCAAATAAGCAAGCAGCTGAGGAATTGCAGTAACAAAGAAATTGCTTCAAGCCAAGACATTACATGTTCATTACTGCAGTTGTCTGAGATTATACAGGAAGAGTAAAGTTTACCTGCATGGCATTGCTTCTGCACAGCCCTGTCCCCAACACCCTTCCTGTCACTAAATTGGCACCCAACAGCTTCTTTCAAATTCGTTTAATGAGTCTTGCCCATCACATTTGCTCAACACACCTGATCACAGGTAGGAAAAGGTGGCTCACTCAAATATTCACAGATTTGCTTTGCACCAAGGTAAGACACATCAAGGTGGAGGATACTGTCTTCATTTCTTGTTCTGAAATAGAAAATAATTTCTTAAGTTTTAGTGGTTTGTGCATAATAAGAAGAGGAGGAAACAGCTACTATGATTTCCTTATAACAATGTAAACATTTCATGATGGTAAAGTGACCGGCAATATCACACTTCCCACAGCCAGCACTCAGTGTTTCTAATAATCTTGAGAAATGCTTGGATGGCTGTGTTCTTTCAATGTTTTAATTGCTTCACAGAATGTCATGACTGAGAAAGAAATAGTGGATGTACAAGATAGATAAATCAGGAAGCACCCATGAAAAGCGTTACAGTTGGGAAATATTATCATTAAAGTAATTAATTCCTTTCTTTACAACTCCAAACTTGCTGAGTGAGAAATTACCTTCCTCTTCCACTGATGATATTTTTCTCATAAAACACAAGGGCTTTTCTGTTTAAGTTTGTGAATTTTTTCATCTTGCTCTGTACAAGGATAATATATTTTTAAAATGTCGTAATAAGAACAGGAAAAAGGACAGTTCTTTCCAATGTAGGAGGTGTGATGGTGCTGATGCTTTGCAGCTCTCCAACACATAATGCCTTTTCAAACTATAGACAGAAAGCACCAGCTCAAGGCACTTATTAGTTGTGAGTGCTCCAACACATTCCTTGCTCCTTTATGCGTTCTATTATATTCAATATAATGTTTACTATTATGTTAATTTATTGTCTATTTCTCCAAGAGTTAGCTGATTACAAAATTAAAACCTCTATTAGACTTTCAGGCATTGTAAAGGACACTGAGGATCATGAATCTGACCTGTGTACTCCTTTAGAGGCAACAGCACGTTGTCATTGCATCAGCTTAATAAAACCATCTCAGACATCTTTGACACTAGAATAGACTTAGGAAGCTTTTGTAGCCAGCTTGGGTTTTCTTCTGAGATATTTTTTTGTTGTTTACAAGACTGACATTAGAAATTCTTTTGGAAAATAGTTAGATATCCAAAGGTTCAGAGCCAAATATTCAAATTTTATTGCAGTCGCTTTCTCTGTAACAGTATAAGATAGACAAGTGCTGCAAATAGGCACGTACACGTGACCTCACCTTTGCTAATAAAGAGTCAAACCTATTCATAACATCTACTAACAAGCAAACAGGAGAGCGTAGAGTGATCAGGAAGTCATGAATGCAAGAGAAGTCTTTTCTTTAATCTTATTTTACGATAAATCATAAAGTCCTTTTGACAATCCAGTTGGTTTATCTCCATACAAGTACTTCTGGGTTGCAACAGGCATAGCCTTCTCACAAGCTAACCTCCAGCACACATCATCTGAGTCACAAGTGGAAGCTTGGTGACATTTCTAGAAAACCAAACCTTATTACAGAGAGCTCAGAACCATGCTCCTGGGCACAGTGATGAGGGAATATTATCCTTCATAACACATAAGGAGAGCTGAAAGCACCAGCATCTGACGTTTCAATGACTACATCAGCTTACTAGTAATGTTTGTAGAGATTCTTTAGCAAGCAACATGGCATAGCATTAGCATTCTTTCAGAAGCTTTTGTATGTTCTTTACATCTTCATCATGACCACCAGAACCATAGGGCACTGTGCCACAGCTTCCTGGTGTGTTACTCCAATCACTGCAAACCAGTATGTGTCTCCCTGAAATTTCTGGTGGCTGCACAAACAATGCATTAACCAAAGTGACTTCTGCCACCAGGTCTGCATGATTATGCACAACCACAGTAAGTGGTTCCTATGCAAAAACCAGTTGCATTCCGTGGGTGAGAAGAGAGTGAGATGGGTAGTCAGATACAACAGTTACATAAGGAAGCAGAACATCATCTCCACATCTTCTTCACCACTCTACAACAGTGGTTTGGTCTATCATTGTATACAATCTTGGATAAAACAAAACTAAATATCTTTATTCAACAAACACCTCCTTGCCAGCTGGTGCTCCCACATTGCTTCACCTGAAGTCTCCTGATAGCATGTCCCACCCCTCAGCCACACAGCTGTATCATGCTTGGTTCTCAACAAGAATAAGGCACAAACCAATGAGTTCTAACAAGTTGACATACCTCACTGTTAGAGTCACAGAACTATAGAAGGAACCTCTAGAGATCATCTAGTGACAGTGTGCAAACAAGGTTACCCATACACACCTTCAGTCCATTTACTTTTTGAGCTGTGACTAAAGCTTAGCTATAAATAAACTTTGTTCCATCCATGCTGCAGCTGCCAACCTGCATGTCCCTCATTCATTGTTGGGTGTAGTGAGTTATATTTCTGCTTACCCCATGTAGCAGTAAACCTCCTCTTCCTGGATGCTTCTTGTCTTGTTTGCTCTCCACAATGGATGCTCTGTTCTCCACAGACTATCTGATTCTTAGCCTATACAACTAGCTTGTGAGTGCATAAAAATTCCTCCCAACCTCACCTGTTTTTTAACCATGTGCTTGCTTTCCTTGCTGGATTGTGATTCTGTGAGTCACATCTCTCCTCCTGATGCTGGCTCTGCAGCTCAAGACAAACATCTTGTTGATGCTGCCTTTACCACAATTAGCACACCATTAGCTGCTATTACTGCATATATACATCCCAGTTAGGAGAACATCAGAAGGGATAGTTACTGGTAGGTAGAAGACTATTCACACTGTTGTGGCAATCATGTATTCATGGCTACTAGGGCGAGAAAGTTCTTCAAATAGATTAAAAGCAATATTTTGTAAAGGCACAAGAATGGCATCTGTTGAAAATTCAAATACCTCTTCACATTACTGACAACAGGGTCAAACAATAACAACAGCAGTGCTATCAACTTCTGACTACATCTTATTAAGTATTTGAAACATTTTTAACGTAGAGTGTATATTGGCTGAAAGAAATGTAGCAAGCCAAAAATGAAATGATTAATGGTGTGCAACAGAAGGGTACATATTCTGCAAAAATTAACTGAGGATCAAGTTTAAATCCGTAGTAAAAGTACCTTTAAAGTTGACAAATTATGTTGTTATTAAAATTCAGCAAAATATAGAAGATACCAGAGAGGAAGAATCTGTGCAAAAATGGGGTTTACTATATTTATAGCTCCTCTGGTTTAGGAAAGAAAAAGAGTAGACATGACTTATAAACAGAATTGGTATTCTGGGCAAGTCTACAAAAAGAAGTCCAATCATATAAATGTGATTGCACATGGAAAAAAAGAGGCCGCAACTTTCATATTTGCTGTAATCTAAAATTTAGGTCACTGGACTGAGAAGTGGTATCTTAGAGTAAAACTTGTGCACCGGCTGACTTGCAGAGAACAGGGAGTAGTTGTTTCAGGCATTTTTTTTTAATTATCACTTTTACTATAGGCCATAAAGACCCTGTATATAGAAAAAGCATAAAACCTATGGGAAAAAAAAACCAAAATCTAGTTTTGCTCTGCAATACTGACTATTCAGTAAGTAATGAATATTTTTCAACTCCAATAGAGAACTGCAGAAGTAGAGAAAAAGAAGCCGTATTTGAGGCATTAAGCACTTATAAGCAAAGAAACCTCAACAACAGGATTAAAAAGAATCCTTTTTGATTTCTTTGTTGGCAATAAAAGATTAGCATGCATGCAGTTATGGAGATGATGCAGGCAGAGAAACACAATGGCAAAATCTGAGAACACCAACAGGAATTATGGAGCTGTGTGTCATCTGTGTATAAGCGATAGTGTAAATCATAAGAAAGAAACGTTGAGTGAACACGCCAGTAAAAAGAAGTAATGCTAAAACAACAAACATAGAAGCAACAAATGCAACATCTAACTGTCTCCTCCTACCCCACCCCAGTCAACCACCTGAAATGTATCTTCAGTAAGATATGATGTAATGAAAGGGAATGCACTGCCCTGGATATCAAACACTGATGACAAGATACACAGAATTCACAGGATTGCTCAGGTTGGAAAAGATCTTCAAGATCATCAAGTCCAACCTTGACCTAACCCTGCTACCCTACCTCTAATAACCCTGCACTAAATGCTGTCCCCAAGCCCCACTTCCAAACCATTTTTAAACGCCTCCAGGGATGGTGACTCCCTCCAAGGGGAGCCTGTTTCAGGGCTGAACAACCTTGATAGTAAATCAGTTTTTCCTGACATCCAACCTGACCCCCACCCACGGTGCAACTTGAGGCCATTTCCCCTTGTCCTGTCACCTGCCACCAGTGAGAAGAGACCAACCCTGCTCTCGCTGTACCCTCCTTTCAGGTAGTTCTGCAGAGAAATAAGATCTCCCCTCAGCTTCCTTTTCCCCAATACCAGGCAGTCTATGGGCATTTTCTGTGCCTGATCCAACATGCTGAATACTAGTGACACATCAAATAAAGCCAGATCACAAAAAACTCACTTGCATTAGCTACATGAAGATCTTTATAAACTTTTAATAAAGTAAATTCACTTGCTTTGATCCCTGACTGAAATGGGTTGAAACACAGTTAAGAAATGCAAGAAGGTTTAGGCAGCGTGTTCCAAGGCTGTCAACAAACAAGAGTCACAATCAAACAGGACAGATTTAATTTTAGAGTGTTTGAAGTTAAACATAAACTTGTTCTGGCCATAACAGGCCTGACTGACATAAAATGTAAGAAAGGAAACTTAACCGCGCATCCCAAAAGCTATCCAAGATGGTCAATATCATCTACCTCTTCAGGGACATCACAACACAAAGGCTTTAATTAAGCAGAAAAATCATGAAATTGTGGGGCATGTGCATGTATTTCAGAATGAGAAGTAGTGGCATGTATGTTGTAAGCAGTAAGAAGAAGAACTAATAATGTGTTACCATTAGTTCATTCAATTAAACATAAAGCATGGCACTCGGTGCTCACAAGTTTCTGCAGTCCCATTCAACTGTGCAGTCCATGTAGGTGTGTTCCTATGCCCCCATGATCTTGTGAATCTGTATACGAGAATGTTTTCATGAGTCAACACCCTATCTGCAAGCTAAATTTGCTTCCCTAAGTCCTGGCATATGTATTTGCAATCCTACAACACAGTTAAAAGGATATAGCTCCTACAGGACAAAACAACAGCCAGGGACCACCAAGCCAGACACTACGAAGTCAGAGACAGGCTCTCAGTGGCCACCTCCGTAGATTGTGCTCCCATGTCAGCAGCAATGAGCAGAGTGCACAGTATTTACAACATCTCAGGAAGATATTTAGTTTCCTCCCAATGCTGAATATACTAACTCCTCGCTGGAAGAAGACAACTGATCTCAGTGTAGTTCAAGAGACAAACCTCTTGTACCAAAGGGAGTAAAAACCAGAAAGGAAAGAAACGAAAATACTAATTGCCAGAAAACAAACAAACAAGCAATCAAAAGGGTACCCTTCAACGTCTGTATTTCAGAAAGGAAACAGAAGGGATGTAAATTTGGTATAATACATCATGCACAGATGGAATTATTTTAAATGAGCATTTCCAAACTTTTCCATTTGTTGTCAGCACTTCTTTGAGTGCTATTGAACCACGGAGCCATCAAGTAAATGAAAGCCACACTGAAGTGGAAAGTAAAGACATATTCTGAAGGTCACGATGACAAAGAAGGCACAATGTCACCTTTCTTATGAAAGAACTCCAAACACTGAACAGTCAACAAAGGTATCATTTTAATAAAAGCAGAGAACTGCAGCTACACTCTGTGACAAAATGAATTATGACTCACAAATCAGAAATATTAATGAGAAGTAGCAGCTCCAAAAGCCTCTTGCGTGACACACCTCTGATAAGTGTTCTATACATGCTTCTATTTTTTTCAAAGTTTATATGTGAACAGGCATAAGTCATTTCACAATGGGATGCTCCAGAAGTATTAATTTCTGACAAGTCTTCCTTCAGCCTATTACTGTATGTTTTACAGCAATGAGCTTTAATCCTTTGATCCTGTTGTATTTCTGAGAGCAGAAGTAAGTGACTTCTGAGTCTTTCTTACTGTCCAGATCCAGAGAGATAACCAAGAACTATCTGCTGCCCTTTTTCCACAGAGAAGAGGACAGAAGATGAAAAAAACCCAGTTAACCTCTTAATTCCATGAGCCATGGAAGAAGATGAAAATATCTGCCTTAAGGGGTTAGTGGGTTTTTTCCCTTTCTTTTTCATCTCTGTTTACCTTCCTCCTAACCCACTCCTCTGTCTATATAAACCAAGAAATTCACCCATCTTTCAGACTCTCCTATGGTATGTTAGCAGGAAGAGAAGACAAAGAAAAGAAGAGAAGGATGTGACAGGAGTTTTCTGAACAAGTCTCACAGCTGGCCAAGCAATAATTGCCCATGAACATGCTGATGTCAGAACTGCACAAGGCAGCATCCTTGGGATCTCATCCCCCCCGTTCTTGTTCATGTTACCACTTATTCCTCAGTCCCTGCAGGCAAGGTGAGTTGTGGTTTTCAAATTAGACATTTCATTTAGGTTTAACTAGGATGGCAAATATATTTATACACGGTATCATGTAGCTGTTATTTCTATAGGTTCTGCACACGTGTTTACATGGTGGCTGAAACTTTAACTTCCGAAGAGCTTGGACTCACAAGCTTAATAGGTGTGTGATAGGAGAAAAATCTAGGTTTTGAACAGTTTTCTTCATTGTTTCAAATCAGAAAATAATTTCTGCAAAAAATAGCTCAGTGGAAGTGACTCACAGACCCACAACAGCCTTCTTCTAAATATGTCTGCTTACTGACTAAATAAACAGAAGTACAGGATCCCTCTCTGACTAATAACCATGTTTGGCATTTCAGAATGTTGCACCTGGCAAAATTCTCCAGATTACAGCACAAATTTGGTTAATCAGAATTGTTAGAAGAACAAGCCTTTCTTTTCATACTTTTTTTCCCAGAAATGGACCTGTGTGGAAGAGAAAGAAAGATTATTTTGCTAGCAGAGCTACTAAAAACATCTGCCCACTAAATATATCAAATCATGTTATAGGCAAGTCATACTGTGCTAAAGCACAGCCTCTACCAGGGCTTTTGCACAGATGGCACCACAGATTTTTAAATTATTATTAGATTATTAGATAATTGTGCTCCTCTCAACCTAAATATAGCCCATCTTGAAACATCTTTTGCACAATGCCGAATTCTAAACGGGTGCCTGATACTATTTGGCCTTTAATATGGATGGGATAGAATGTTAGAGAAAGACAGTAGGTGCTGTTAGCTTGTGAAAATGATGAAAACATAAACAAATGTGTCCTATTACTCCTAAAAACAACAGTGTTCTAACAGTGCACCTGTGTGTGTGTGTATGAAATAAACCACGCATAGTGTAAGTAGTAATTTACATGCTCTTAATACTGAATTTCTGAATGACCAACATGATCAGAAAGTAAATGTCATGTGTCTTTCCTTGAACTGTACTAGTAGTATCTTTGTCTGCCCTATAATTTCTCACTTGTCAGTGTAGTGGACCATTTAAAGTGAACAAATTTACTGAGCTGCACAGAAAGTAAAAGAAAAGAGGACAAGGTCCCATAAGATAGTAAAAATATACTAGATAGTAAAAATATAAAGAAGTAGCTCTTTATACACCTAATTTTAATCTCTTCTATTATGTGTGATTAGTCACATATGGATCCTTTCTTCCCCACCCTTGTACTTGACACACATATTGACCTTCCTGTTTCCCCAAGAGTCGTACAGCTCTTGGAAGCTGGTGCCAGACACATGTGTTCAGGAGATTTTGTTGCTTTGAAATTATATATTTTCTACATTCTGGAAATCACTCGTTCAACAAAAATTGTCCCATGTAGGCAAAGTTACTTGCAGGTTAAATTACCTGTGGCAGCTACCTCCATCATCACAACTGCCAGTACCCAGTTGGGAAGTGGGAGTAAATGACTTCAAAAGTGATAATAGAGGTCATGCCATTCAGTGGGATGCCATTTCTTGTTCTGCTTGTCATGATCTAGTTCCTATCCAGGCATTTCTCCCACCTTTTCTCTACAGCAGCTTTGGTGGTCAGCTGCATACTGAGCAGCAGATGTTCTTTTCTTGATACTACATGCTAATTTCTCAAGCAGCTGCACAGAGCTGATATTATGATATGAAAAACGTCATGACTTTGACTTTCCTTGCTGTCACTAATTTGCTTTCCTTTGGAGTCTAAGAATTTACAACTCCGTATATAATAATAACAGGGTTTCTTTTTATTGTTGTTGCTGCTGTTGTTATTTCAATTTATCTGCTTGACAGTGGGGCACATAATCATTTCTTGCCTTTCTGCCTCATTTCAAATACTGATTGCCTCATTCTCTTCAGACCCGTTTAAGTCTCTTTGTAAATCTTTGGCTTGGTCTCTTCTGGGTCAGAACCTATAGAGTATCTGTGAGCAAAGCTCCACTTAAATCAGCTAGCTTGAGAGAAAGAATCCTTTTTCACTGATGAAGCTGAAACACAAAAGATAACATCACCCAATTCTCTTGAATTTATTTTTTTATTCTGTTTCCATTCATTTTCTTTTTAGTAGAACTATTTGAGTTGAAAGGAATTCTACTTGATTTATAATTGGTTTATTTTTTAAAATGTTTGGTTTGATTTATATAGACTTTTTGTGAACTTATAAACACAGATTAGGTGCAAAACTACCCCGGAACAAATCAATTCTCAATCTACTGGAACACAATGAATTTGGACATTTCCCTTGAAAACTGACAGAATCTTCTTGTGGGAAATCGCAAATTTCTGCTTGTTTTCTTACTCGAAGTCCCACCCATAGCTTTGACCTAACACAGTATAACCGTTCCTTGTTACAGATGTCAATATTCTGTGGTAAGCTTCTCACACAACAAAAACAACCTCACAAACACAGAACTGCAACACACATGGTCTGGCAATTTTCCTTGCTATTTCCCCACCACATGGCTTCTCCTTTAGGTGAAAGGAACAAAGCTTCATCTAATTACTTCAACTACTGTGACTCCCTGCTGTTAAGGGAGATGTATTATATAGAGATGGGACATTTCACAGTGACTGCATTTTATCCCTGCTCAAATCTCCACTGCATGCTAGGAGAAGCAAGACCTTTGTGCTAAGCAAACTGTGCTCTGTGTCCCAAATAACAAGTTCTATATTGCAAAAACAATTCACACTAAGCACAGAAAAAACTCCCTACCAACAAGCCTTGTAATTGGCACTGTACTAAAATCATCTCCCCTCAATGCATACAAAAATGTTCATCTGAACAAACACTATGAGGAAAAGCAAACCGTTTTGTTCCAACTCACTTTATGTATTCACTAAGCATGCAAATGCTTCAAATTAACAGTTAAAGATTTCTCATTTGCTGCAATAAGTCAAAAGCCAGTGTTCAGAACTCCAGAACTGCATCACTATGGTTAGTATAGCGTGTCTGTGCTTATATGTATTATTAGATAAAACCGTCCAGACTGTCTGACGCTTGATAACATTTTTCAGTTTCCTCATTGCTGCTCTGATGACCAGAGTACTTTGTGTGCTTTACTAATCAATCCCAGGGCTTCGGAAAGACAACGCAATTCAGGAAAAAGTAGCAATGTGGACTGTAAGTCAGTCCCATCAAATGGAGTTTGGGTGCAGTGAAGGGAAGGACGCAGGTGTGAAGCCTTCTATCACAGATTTCGGGTGACAAGCTTGTACCATTCTAGCTCTGCATCATCTGTTTGATGGATCATCTAAGCTGCAAAGACTTTCTTACTCTGATAGAATACATGCATATTTTAGACAAGAGAGGCTGCAGGATTAAGTCCCTGGATCTCACAGAAATAAAAATACAATTAATTAACCAAAGACATGCTAATTTTTTTTTTCTTCTCTCAGAAGAAAATAAAGTAACTGCATGCAGTTTATTAGCTGGTGACATCTTTCTACTTCAATTATATTTATACCACTGTGGCTTCTAAATATTGTTAACCAAGGTACTTTTCAACTAATACTACCTAATTATTAGGTATTGAAGAACTTTGGTCTTGCAATCATTTATGTTTGAGAGGCTTCATTAACATATATCTGTCAAACAAAGTCCAGTTCCTTCTATAAAGTTTCCCCTATAAGTTCTTTAATTTTACATTTTGGAAATGAAAACATAATACCCTGAATGCTTGATGAAGTATGATTAAATTGATACCTAATCCTGGATTACTCTAATAATTATTATTAACAGGATAAATAATATTGTACTAATGATATTTCGAAGATGTGTTATGAATGGTGAAGAGGCTTCTTCTTTCCTTGTAGTCAAATGCTATTTCATGTCAAATTCTATCTCTCTTATAAATGTAATAAAACAGGTCTTATTCCTTTGTTCACCCACATTACTGTGAGGGCTAGTCAAGCAAATCAAATTAAATGATCTCTTTGGAATATTTTTACTTAGCACAGAAACCCCTCTATCTCGGTAGACTCCAGACAGGTTTCATAGTATTATCCAGGGAGAGAAAAATGACATTCCAGTCCACTGTGATGGGAGACAACTACATTCATTTCTAATACACATCCTTTCCAATTTCTTGTCCCCAGACGTTCTTTCAACTCTCTTCAGCTAAGAATTGCTGAAGGTTATTTATATAATGTGGTTGCTTATAAATAAGGGAATAATTGCCGCTTTTCAGAAAAAGAACTTCCATAAGATAAGGCAAAATACACTTGATTTACAATTGCACTGATGGATCAAATGTGGAAATCAAATTTTCCTTCCAGGACAAACTTAAGGGGTTGCCCAGAGAGGCTGTCTCCATCCTCAGAGTTTTCAAGACCCTGAGCATCGTGGTCTGTTGTCAGAGTTGATTGTGCTCTGAGGAAGGACTAAAGACTTCCTGAGATCCCTTACAACCTGAACTATCCGTACCATGATCTTATGAATCCATTAACACTCCCACCCTAGTCTTCAACATAATTAGGGGAATGAACAGACCAGCAAGTATCTTATTTTGTGCCTGCAAAGTAGGCAGTGCTAAACCTATCCCATTACACTACACAAATATACATAATGCTCTATGAAGCAGGTGACTCCATGTGAGACAGCTGATCATGTTCCTGCTGCACAGACTTCCTATACTGGGAAGCAATGCGGTTTGGCTTCTTTGACAAGGTCGCTGATCAGAACCAGTTTAATCTGATAGGAACTGCATGAAACATATAAAACCACCTCTCAATTATTTTGAAATGAAGAAAATAAAATTCTATGGTCTCTAAATGACTAGTAGGTATTTTTCCCTTCAGAAGACAAAAACTCATAGGAGAGGACATTTTTATGCATTCTTTTATCTTTTTAGAATGTACAGTGGGTTTTTTTTTAAATTATTGTGTTTATGAACATTGTTTTCTGAGCATCTCCCCCTGCAACATATAATCATGTGATTTTCATTTATCTTGTTTTGACTTTTCTCTTCATGGTGAAGTGTTTTCTCTCGGTAATCTGAATTTTTTCAATAGGCACACTACCATGCAGCACTGAGTTACATCACATCAAAGAATACACCTTCTGTTAGCAACGGCAGATAAAAAGGTTGAATGGATCCATGTTCCTCAGAAAAATTCATGGTGCATACTCAGATGGTTATAAAGATTTACAGATAAATACAGCTTCAAAGGAAAGTGGTAGTTTGGCAATGAAGGTGGGGACCATCACCTTTAAGCTTCTCATAAACCACTTTTTGATAAACCCAGATTACCAAAAGATAACTTGTGGATAAAGATCAAAACCTCATCTCAAAATCTGACACCTTGCAAAAGGCAGCATGGAAAGCAAAAGACAAATGAGCTACTTCACTAACATCTCCATTGATGAAACTTCCTTTTAGAGTTTTGTTGTGGCTGGAAGTGCCTAATGCCTGAAGGCACAAAGGCATTTCTACAGGCTGAGATGAGATCAGACTACATTAAGCTCTTCCCAGAATAATACAAAAAAAAAAAAAAACAAACCTAAAAATATTCTTGTGGACAGACGGTATTGATCAATTGTAGGTACATGTGCCTTCAGCTCATGACAAGATGAAGCTCAATAGGCTTTTACTCTTTCTATCCTGTTTCCAGCACCAGCTCAGACAGGACAGTTAGCAGCAACATCACTCATTTGAGGAGTGAACGTACATCAGAGGAGTAAAATTCCAACAGAAAGAGTACACAACACTGTCCCCATCCTCTTCTGTGAGGAGAGAGCAATCATTTCTTGCTTGTAAATCCAGAACAAACCTTGCATCTCTAGACTTATCCTGAAATAACTAGACAGAGTCAGGACAAACTGTGGGCACAAGAAGGAATTCAATTCCAGTTTGTGACCAGGACACAAACTTCTTAAAAGCCTAACTTCAACATTTGTGAGCTACTACCATATTAGCCTTAGTCTGGCAATGGGGTTGCAGTAATTCTCCCTTTTTTTCCCCCTGCTTTGTCCTTATGTCTTCAAAGACAGCAGGTGGCCTATGGATTATAACTGCAATGTTCTTCTCATACTCAATATGTGATACTCAGTCTGTTATTTTATCCTGTGGGGTATCCTTAGTTTAAAAGCATTTCAGCAATCTTGGTTCACTAGTTCAGTTTTACTAAGGTATGGCAAGAAACAAGCGTCATTATTTCCATCCTGGTGCATACAAATGTCACGCAGGAGCTGAAAGTGAAACCTGTAATATGGGAAGGAAAATGTTACAGCAGTTGATAATATTTGCATTTTATTTTTGCTAATGATTTCATTTTTCACTGTTTTAGATAAGTGTTGGGACTGCTCAATCACTGTGATTCATCAACAGAATCCAACATTATCACACAGTCCTATAGAAAAAAAAACAGCACCCTTTTCTAACTGTTTAGTGGTTTTAGGAAATCAGCATTCATCACTCTGTACCTTGTTGGGCAACACTTCTCCAAGGAAAACCAGAAATTGAATCCTTCTTCCAACTTTATTAAACTATTGGCAAATGGTGGCTAAGTGTTACTGGTCATGTTTGTCTTGCTGTTTGCTCTCAGTTGTGGATCCTCCTCTTGTCACAGACACACGAAGCAACTGCGAAGTGCAAACAGCATAGTGAGGACAACAGCCCTCACTTGAGAATGCCGGATGCTCAGGACCTTTGTTGGGAATTGCTTACAAAACTTACTTTCTGCCTATTACTGAAACACAGAAAGTGTTTCTCTCCAGGAAGGGTAGTACATAAAAGTGCTTAGGTTTTAGATTACCGGGATTTTCTAAATTATGCAACAAATAGAGAAGATATTGTACACAACCCCTGCAGTCCTTTCCCCCCCGAAGAAGGCTGCGTATGCAGTATGTGTACATGAGAAAAGTAACTTCTGATGCATTTTTGCTGATAGTTTAAATCACAAATTAACACACTAGAACAAGAAGCTTCCTAAATGGAGAAGTTCAGATCTCTCGAATAAGAAATTACAGGGTTTAAAAACAATCCCTGCTGATTCCTTCCTTGTAATTCTTCTTACTGAAGCAACTTTTAATGGGTGGGAGGTTTAACATCATGGATTATTATAGTGTCCACATAACTGCCTTTAGATCCTTAGGAAAAATGTCCCTGGGCTATTTCTGAAGCCTAACCATGTGAACACCTCTGTCTTCAATCCTTCTACAGCCTCCTTCATCTTCATTCCAGAACAGCCTCTAAAGCAACATATAAAGAAACAAGGAATAGCTTGCACTGCTCGCATCTTGTGAAACCAAACAAAACATGACACAGCCTCTCAACACTAAGTTCTGAGCTTCCCATTCTGTATGTGGCACCCTACCCTTTTCATACACTGGATGTTTTGGTGCTGCTGCTGCCCTTTCATTACTGCTATCATGGCAACATACTGGAGACCTGAGACATACCTGTACTCTGAAAAAACAGGAAATATAAAAGTAATACAAATAGGAAAACTTTTACAGTTGAAGCCAGAGGAAGGACAATAGCTAGATATAGATGAAGTGCAAGGAATTAACACAAAAAGCTTAGGACAATGGGCTGCAAACACAGGCTAACTATTGTAAGAAGCATGTGGAGAAAGAAAATGGAGATAACTGTTTTACAGATGTTTACAAGGAGGTCCTTTGTGGTAAAAGTTAGAACGATCATCTAAAAGTTAAGAGTGTGCTTGTAGATTGAAAAAATGTCCAAGGAGGAAAGAAGCAAACTGTGCTTACACATTCTGAGTGGGAATTGGGAGATTCTTTTGAAGGACGTATTGAAGGAACAATTCAGAAACACCTGGGGGTGTGGAAAACACTAACAGGAACATAAAAATTAATACTGGAAGAAAAATGCTGCTGATTATGTTGCAATAAAATATCTGGTCCAGGCTGGCACTATGAAGTCAAGGTCAGAGCTTTTGGTAACATTAATTTCCCAGGGGCAGAGGGGAATAAAATGTGAGAGGGCAGACAAAACTTTTGCAAACCAGAGTAAAGTTGAACTAGCACACTACCTTGCCCTGGGCAGTTGCAAGACATAGGCAAGTAAGTTATCAATTGCACTACCAGAAAACTCCATAACTGCAAATTCACTAATCATTTCCAGAGCCTGATGACGCATCCCGAGTGCTGTTATTTTACAAGCTACCACAGACTTCAAACTCTGTGAATTTTTCTGCTTCCTTCTGGCATCAATACATGAACCACAACCTGTGGCAGTAATTTCCACTGTAACTATGTTCTTTGTTTCCTGCTTTGCAATCAGTATAATACCTGTACCCTGGTTCTTCATATCAAAAATCTGGAGGAAAAACTAGATAGGATGAAAATTATTTATAAACCTTCCACCTAAGTCTGTTCAGCTATGAACCAACTTGAGGCTTCCTCCACAGCCAGTTAACTTATCAAACACAGAGACTGACAATTCCTCACTGTGGAAAGGGCACAACAAGCCTGGGAAGTAATAGGAAAAGGAATAGAGAAAAAACCCTATAAACATCAGAGAAATTAGTTGGAGATTTACTATGATTTGTTATTTCATCCAAACCCAAATAAGCAATCTGCAAAGACAGCAAATCCTCTGTCATCACTAGGGAACAAGGAGAAAACTAGTTTTCACCCTCCACACATACATTTGCATACATATTCGGGCTTTCTCCTATGCACACACCCCTCTCCCCCAAAGTACTCTTTTCGATGTTCTTCTTGTAAAGAGAAAGAGAAGAAATCCTATGCATGTTCATTTGTGAATACTCCTTGCCATTGATACGCAGCCTGAAGTTCCTAAAAATCCTCCCAAAATCCTCAAGTGAGCACAGCGACATAAACATGGTTGTCCTTCAGCACGTGGATTGATTAGAAGCACAGCTCTAGGTACATGAAATTGTAAGAAACCGTTCATGTAATCTGAAAGCAGTTGACACAGGCTCAAGAGTACATTTATGGAGCAAGCATGCTGCTTTCACGTTATTATTAAAAGTGAAAAAATAATTTTTTGGTAAGAAAAGCGGTCAAGTAAAGAATAAAGATGATACTAGTCAATTCAAACCAAATCTGGGTACTTTGGCAAAGCTAGGATTACTTGGATCAGTGTTTGTGCTTGATTTCATATGAGCCAGCCACAACACTTGTATACAAAGTCGTATCAGAATTATAACAACCTTGGAGGATTATTCAGATGGAATTGTCTGGCTTTATACTACAGTTAGCTTTCAAATTATATGAAAAGTCATGCCAGCTGGGACTTTTACATGCCTCTGAGACAAGAAAATGCTGCTCGGGATGCTGTATGATTTTTTGTTTAAAGTTTCTTTTTCCCAGAACGCTTCATATGTGTGCACTGCGAGGAAATGTGAAGTTCTAACTGTTGGGCTGGAGTTTTGTTTAGGAAGGAACTTTCACTTGGATCTGTATATTATTTCTGTGACAAATACAGAAACTATGTCAAGATAGGAGATACATGTCTCTAGGGTATCATAAAACATGGTATACTCTGCTGTTCATATGCATAAGATAAACTGTACCTTTAAATAGGGACACATAGCTACAATATGTCTCCATTTCTATTATCAAGGCTCATCATAAAAGGATTCTGCCTTAATCCTGAGTCAATATATTAGATAATCTTTCAAAACACTTACTGGAGTACATGCATCCATACTCTTCTCCAGCTGTTACACCATGGAAAGAGACTCATAAGGTTAAGCAAGATCAACTTCCTGCTCCTTGCAGGACTACATTAAACAGTCACACTGAATAGTTCTAAAAAAAAACACATGGAAGCCTCTTTATAACCTACCTCTGGAGTTAATCCTTGCTTTACTAGACTGCTGATTTCTCTGAGAAGGCTGTCTCAGCCCTTCAGGTCATAATGGAGCTGGTAGCTCTTCCAGAAATGCAGAAACAAAGGTATGTTCAGAGAGGGGCACACTCTGCAGTCACATAAAGCTGCCTGGGAACTTCTGAAAACTTTCTTCATCAGAAAATGTTTACTTGTCATAGCATGCATGCTAAGATGAAAAATGTGTGAACCACCAGTCTGTGGCAATTCAGATATGTTCTCCTGGGAATGCTTTTTTTTTTTATTAGAAACTAATTTTATGCTTCTACAGAACTTTCTCTGATTAGTCTATGTTCTGTGTGCTTATGTACCTGTGGTACAGAAGAAATTGCTCTTAAATCTAGTCAATCTACACAAGACCATATGAAGGAAGTGAGCAGAGCAGAGTTCCTCCTCAGCCACTCTGTGTGTTGCAAAGGCCTACCGATGGAGCTATGTTTCTGGACAAGAAATTCTCAGGCATGACAATTTACTCAAAACCCTCATCTTCTTAACTGATTATTCTCTTTTTAAAGAAGCTGCTTAGTTGCACAAACCTCAGAGGCAAGTGGGAGCAAAAAGAGAGAAGTTATAGTATGGGAGAGGGAAGGCCAAGTAAGCAGAATGCTTCTGGACTCAATTTGATACCGACTGGGAGCAGCTTAAAAACGCACTCTGTGTAGTTAAAGGTGATTCGACACCCAGAATGTGTGTCTTAGCCAAGGAGTAGGAAATCTGGAAGTTCATCTTGGAATAAGGACAGACCAGGAAAGTGTCCCATTTGATCTTATTTTAAATACAAAGGTACAAGTCTAGAAGCTGATCACTTTTAATATGGTTTCTGTGTGCTCCAAGCTCTTTAGAGGGACATCCTTATTTAAAAATAACCAATCAAAACCCAAAATGAAAAAAAAAAAAAGCTTTTCAGAGCTTGAGTGGCCAAAACCTTTCTACTAATGCTAATAAAAGAGATGTAACAAGAAATTACCCGCTCCACATAAGGAGGTTTAGCATTATCACATCTGTGATAGACTGATGCATGAGGTTTCAGCTGCATTACCCAAACACAGTGCCTGGCTCATGGCTTTTCTGAAGCTGAGAGAGATCTTTCTAAAGGACAACAAAGAAATGGGAATGAAGCTGATCCGCTTCAAGTGAAATGAATGCAAATGGCACCTCCATTTCATTTGCAGCAATCTCTCACCTTTTCATTCCTATTTCACACAAGAAATGGGAGATAATAGAGAAATAGTAATGGTATAAGTGGACAGAATCTGACCATTAAAATGTTTACCATTCCAGGATGATGCCTGCAGATCCAATAAAATTGAAACTGGAAAGGTGTTAGAAATGCTGCTGTTTTCTATTCATTTGAAAGGCAGCAACCCAGAATTCTGTTTTATGGTTTCATGTAGAGGGTCAATCCATTATCTTTCTTTCTTCCTGGGATCAAATAGCATTTTTGTGAGGATTAGATCTCTGTGGCATGCTGAAGTATAACCAATGTGCAGACATTTGAATGTTGAACCTATTTCAAAACTGAGCTGCTTTACAAATAGTGAGTTGACTTAGAAATTGAACTTTCAAATATTAAATGGATTCTTAAAAGTTCAAAACATGGAGATTTTCCCTTAAAAAATGATTATGTATAAACCCATCAGCCACCCAGAAAAGTCACAAACATACATATTATGAGCTCGTGATTTTGCTAAAAAAAGGGCCATGTGATCTTTGAGCTCTCTCCCATTTGATGATTCTATGAAGTCAGTAAATATTTAAGCATGTCTTCCCTCGCATTTTCTGTCCCTTTGTAGAGAAACATACATGAATCCAAGGATGCTGTGGCCTTTTTAGAGTGGAAGACAAAGAAGAGAGGTAAAGAACTAAAAAGGGCATTATGCAAGTTATACATACACTCTGCTTATCAATGGCACAATGTATATAGAGAGAATGATGACATCAGAGAATGGCTTTGTTTGGAAAGAACCTTAAAGATCATCTAGTTCCAACTCCTCTACCAAGAGCAGGGACACTTCTCACCAAATCAGGTTGCCCAGAACCCCATCCAACTTGGCCTTGAGCACTTCCAGGGAATGGGCATCCACAACCTCCCTGGCCAACCTGTTTCAGTGCCCTTACATTTTGTAAGTTAAGGATGCATTTTGTTAATTAATCATCAAGGTTAGAACAATGTTGAAGATAATCAAAGATCCAAGTACCATTGACTTGTGATGAGACGCAGGAAAGAATGCAAATGCTCATTCACTACTCAAACTCAGTCTCCACAAGAAGGAAACAAACAGCAAAGCTGTAAAAAAATAAAATTTGTAGTAAAAATCAATGGAAAAGTCTCAAGAAAAGAAAAGCAAGCAGAAATAAATATTTTTTTATTTCTTACCTGATCATTCCTACTCCAGAAACTGCCACACATTAAAATCAAGACATTTGTGAGCATTTCCACAAGGAACTCAAAAGGTCTCCATAGGAATGAAAGGATTTACTTAGAAGCAAATTTTCTTCAGTATAAGAAATTTAATTATCAAGGAGTTGATACATATCAATGGAATGTGATCTGGATTATTCTAAACTCATGGACCACATGAATTTGCTTCAGCACCTGACAGACTTTTAAAGTCATCATCCAGTGTAGCTCACAACTTGACAAATGTCTTCTGTAACACAGCCAGGCTATATACAGCCTAAGAGATGCTCAGCAACAACAGGACTGGTACAATTTTTGTGTATAGAAGTTATTTTTCTGTAGTAAGAGGGAGCACAAAGTCCAGGAAAGTAAATGCAATGACTTCAAGGAGAACTGATAGGTTGTGAAAAATAGCTACACTGAGTGGTCTTTTATGGTGTGTCAACAGAGAGCAATGACAAGACCAAAAAGAATGCAGAGTCTATACATAAAGTGATTATGAATTGCTGTAAGAGACACAGTCAGATGTAGAACATGAAAAACCAGACTTTTTAAAAATATTCCAACTCACTATTTACAAACCTCTATTTCTTTAAACTTTCTAAACCATAGTTCCTAAGTAAAGGTCGTGTTCTTTCTTGCACGTCCATATCATTAAACCAGGAAAAAGTATCTCAGTATCTCTTGCACAGAAACATAGCTGCAGCTGGTAACAAGTACTCACAACCCCTTACTGAAGGATCATCTCCTCTTCAGGAACTCACCAACACAGAAGGAAACAGCAAAAGCTTTAAAATTGAGGAAGTCAAGTCCCAGTGCAGCTCAGGTAACACAATACACGAGTAGGGCCCTTTGCTAAGGTGTACAACATTTTCCACCACCTTAGAGCTGGTGCAGAAGAGATCAAAAGTATTCACAATGTAATAGTTCTCAAAATCCAAGTTAGGTAGGGTAGGCTTACAGAAAAATATTGGAAGCAGATACCTGTTTTCAGAGCTGGTAAAAATGCCTTTCAACTACACTTGATCAATTCTGGCAAAGTTCCTTATGCATTTTATATATCCAGTTTATAGAGCAAGATGCAAACTATATAAAACTCTGAGCGTTATGTTTCACAGTTGGGTAAAGCAATGAAAAAGAAAATATAAGCTACAACTCTGTATCAGACATATTTTATTTTTTTTTTTCTCTTGGGCATTTCCTTTCTCTTTGTAGTGATAGTTCTAACTAGCCAAAAGCACTGGTCAGCTATCGCAACATTCTCACCTTCAAAGCTGCCCTTCCAGTGAAGGAAACATTATGTTTTCTATTGGAGAACAAAGATACTTTTGGTACTCAACTAGAGGTAAAATGATAGACTCGTGTATTGTTTTCAAATAAGTTTGTAAGATGTGACATACATTATTAAGGTTCTACTCTTATTAATGCAAGTAACTTAGCAAACCTAGTTACAGCAGCACTGGCCTCAAGAAGAAGGAAAAACAGAAAACAAAGACCCTGCCTTTCTTATATACAAAAAGAAAGAGTAATCACAAACATTAGAAATTTTTCTCCCTGTAGTTAAAGATTTACAGGTTAAAGGTACACATACGGCATTTTTGCAAGAGTATTCTTTAGGAATAAATAGTGTACTAAAAGGTCTTCTCCCAACTAAGTGACTCTATGATTCATAGCATCATAGAATCATTAGGGATCAGAAGGCACCTCAAAAGATCATCTAGTCCAATCCCCTGCCACAGCAAGATCACCTAGACCAAGGTGCACAGGAACACATCCAGGCGGGTCTTCAACGTCTCCAGAGAAGGAGACTCCACAGCCCCCTGTGGGCACCCTGTTCCGGTGCTCCTTTACCCTCACCATGAAGAATTTCCTTCTCATATTTATATGGAACCTCTTATGTTCCAGTTTGCACCCATTGCCCCTTGTCCTATCACCAGGTGCCCTTGAGAAGAGCCTGGCTCCATCCTCCTGACACCCGCCTCTCACAGATTAATAGACATTAATGAGGTTACCCCTCTGCCTCCTTTTCTCCAAGCTCAAGACACCCAGGTCCCTCAGCCTTTCCTCATAAGGCAGGTGTTTCACTTTTCTCATCATCTTTGTTGCTCTAGGCTGCACACCCTCCAGCAGCTCTGTGTCCTTCGTGAACTGGGGGGCCCAAAACTGGACACAATACTCCAGATGCAGCCTCACTAGTGCAGAGCAGAGTGGGAGAAGAAAATCCCTCTACCTGCTAAGCACACCCCGTCTGATCCACCCGAGGATGCTGTTGGCCCTCTTGGCCATAAGAGCACATTGCTGGCTCATAGTCATCTTGCTGTCCACTACGACCTCCAGGGCTCTTTCTCCTACAGTGCTCTTCGATAGGTCAGTCCTCAACCTATACTGGGACCTGGGGTAATACTTGCCCAGGTGCAAGAGTCTACACTTACTCTTGTTGTACCTCATTACATTTCTCTCTGCCCAGCTCTCTACCCTGTCCAGCTCTTGCTGAATGGCAGCACAGTCTGCTGGGGTGTTGGCAACACCACTCAGCTTTTCAGCATCAGCAAACTTGCTGACAGTGCACCCTAATCCCTCATCCAAGTCATGAATGAGTAGATTGAAGAGGATTGGTCCCAGTACCAACTAGATAAGGACTTCCAAGTAGACTCTGTCCCATTAAACACTACACTCTGGCTTCTATCCTGCAGCCAGTTCACAATTCACCTCGCTACCCAGTCATACAGTCCACACTCCCTCAGTTTGGCTGTGAGAATGCTATGTGAGGCTGGTCAAGATAGACCACACCCACTGCCCTGCTATCATCTATCCCACCCAGTTATGTCCTCATAAAAGGCTATCAGGTTGGTCAAGCATGACTTCCCCTTGGTGAAGCCATACAGACTGTCCCTAATGACCATATTGTCCCTGAATATGCTTGGAGACAGCATCCAGGACAAATTGTTCCATCACCCTTCCTGGGATGGAGGTGAGGCTGACCGGTTGGTTTAATCAACTGGGGATAACGTCTGTTTTCACCCCCAGGGTTGCAATAGCTCATGAGTGTAGGACGTCATCTGTGGTGATTATAATGTGGATGGGGGATTCTATTGGGATTACAACTCGGTGGTTGACTTCCAGCAGTCGGAAGTATCTGTTTGGAAGTTCTGATGTGGGGACTATGTAAGAATCAAATGAGACATCTTTAAAGTCTGTGTATTCATAGGTCCAGTATCACTGGTGTCCGATGGCTTTTAGAGTGAGTTCTGGTTCATCGATCTTGTCTATTATGTTTATAGTGATGGTAGGGCAAGGAGGATAAGGAAGATAGCCGGCAGAATTGTTCAGATTAGTTCAACTTCTTGAGCGTCAACAGTGTTGTTTTTCTATAAGGGACAAGATGTATAGTACTAGGCTGCAGATTCCTAAAGCGACCATTAAGGCATGGTCGTGGAATTCTACTAGTTCTTCTATGACAGGGGAGGAGGTGTCTTGAAATCCAAATTGGGAGTGATTGGCCATGAGGGGTGTACGGGGTTTTCACCCATTATGAAATCTTGACAAGGCTGACCAGTCTATAATTACCTGGGTCCTCCTTCTTACCCTTTTTGAAGACTGTAGTGACATTTGCTAACCTCTACTCCCTAGGCACCTCTCCTGATCCCCGCGACTTAGAAAAGATGACGGAGAGTGGCTTAGCAATGACTTCCTCTGTCTCCCTTAGCACACATGTATCCATCCCATCAGGGCCCATGGATCACACATTTTAGTAGCATACTTCAAGCAGAAATTCAAATCAGAGATTAGTTCTATGTATTTGCTTTGCTTAACTGAACTTTAGAAGTATGAATTTAACAGGAAGATAGATGGTCTCTGGGTTATGATCTTTACTCAAATTGCTGCTGACCACTTGCAGAGTATCATCAGGGTTTATGAAGAAAACCAGCACACCTTGGTGAACCAATTCCACTCATCAGGAGTTTGCCAACCGTTAAGCTTTTCTAAATGGTTCGCTTTCTCCTTAGAAACTAAAAATGTTTTACTGGCATTAAAATATCAACTATCAAGTCTTAATATCTTCAAGTTTGACTTAGCATTATGCTGTGGGGTTTCTTTTTCCATTAAACGTATCAGGTACAGAGGAACTGCAGTGTAAAGTGTTTTTTGATTGTGTCTTAAAAGTAACTGGTAATTTGATGACAGTGCTCTGCTACTGCAGGCTTTAGAATACAACTTAGCTTGCTCCTGTGCTGTATGGGTGCAACCATCTCCTACTGTAATTTGCTTCACTTCAGTCTCCTAGGCAGAACTAACTCACTGCTGATAAAAGGCACAATTACCTGTGAACTTTATTTATTTAGTTTTCTGAGAAGAAAGAAGAAACATGACTGCTTTCCATACTTGAATTAGATGAATGAATATCACAAAGAGAAAGGAAACCAAGATAAGGAAAAAATACTAGATCAAAAACCTTTAAACATAGTGATGGTATGGTGTTTATTAACCATCTGTATCGGGTTGTGGAATGTAAAATTTGTATTCTATTCTCCTCTGTTGGGAGGATATGTGGTTTTATTTCTTGCATGGGAGTGGGGGGGGCCGGGGTCGCTCGGCGGCGTGGGGCCGTTTCCCCGGGAGCCGCTTGGAGCTACGGCGCCTGCGTGAGGGCACTTGAAAAGAAAGTGCACGGCAGCAGCGGCCTGGAGCTGAGGGGGGGAAGGGGGGACGGGCTCGCGCACGCTACGGGGTTTCCGGTTCCGGGGGACCCTGCGGGTGCTTCGCGCGGGAAGCGGTTTCGCCTGCTTTCGGTGCCGCTTTCTCTCCCACTGCTG
>VZRI01009673.1:174353-195987 GCA_013397515.1 Upupa epops
GATAATGAGGTTCTGAAAATTACATCTGGAAGGACTTGCAATGAGAAGAAAAACATGTTCAAAAGCTGGGTTTAACAGATTGTTCTATGAGAATGCAAAATGTGTTTGTGTAGGGTAATTGAAGACTGGACTCAGGAGTCATACTTAAGTGCTTAAAAGCAGGTTTAAGAACAAAACATGAATAGACTCTGATCTATCTGTATTGCACTAGTAGATATCCAAAGAATAGAAAAGCCTGCAACGTGACTTAGAATATAAATAAGATGAACAGAGCTATATGGATAAATCCCATTCTGTTTTAAGTCCTGCATCTCCAATGTTCAGCTGACTGGTGTTTATGAACAGTTTATGTCAGCAAGCTTTATATTTTAAGACAGAGGAAGAACACAGCAACAAAATCAAATTAATGCAGTGAGAATGAACTGCAAATCTGCAGTAAAATCAGAGTCAGTTGTGTCAGAAGGCACCTCCTGAGTGTGGTATCAGGACTCAAATTACAGACTTCCCTAAGATCTGGAAAGTAATTAAGCAAAAAATATAAATAATCCTACACTTAAGTAATCAGTTCCACCACAGTACCAGCTTGCTAACAACTGCAAATGAAATCACAATCAATATCTGTTCAGAGAGTAAAAGGCAAAGCTCATTGTAACAAACTGGTTAAGCTTTGCACAGGTTTCAACATTGTCCATGACAGTAGTTTTCCTTCTTTGTGTTGTGCATCCTGCTCTTAGAGCAAAAAGCTCAAACCTTTTCCAGGAAATCAATAAAAATTAAAGCTGTTCCATTCATGGATTAGCATGTCTTTGATGCTCTGCTGCAAAAGGTCACCTTCATCTCTTCTGGAGAACATTGCAGTATAGTTTGTACACCTCATGTCTCCTTACACCACAGAGATTTTGCTCTGGCAAAGTTCAAAGAAAAGCCATGAAGGGCAGCTGGCTCCTCTCTTCTTGAGGTTTCTGTCTCCCATTCATTTTCTATCATGTGAGGAATATTGTGGAGTACAGTTCTTTTGCATCCCTGCAAATGAAACAATGGGCAAGTGCAATGTGCAAGTGTAAGTGCTTATAGAACAGTTACGTCAGCACAAAATCTGCTTCTGGAACACTTAAATCTGCAATGGACTTCTGCAATCATGCCTTAAGAAGCTAACCTTAACAAAGAAAACATACTCTTGGCTCCCATTTAAGGCAGACACATAAAAGGAAGCTTTAAAAAAAATGTTATCTTCAAGCAGTGACCTAAACCACAGATAAAAAACAAACATAAGGGGATCAGCCATAGTGGTCCAAAACATTTTAACAGAAAGGAAAGCAAATGGACAATGGGCAGCCCTGCTGGTCAAAAGTCTTTGGGATGAGCCTTGGACTGAATACATTCTCACCGAATGCTATGCAAGGTACAGCACCACACTCTACAAATTGCCAGAGTTGGGAGCCATTTGGAGAAGGAGATAATAGAGAACCTACAGTACAAGTGAATCAACTGTGATTGGTATCACTTCAGCAAGAACAGGCCTGTAGAGCTCATGCTGTATATTCATGCTTATCTTTTTTTCTCTGCAAGGTTGTGAAATGGCTCTCCAGACATCAGACTGCACTGTAATTTTTACTTCATAAGAAATTTACAGTTTCATATCGTTCCTAATGGGATTACCTGAATCATTTACATTTCAGGAAATAACTTGAGTATCAATCACTCTGGCATCCAAGTAAGAGCACACAGAAAAAAGATTGAGATGAATCTAAAAGTTGTTTTATTATTAGGAGTTCATTTTTAAAGACCTTGACGTTTATTGACTTGAAATCTGAGGCAGTATGAGAGACTGGCTTGCTGTGTGAAGTTTCATTTTTATTACATGAGACCTAGAAAGAATTCTGTTAGAATCATGCTCATTTGAATGTCCTTAGCACTAGCTAATCCAAATGAAGTCTTTCATAGAGGTGTGTGTGAGTGTATATGCATATTCCTATGCATACACGTCTGATTTTAATTGTACTAGCATTTACATTTCAACTGTGTTTATGTTTGTGCATGGATGCTGATACACTGCTACCACTATAGGTCAAAAAAAAATCTTTCATCTGAATCTCCTTTACAAGCAGTAATCTAAAAGCCAGCTTCTCTGAGCCATCAATTCTTGCTTTTCCTCTTTTGCCACTAGCATTTTGCTTTATTATTACTTTTAAGTGTTAGTGATCCTCTGATTACAAGGGAAACTCCCAAGAAAGTCAAGATTCATATACACAGCCACAGTGTTCCATTTGAAAACTCAACTGAAATAACACACAGTTAACATGTATACACAATCAGGCAGATCTACCAGTTTCTGAATATTTAGAAAACCAGCAAAAAAACCCAAACTTTCCTACTTCCATTTGTCTCAAAGACCCCAAGTCTCTAATTAGGTGTGTCCCATGTCTGTAAGAAAACAAGAAGATTCTTGTGGCTTCTTATGTGAAACTGGTTTACAAGAAGAATAATAATTAGCAGGGTATTTTCAGATCACCTTCCTAATGTAGCTACAAGTCTAAAACTATACCAGTGGCTGCTCTTAGCAAAAGTTCACATAGTTTTCACTTGTCTGCAGAACAGTACTTTTAGGGCAAGATCATGCTCTCCCATTCAGTACATACATTTGAAGTCCAAATATATCACTTGACTAAAGGTGTCTTGATAAATGGATTATGACAGCATGTTCAACCCAGATTTTGCAAGTAATTTGAGAAGTTAGATAAATCAGGCAGATTTGAGCCCATACTCATAGAAATGGGTTAAATTTTTCAACAGTTACTTTTGGAAGAGGTGAGCATGACCCAGAATTCAAACAAGAAAAAAAGACAGTCCTTTGAAGAAAGCTGGGTACAAGTGGTGGTGACTACACTTCTAAAGGACTATGAATCAAAGATCAGAGTTGAAACAAATCAAGAAAACTGATTGATTTTGGACCAAAAAACATTGCAAATAAGGGAAAGAGACAAATACTAAAAGTAAGTGAGCTTTGAATTTAATTTCATGATGAAATTGTTTTAATAGATTACTAAACCTATATGTTTTATGAGTGTAATTTGTCTGCCTTTAAAAAGTCTTCCAAGAGAATCATGTGTGTATGCACACTGTTTATCTATTTCTAAAAGCCTTCCCTGTCTGCACAGTGATATACAACCTCATGTTCCTCCCCATCAATCTCTCAAGCACAGTATTACCCTACTGAATGAACTATGAAAGTTTTGATCGAGGACATTTTCACATTTGGACATAAGAGTTGTATTCAAAAGCTAAGTGCATGAAGGAGATAAGCAGGTAAATATTGCAAAGAACTAAAAAGAAAGTTGATAGAAAAAAAGTATGAAGAAAAAGTGAAAAGAAGAAAAACAAGACAATATTCTGACAGAAAATAGCAAAAAGACAAAAGATATTTTTATACAATAAATACAATATGGAACACAGACAGAAGGATCTATAGAGTTGTACATGTCAGAAGACAGATTCAATAAAATCTTCTAGAAAGAAAGACCCCACCATAAAAAAGGTTTAGGTCAGCACAGCCAGATGTTAAGTCAGTGATACTCAAAGTCATCCTCTTTGCAGGACATCTGTTATCTGAAATGACTAAAAGAAGACTTATATTAGAATCAACATATTTATATCCAGCATAACTAGCAGCAGCTTTACAAAACTTCATAGAATGCTTTGGATTGGAAGGGATCTTCAGAGGTCAGCTAGTCCAACCTTCATGCTGTGAGCCAGGACGTCTTCAACTAAAGATCAGGCTTCTCCTAGTCCCATTCAACCTGATCTTGAATGTTGCCAGAGATGGAACATTCAAGTGGGTTCTCACCAGAGTGGAATAGAGGTGTTATCCCTATAGTTTCTAAATCAAGAAGGGATTATAAAGGATGGCTGAGAATTAGACTTCAAGTGTAACAGAATTGAGCTGTCACCATCAGGGTAGAATTCCCTGTGCACCAAGTAACTTACTCAGATCTATCATTTGATATTATCACAGATTTCCAATTCCACTGAGATTTTATTATGTGAAAAAACAGGAAAAAGTAGAAAAGCATAACAATTATGATACAGCACTTGGGATTTTTGGAATCCAAACCTTGGAAGCAGAGAGTGAGAGAAAATAAATAAATTTCAAATATCAGCTCCCTTTAAGATCAGTTTACAGCATTAATTTTAGAGATGTTCTGTGTATCATGAGGTGTGGGTGTGCACTGACAACTGATAATTTGGTGAAGCTAACTGGGTAGGCACATTAATAATTTTCAGACGCTTTTGAATGCGACAGGTATAAATGTGACAGTTTATAATTTCCATAACTACCAGTAACATTTATCATCTCAAATTAATTTATCAAAATTGCTTAGGAATTATTTTCTTCCCTCCTCTCTTTCCATTTACTATTTTCTTACAAACAAGGGCTTTATGAGTAAAAAATATGAGCAAAAAAGAAGCTGTGGGTGAAGTCTGTAAACACTGATTTTTGTGTTCAGCAGCTAACTCTTACCTTAAATCGTTTTCCACATCAGGGATTTTGTTTTGCTTTCACTTTTTTTTTTCCTCAATAGCAACCACCCCAGCTTTGCCTTTTCTGATGAATATGCACAAGGAGCTTTGAGTCCAGTGAACATTTTTGTTATTATTAAGCTTGTAAATTGTCAGCATTTTATTTCATTCCAATGATGAATAGAGGCACTAGATTTCAGCATTAAATTGTAGTTAGGATTGTAAAGATCATCATTAGGAAGTATAATGGGAATCAGCATTTGGTCTAATTTTAGGAATTTTTTTTTACTTTGCTTTAATTTTTTTATCTTCTTTGCATTCTAACAGGCAGGTGAACACATTGCAGCACTTATTTCTATGTCATATCTTCTTATCCAGGGCTCAAGATTCTTTAAATTCCTCTCTTTTCATTTAAAAACGGAATGACCTTGTGAAAGCATCAACACAATCCATTCTAACAGACATTTGGATTCTAAGTCTCCCTTTCTAGCTCCACTCTTTATTCTTACTGAATATAAATTTGTAAATGAATATGAGCCAACCTTGCATGTCAATGTGAATAGATACAAGGAGTTTTTGCAGAAAGGAATAGCTTAGTGCTCTGAGGTGGCCCTATACCAAAGAATTGCAAAATTCCAAGATAACCCATGCTTGGGTTGGTATTTTTATTTTCAAAAGTTTGTGACTTCTTTTCCATACTGGAGCTCAGAGTACTGTACAACACAACACTAACACTAGTCAACTGCTCCCTAGGGAATCCTTCTAATCAGTGAGCGAGAAACTCAGTTCTTTATAGATTGAAGAAGGCTGTGGGGCCTGCAGTTTGATTTGAAATATTAATTTCTTGCTCAATCATTTTAATTTCTACTAGGACATAAATTGAGAAGAACTGTTTCTGCAAAAAGACTACGCTCATGAGAAGCTCACTTTTTAAATTTCTTTGTGCCAATCCTACACTACAGCAGTTAAATACACCGGGGGATAGCTAGCCATTGAAAAGGCAGAAAACAGCCCTAAGGACAAGAAAAGCCAAACAGGTCACTGCTGACTAGCAAATCCCAGCACTCCACAGTTTCGTAGCAGGACATCAATGGGGTGTGGCACCAAGACTGAGATCACCGTTTATGTAATCCCAACTGCCTAGGAAACAAACAGGAGGCTGTAAAAAAGCAAGGTACACAAAGAATCCTAAAACGGTCTTCAGATTCAATCTAGCCCATCACCTAAGAGTTTATGTACTTTAGAGGTAAAAGTAACAAATGATCACCATCTGCTTAAGACCTGAATAAAAGATATCCATGGATGGAAATATGCTGCTGTAAGACTAATATACCTCATCTGTACAGAAACACTTCCACTCAGATTATAACCTGATTTTATACACATGAAACTTGAGGAAACATCAGGAATGGATACCAGAGATTGAATCTTGTCAGCATACCATGGGGCTTGTTATTTCTGCAGCTAGGTCCTGACACATCCATGAGCAGAAAATACTTGGAGGGAAAACAAAGGGAAAAGAAGAATCAAAATTAAGTCTGCTTCCAGAAAATGGGTTTGATAAACACAAACCAAATTTGTGGGTTTTTTTCCTATGCTACGATTATTTGTCTGTTTATGAGTACATCTCCTTCTGTGTGTGATATTTAACCCTTCTCCAATTCATCTATCTTGTATTACTAAGGCTTCCTTCCATGCTAGCAACACCTTCTTACAGATATGGGCACAATTTTATCAAAAAAAACCCCCAAACTATGAAATGAACAGATTAAGTAAGCCTGATGATTAATTAAGCATAACACCACTTATTCCTGGGAATGTCATTGTGAACCATCAAGATATCTGTGGTCCTGTGACTAATGAGCAACAACACTCATAGATGTGAGTGATGATCCTGAGCAGGATCCGCTAGATCAAGATGCACAGGAACAGATCCAGGTACAACCTCCTTGGGCAGTCCCTTCCAGTGCTCTGTCACCCTCAACGGGAAGAAATTTCTTCTCACATTTTTGTGGAACCTCCTCTGTTCCAGCTGACACTCCCTGCCCCTTGTCCTATCATTGGGTGATGCTGAGCAGAGCCTGGCTCCTTCCTCCTGACACCAGCCTTTTCCATATTGATCAACATTTATGAGGTCACCCCCCAATGTCCTTTTTTCCCAAGCTCAAGAAACCCAGCTCCCTTAGCCTTTCCTCATCAAGGAGATGGTCCACTTCCTTCATCATCTTTGTGGCTCTGCACTGGACTCCCAATGAATTTTTATGTCCTTCTTCACCTGAGGGACCCACATTACATCTGTCTGCATTAAATTATAATTGTACAATGCCTGAACCTGAACCTTTCGTGTCATTTAGAAACCTGCTCCTTTGGAAATCAGGGCTAATTCCCTATTTTCAGGCTTGCTGATGTTTTCTGGTACATAAACTGTAGTGAAATGAAATACAGCATATGGATACCTTTTTTACCTTTGCCATAGATAAAATGTCTATGGTTAGGTCTCAGCATGGAAAAATCAAGTGTGTTAAGAACTTCTCTCTCATCTTGCAGAACTGTGAAACACATTCGTACTCACCAACTGTAAAAATCTAAATAATGAGATATGCAGTCTCTGTTTGAGTAAACTAAACAGCAATAGAGAAATATAATAAAGTGTTTCTAAAATTGTAATCTGAGGATAAGAGTGATGAATTTGTCTTCTTTAGTAAATGATCCATCGTGGTATTGTTGTTGAAGCAACTTTGCTTAGTTTTGTGAATTACACTTCATTTATTTCCATTTGTGGTTCCATAACAAAGATAGATTACTAAAAATATTGGACTTGCCTCCATATACACAGCTTCGATTTCACCCTTTCATGCACATTAAATGCCCATTGGGAGTCTGGCAAAAGAATGGATAAGAAAAGAGAAATGTTAATTAAGTCTGCTGTGTGATGGGGTCATGAGCCTTGATCTTCTCTCTACCATCTGTCAGATCCCAGATAATGCTGTGGAGAAACTCAGAGTGTGAGTCAGCAATGTGTGGAAGAGAGATCACCTCTCCCTTGCATACTGTTTTCCATCTATACAATGTAAAACGTTTTATAGAAGAGATTTTTATCATTTGCCTTTCTTGGTGTAGCTCCCATCCATGACATTTCACAAGGTGCAATGCTTCCTCATTTTATCAACTGACTTTATTTTACATTTCACTACAGGATAGTCTTATTTACTGCTATGTTCCTATATGTATAAATTAAACCAACAAAACTTCATTTGAATAAAGGAAAAACAATCCTTTCTGAAGGCTTTTTTGAAGAACCAGATCTGTGTTTCTGCCCAGACACACTACATTTTAATTCTGAAACAGAATTTATACCTCAAAAATACTATCTTATAAACGCATAAGTGTTTCAAGTAGTTAAAAAATTGTTCAAGTGTCTAAACTCCTCCATTCCTGCACCATTCATTTTCACCATTGAATATGTTCTCGGCTCAGTTAGATATAGGAGTTGGAGAGGGGAAGCAGGGGGCAGGAAAGGGCCATTTTACTTCTACACCTTTTGTCTGTGCTCTCAGAACTAATTGTATCTGGCTGTCCTGGGAATCCATTTTTAATATGAAAATCAGAAGAATATTCAAAAATAGGTTGAAGAAAATGTGTTTCCCATTTAGTACAGTTTTAGACTTGTTTTAGATGTTATAGTAACAATGATTTAGCATTTAATGGGATGCTAAATAGAAGGATTAGAAAGATATTCCTTCCACCCTTAAAAAATAAAACAAATTCATGCACTGCTAAGCTAGTACATTTAGAAACAGCAGAATTATTCTTAGTGCTGTAAGTTTAAAATTGAGTCTGCTAATCTTTCGACTACAATTGGTATTTGCCTGTCACTGCCGACTTTAGTCTTTATTTTACCAGAGTTTACCAGCTATGCATAATTCTATTTTCCAGGAGACTAACCAACATTAGTCCACTGCACCCAGAGTCAAAGTCTCTTTCATTGCTGAGCAGAACAGCAGGCAATAGTCCTTGTTACAGTGGCTTCAATTCCCGCCTCTCTTCTTGGTGGTGGTTTGGATTTCTCTAAACACACCCTGTCATCATCTTCTCTAGATGACACCAGCCAGAAAGAAAAGCATTCCCCTATTTTTGGTTTGGTTTTTTTTCTGTGTGCATACACCTAGCACTCTCTTACGGGTATGTTATCAAATCCTGTATGCTGTGGCTTTTAGGATGCGATCAATAAAAGTGCATGAGTGCTGTGTTTGTATGCAAAATAATCCAGATCTACAGCTTTAAGGAAGAATTTTTGTGCTGAATTAAATTTTGGAAAAGAGTGATTCAGAAGAAAAAAGCCCACAAACTTGGTCCCCCACTGAGGGACTTACTCTTTATTTCTTAATATGAAAGAAATCCCTACCGAGCAGCCCCACTGATTTAAAATAAGGAGAGTACTCTCAGGATTTACAGTTGTTGGATCAAGCCATAGCACACATTGCTGCTGCTGTTGTTTTTTCTCCATAAGGGGGTATTATTTTCTCTTCCTTCTTTTAGAGCAGCTTAACCCCACAGAGAAGTCAAAATCTTTTCCTTACATGATGCCACAGCAAAAATCTGTGCTGCTATGGAAATGAATTTGATACTACAAATTCAGCAGTGCAACTTCACTGTAGGGTGAAAGGGAGGTTGGTTGAGAACAAGGAAGCTCTTAATCTCTCCCATAATTATTAAGCGTGGCAAGACAAATTAAGAAAAAGAAATGAAGGGTGAACACTTGCTTTTCTGCCTGCCATGCTTCAGAGTTTTGCCTGTGTCCTTAAGTCTATCCTTGCTTTTCTGTCTATTTAGTAAGCAAATATGGCCAACGTATAAACTACACAACAGTCGAAGTCTGAAGGCTTCTTACAGGAGATGAATTACAGAGGAGAATTCCACGTCTACTATTTTCTGTTATTTTTGTATTTCGTCATTGAAACTGGAAGGAAGGATAGGCACAACTCCACCCCTCAAATACTTAGGGGACACTATTTTGTCCCAAGATTAAGCAAATCAAAGCTTTTAGTCATTATTACTTCTATTAGCTGAGTGCAATCTAAAAAAAACAAATAAAATGCAAAATGAACAAAATGTAATAACTCATCAAAATTCAAGAGCATAGAATTGAACTATTACTCTACAAAGTCATTTTCAACTGTCAAATGACAGGCAAATATCAAAGTACACTATTCATTATATATAAAAAATTAATTATTGTTCATACACTGAAAAATATATCTATTCTTTAATGGAGGATACCACCTTGCAAATTCAGGCAAAATTACATTAAGACATTTTTAACACAGGTACAGGGGAAAAGGCAGCATACATGTATATACATATGTGTATATATGTGTGTATATATATATGTATGTATATACACATATACACATGTACACATATATACGCATATATACATATACACATACACAGAGAACTGGTTTTTGAACCAAAACCTGAAAGAACTCTCTCAATTCAAATCTGGATGTGGCTGTACACATGCTTGTCTAACATTCCCTCATTCCCATGCATAAAATGCCAATCATTAACACCAGGCTTTAACTGATGATGTGTCAGATACAAAATGACAACTCAGTAGAAAAAAGAACCACATTTATACAAACACAAGACCTGGCCACAGTGGAAAGAGACAGGCAGAAATCTCGTATATGCTGTTTGGAAGAAAAAGGAGGAGCTAGAAATCCCTAATTAATTATAAAATGTTCACTACCTACTTTGTAGTAGCACAGTAAACACAATTAGTTCTGAGCATGATATGTGAGATATAAAAGCAGGATTGACAACAGCATAAAAGGGAGCCTTGCCTTGCCTTCCTTCAGTGACAGTACCGAGCACCCCAATGTCAGCTCTGCACAGAGAAATCATGTCAGCCACATTCTCTGGTGACTGCTGTTTCCCCATCCAAGAGACATTCCAATTTCTTTTTGTACTAAACTTTAGCCTCCCAAAGCTACAGCTGCCAAATTACAGGCTCCCTTCCACATTATGAATCTGTTCCCTTAGGAAAGATGGTAGTTTCTTATTTCGCTTTTGACCTTTCCCCGCTACTACGTAAGAGAGAGTGATAACTGACCCTACTGAAGTAGAGAGGGTGGTAGGAATAGGATCATTATGCAATACATAAAAGTTTATTCTTTATAATCTCCAGACTTATATTTTAAGGAAATAGGACATGCTTTTCAACCAAATCTACTAAAGGAAAAGCAAATAAAAATGTTATTTTCCTTTAACTAACCACTGTAGCTCTTATTTACTCTAACACTCTATACTAGGGACTGCAATGCAGCAATAAAAAGTTAGTATGCCCATCAATTACCTTTTGAAATATTTATCCCCTCATCTGAATCAGTCAGAGATCAGTATTTGGGCTTTTTGATGGTTGTGTGTCCTCGCTAATACTGAGTTTATTTGTATGGAAGGTCAGATGTCAGTTATCATGTGATTGAAACTAAAAGGTTCTTGAGTTTCTGTCTGTCATGGATTTCCTATCGGAAGCTGTAACTCCACCTGATCTGCCAGGAAAGGGCAAGCAGATAAAATCAAAACGTTTAACCACTTCTAGTCTACACTTCATGCATAACTGATTTTAAACTTCTTTAAAAATCACAGCTGTGTTATTGGTTTGTTGGTTTTTCCAACTTAGTGATGAGTCTTATTTTGAAGCCCCTAAACTCAGGAGCTCCACCAGAGACATGTTGGTTTTCCTGCGGATCAGCTTGACCCTAGCCCAAGTTCTGGGCACTGGTAACTGATGTGAATGGAGCTATTCCTTATTTATCCCACTGCAAGTAAGCAAAACAGAAACTGTGGTCTGTAGTGGATATTTCCTGCACATTCCAGCTCACTGCACAGTGGAAAATGAATGTTTCTTGACTGTGAAACATAATTTAAGATTGGGAATTGTGACTTTTCAAGTCATAAGTGTGAGAAAGCTTTCATTTTAAAAGTACTCAAGTGTGTAAACTTTGGCATAAAATATTTTGGTTTGTTCACAGAAGTTAGAATTATCTCATTTTAAAGCAAAACCATTGCAGAAGGAATTAATGTTTAATTCCAGCATTTGACTGAAGTACCTGGCTGCAAGAATCCAAGTAGTAGAATCACGTATTTTAAGAGTAGACTGACGGCAGTGTGGTGCTCTTTAGATTGATCTGAAAGAGTAGATTGGAACACAATGTTCAGCTTCCCACTGAGTTCCTATTCAGGTGATTGTCCAGCAGAGAGGCTGGGAGCTGCCTTTAGGCTGCTGTGAACAAGCTGTGTGGCAGCAGCCCTAATCCATCAGGTACAGCTGGTCACGCGTGCTGGAGACAAACACTGGCCATGCCTGGCGGCTTGAAGAAAGGCATGTGGCAGATCTAGGGGGTCAACAGATATAAGCTATCTAGCCAATATTAAGGCTACCACAATGATTTGATCCATGTCTTACTGTGAAGCCATGCTTAGACAGAGTAAAATTTCCATGAGCACCCTTAGAACACACTATAAAAATATCTGTAGTTAGTATCTCCTGTTAGAGGGCTATGAGTAGTTTTCATTGAAATGGTGACTGGCACTTATATTGCACCCACACAAATCCCACTAATTGCCAAAAAACAGCTCTTTTAAGGCCTTATCAATGAAATATCCTTCTCTATAAATAAGAAGGGTGATTTTTTTTCTCCCTTTCAGTTTTTTGTTTCTTTTTCATCAGAAAGGTAGCACGAAAACATTACAAAGGAAAAAAACCATAGCGCTCATCTTATCCTTCATTTGAAATTATTACAAGCAAAAGTAAAACATTATAGCGTATTGGAACCAACTTAATCTAAACCTACGAGCTAGGTTCTGCATACAAAAAGCTGCTGAAATGATCTAGATTTTTTAAAAAATCACTCTATTCCATACAGTCAGGTTTGAAAATAAGGAAAGCTGTTTACATTTGTTTCCTTTACTTCGAGATTAGAATATTAAATTATAACTGTATTGTAAAAGAGGATATTCTCTTTGTTCAGCAGTACATTGTAACAATCAATCTGAACTTGAGCAATGGAATTCTGCTGTTTCAGCTCTTTTCTGGCTGCATCATTAGCAGAAAATAACTCTCCAAGGCTCGCTTACATTTTAAATATTTAATTTTTTTTTAACTGCTAAGACCAAATATTTTCAAAGGTAAATCGACAAACCTGAATTTCTTTTGCTTAGTTATTAATCTAGTAAAAATATTGTTCCTAAAGCATTCAGCAACCAGAGTATTTTATACCACACACACATCCCACACCAATCCTCCCCGCAGATTTCAGTGGGGTTTTTCAGCTTGGCTGCACACAATGCAACAATTCAAGAGCTAATATCACCTGATTCATCAGAAGAAAAGCTGGGTTTGACTTTTCTATATCAATCTGCACCAACTCTGGTAGGTTAGAACTCTCAAACTTGTTAAGGCTTCTCAGTTTAAGGAAGCACTGGTACAATCACAATACTGATGTGAGAGTAAGTTCACTTCTCTTATATCATCATAGGGTGTCAGCAACAGTTGTGAAACTAGATGTGCTCTGTAGGAATTAAGAGAATGTAAGACGAAAGAATCAAACATAGGCTGTATTCACATAGGATTCCTAGCTAAAAGTTCATTCTGATAACAAACACTGCATGGTTTTGAGCACACATGTGATGGGATGTCAAATATATTGTGGTATTTGTTTATGGAAGCTTTTGACCAGCTTCTGATCTGTTCAGTACAGACAAAGGCCTCAATACCCCACAACATCAACTTCTGCATTAAGTCCACCGTTTGCTTGAGCTGTACACTGAATACCTGCTAATAACATGCAGTCTTCATGAAAAGATTACAAAAGAGGTTATTTATTTCAATGTCTATGGTTTTGACTTTAAAGTAAAGCTTTATTGTAATTACCTATCAGAAAAAGAAGGGTGCTACTTTATTTCTCACTTTAAGGGTCTTTCTATTCTTCATTTGCATTGAGGACAAGGCACCTTAAAACGGTTAATTTGCTGTAGATTTGGATCCTACTTTATCTTCTGGAAACATATTGTCATGCCCATAGATCAGCATTTTTCAGTGAGCTCAATAAACCAGATTATGTCTATAGCAAAGGAAACTAATTGGCTTTTTCCCCTGCCTTTTGGATGGATAATGGCCTGTGATTATTAATAAAGCATTTGTTCTCACTCAAGAGGTTTCATTTTATTTTTCTTTCTTTGGGCTGTACGTGCACGGGGGTTGCACAGACACAGGGTGCATACTGAGGAGGTGAAGTGCAATCCCAGGACCTACAGTTTAGTTTCTTCTTTTATTTTTAAATTACCTACAAAGAGCATCTGGCTGAATATGTTTGCACGTAAACTGAAGAGGATGGAAGATATTTTGAAACTCTCAACCTTCTTGCTGTTTGCCCACATACAGATATGTAGGTGGGAAAAAGATTAAACAGAAGAAAATATAGGGAGGAAGAGAAGAAAAGATACCAATTTCCTTCCATGAAGAGTTTAGAATTGGTGAATGTCAACACTAACTATCAGAACCTCTTTCTTATTTTAATTCCTCTTAATATCCCTTTTAAGGGATTAGCTAAAGAAGGTCTTGGAAAAGACCTTCTTACCCTTTTTTTTTTTTTTCATATGAGGATGAGAAGAGACTGATTCTCATGCTATTTTATTGCTGGTTTTCCCACATAAATGAGTAGAAGGAAAGACAAGGAAAAGACTGTGAGAAATAAGATGCATTCCATTCACCTGCACAAAGGCTGAGACCTGAAGGGTCAGGAAAGTCTGCTGTGTCTCCTCAACCTACCAACCAAACAGTTCCACTGCTCTCAAGGCAACTTATATACTTCAAAGAGGATTAAAAAGACAGCCTTCCACAAACTCGTCGACTGTACCAAGCTTGGCTAATGAGTGCAGTCCTAGAGGGATACATGTGCACAGCCAGTCAATGTTTGCTTTCTCACATTGCCTAATTTCCTTTACATTTGGGTATATGACACTGTACCAACACAGGCCTGTTCACAATGAATGCCTACATGTCTACTCATCTGTAAAAGCTACAGCCACAGAATCAGAAAAGATCATCCATCCCTTACGGATGCATCCCAGCAGCCTCAAGAAACTGCACTCTGCTGGGGAAGACCCAGCACATTTCATTTGCAGCTTAAAAGTCACATCAGAATTTCTTCTTGGCTTAATCACATCAAGTCAGAAACAGTTTTTGTCAAGCTAGAGCAAAAGTGTAACCACGCCAGTATGTGTCAAGTTATGTAAAGAAAAAAACAAGTACTGAAACAAATACAATAGGAAGCTGGCCTTCCAGGTTTTCTTTTTATGGGAAGAATGGCCCTTTGGAGCTGTCTGTAGATGTGAGCTCCCTATAAATAAACTTGGAATTACTGCAACCGACATTTCTAGTGATTGGATTAGGGTCTAAATTCCAACGCATTTCTGTTTACAAATTTAGGTGTTTATTAGCTAGATCACCAAAGCCTGAAGCTGGCACACACATAACAGAAAGACACCACTTGCTTTCAGTGTAATTTCTAAGACACTACTGTGTTTGGTCTTCTGCATTTCCTAGAAGGCACTAAGTGCCATCTGAGACAACTGTCTGGATCTGCACATCCTATGTGTGCACAGATGAGCACTTCCAACATGTATGAGCTCAAACAGGATGTGAACCTTCAAGCTAAAACAGTGAAAGCAGCGGGTACTACTGTAATTTAAGTAAGTATCTACAACATTTGAAAATATTACTATATTTCTCTTTGAAGTAAAAATAATAAATATTGCACTATTAATTAAGGGACAGATGCGTCATCATTTCTTGTTATGTCAATGACATCATGACCTATCAATGACAAAACAGATCAAGGTATTCAAAGTTGTTAATACAGCTCTGGCACTTCCACAGAAAGCATGGATCATTATTTCAGGCTTTGCTAGCAATCAGCATTACAGAACTGCTGGAAAAGACTTTCTGTTAAGGAAGAAAGAAGTGTGGTCAAAACACTACACAAATCTAGTGTGTTAAAAGCAAATCCAAATTTAATGGCCTTCATATCCTTTCCCCTTGCTCCTTCCACCATCTCCATCCACTGTTTCCTCTTTCTTAAATGTTTTTGTTGGCATTAATTACCCTTCAAAGTTATTTGGTTAGCATGACCTAAACATCCTTTAAAAGAAAACATGACAAATGGATTAAAAGAGAAGGTAGGACAGCAAAAGTGGTTTCTTTTCCTCTCCCAGTATTGATTTTTAGCAATGCAGCTATTGGAAAAAGATGGTAAACTAGCAAAAGTACTTTAATGTGTGTAGACTATTTCTTGCTGTTACTACCAATACAGAGCTTGATTTCTCCACGTACTTAAGGGAGCAAGCAAAGGCGAAGGGCTCATGAACTAAGTGCCTCATGAAACTTGGGAATTTAATTGAAGTTCTGTCACACAGACCAATTATTATAGCCGGATTTTTCCACTTTCCAAAAAATTACAAGACAGATGGAAGTTGATCACGATAATCTATTGGCAAAAGAAGTTCCCTGGAAGATGGGGGAAGAAAAGCACCTATGTAGTGCAGAATATCCCATTCAAATTTCCAGTGTGTTTAACCATTTCTGTGGCTGTATTACACCTATTCCTATAATCCTAATAGGATCTATCCCTTTAGAATATCTATAGGAGGGATTGTCCTGTGGGATCAAGTCCACATATAGAACACCCGCAGAACTTCTACACTTAACCCAGGCAGCTGTGAAAAACATTTCTCCCCCAAAAAACCACACTAAATATGGAAACATCTGGTATTTCCTAAAAACAAACAAAACCAAATACCCTCATATTTTAACTTATCTAGCAGATACTTGCCAACATGAACATCAGATTAGGCTGTAGTAGTACTTATCATTCTCATAGAATCATAGCATCATAGAATCATTAGGGATCAGAAGGCACCTCAAAAGATCATCTAGTCCAATCCCCCTGCCACAGCATGATCACTTAGACCAAGGTGCACAGGAACACATCCAGGCAGGTCTTGAACATCTCCAGAGAAAGAGACTCCACAGCCCCCCATGGGCAGCCTGTTACAATGCTCCGTTACTCTCACCATGAAGAAATTTCTTCTGATATTTATATGGAACCTTCTATGTTCCAGCTTGCACCAACTGGCCCTTGTCCTATGACTAGATGACCTTAAGAGTCTGGCTCCATCCTCCTGACACCTACCCCTCACATATTAGTAGACATTAATGAGGTCACCTCTCAGTCTCCTCTTCTCCAAGCTGAAGAGATCCACTCCCTCAGCCTTTCCTCATAAGGAAGATATTTCACTTCCCACATCATCTTCGTTGTTCTACGTGCAGCTCTGTGTCCTTCGTGAACTGAGGGGCCTAGAACTGGACACAATACTCCAGATGTAGCCTCACCAGTGCAGGGTAGAGGGGGAGAAGGAAATCCATCGATCTGCTAAGCACCCCCCTTCTGATCCACCCCAGGATGCTTTTGGCCCTCTTGGCCGCAAGAGCACGTTGCTGGCTCATAGTCACCCTTCTGTCCACTACAACCTCCAGGGCCCTTTCTCCTACACTGCTGTCCAACAGGTTAGTCCCCAACCTATACTGGTCCCTGGGGTTATTCTTGCCCGTATGCAAGACTACACTTATCCTTGTTGTACCTCATTGCATTTTTCTCTGCTCGGCTCTCTAGCCTGTCCAGGTCTCACTGAATGGCAGCACAGTCTGCTACAGTGTCAGTGACACCACCCAGCTTTGTGTCATCAAAAAACCAAGTCATTTATGAATAGATTGAAGAGGACTGGTCCCAGTATCAATCCTTGGGGGACTCCACTAGATATAGGCCTCCAACTAGACTCTGTCCCACTAACCACTACTCTCTGGCTTCTATCCTGCAGCCAGTTCACAATCTACCTCACTACCCAATCATCCAGTCCACACTCCCTCAGTTTGGCTGTGAGAATGCTATGTGAGACTGTGTCAAATGCCTTACTGAAGATAGACCACATCCACTGCTCTGCCATCATCCATCCACCTGGTATCCATCTCTCATAAAAGGCTATCAGGTAGTCAAGCATGACTTCCCCACCATGGAGGTGAGGCTGACCAGTCTGTAGTTACCTGGATCCTCCTTCTTACCCTTTTTGAAGATTGTAGTGACATTTGCTAACCTCCAGTCTCTAGCCACCTCTCCTGTTCCCCACAGCTTAGAAAAAATGACGGAGAGTGGCTTAGCAATGACTTCCACCATCTCCCTTAGCACACACGGGTACCTCAACAGTGGGCTTTGATACCAGGACAGCTCCCAGAAATATAGATGGAGGCAAAGAAAGTGTTCAGTGTGTCTGCTTTCTTTGTATCATCTGTCTTCAGGGCACCCAGCTCATTCAGCAGGGAGCCTACATTTCTTCTCAGTTTAGTTTTACCTTTATTTGAAGAAGCCCTTTCTGTTACCCTTGATTTCTCTTGCAAGGTGTAATTCCAAGGATGCTTTGGATTTCCTAGTTGCATTCTGCATGCTCTCAAGAGAGCCTTATAATCACCTCCAGTGGCCATCTCCTCTTTCCATGACCAAACTGAGTGCCTCCTTCAAGCCGGAATCAGAACCAGCTACCTAAGGATTCCCACAGATCTTGCCTCTACAGTTCTCTGCTCTACCAGCTGAGCTATCTGAAAAGAAAAAGGTTCTTTTGGACAAAAGCAATTACTGTTATCTGAAGGTCATTCTACAAGGATAATTTCATAATTATCAGAACATTTTAATAAAGCCAATGGTCTTTTCTTGTGTATGCTATAGTATACTGAGAAAAGAAAGAAACATGTATGCATCACATGCTGAGTTCTCGCTCTAGTAGCATAAATACAAAGGTTTTCTTTTTCTCCAGTAGAACAATATGAAATATTTAAGGGTTAGGATCATCAAAAGAGACATTTTAGTAGCTTCACTATTAATTGCTCTTTTTCAGGTATTCATTTTCATTCTTCACCGTATTAACTAACTACAATCAGTTCAAGTCAGTCCTTTAGTGTAATGCCACCACAACACTGGCTTCTTGCTGTTTTCCACAGTGACTTTTAAATTGTTCTAAGAATCTGTTAAATGAAGTAGTCATTAATTTCTTTTATGTCTTAACAATTGCTACCTACTTGTCAGCTCTGCAAAGTAAATATTGCCACTGAAATTCACAAATTACTCCAAATCATATATTTTGGGAGTTAGCATTGTGCAAAAAAAAGGATCAACTTTATGGTTTTATACATGCAATCTGGAAATAACCTGCACTACGTTATTTACATTAAGAATGAGTCTCCAAGCCCCACATTTTGGTTACTTTCTAGCAGTCCAAGTAGCTTGTTTTTCAGAAGTAGGAAATCACGGGTACACGTGCTTTGTCTTTCTAGATGAAAAATGGGAGCCAGCCAGAGCTGTTACATACCTGTTTCTAGACTAGTAAAAAAAAAAAAATACAAATGCTTCAAGAAACCTGTATTTAATGTTATTAACAGCTTCTTCCTTAACTGTGCTTAATCATGGGGATGAGTGACACTTGTTCTTAACCACGACTGATAGTTCTGGTGGGAACAAAAAAGTGGTAGGCTCAAGAATTGAAGCTGACCCTGGGGCTTGCAACAGATTCCACAGCCAGAGATGAGAAGCCTCCTGTGCTTCTCACTGAACCCTCACAGAAGGGAAGCTGCTGTGAACAGGACAGCTATGTTTCCCAAGACAATGTGCATTCCCTTGCTTTTCAGGATGACACAAAGATGGTAGATCTCAAAGCATAGTAGAGTAGCAGAGTAGCATTACTCAAGGAAGACACACAAACTGAAAACCTGTTATAAGTTGTTTTCCTCAAGTACCCAAGTATTCCCTAATCTTCCTTTTCTCATTCTACAGTCACTGATAGCAATTATTGACAAACATTCAATAGAATGGTCTTTTCTAAATAGTCTTGAGGCAAGACAGAAGAGCAACAGCAGGTGAGAAAAGCATTCTATTCCAAGGAAAATCTTAGTGCTAGGCTTCATATCACACCACACTGTAGTTTTGTGGGGTCTGAGAAGTACTAAAGTTGGCTGCTACTTGAGCAGCTTAAAACCTTCACATCCCTAATTAGTTCTGTATAGGAGAAGCAGACTGTCACTCTTTTATGAGCTTAAGATTTATATGGCAGGAAAAACATTAGATTAGCATCCTGAAACTGCACAAGTGACAATACTACAACATAATAATTATTTCTAACTTCACAGTGCAAACATCCAGTGGAGAACATTGTGTTGAACCTCCCATGCACAGTTCTACTTGGTTACAAAGGGGGAAAGGATATCCTTGAATGTCCAGAAAAGGTCATGCTATTTTTACTGCATTTTTTTCACCAGCAGCAACCACATCAGCAGTGTTTGCTAATTTCCTGATGCTCACCATCAATACAAATCAGCATTTAGGGCTCCGAGACTGATTTCTCCTTGTTTGGGATTTGGTGTAAAGGGAGCTGGGGAATAACTAATATAAACTGATGATGCTTTTATTATGCATCTCATTAAAGAGACACCACCAGTAAGTAACAACAACACAGACAGCTCATTAGAATCAAAATGTGAATAGCTACCAAACAACATGTAAAAACATCAACTTTTTCCTAACAAACGAGTCAAGCAAATACAACAAACTGAACATGCTCGTAACACACTTCCCAAAGAGGCATCTAACACTCTTCAAGTACAAAGCACATCACATTACAGACTTACTTGTTTCAAGTTTCTGCCAGAGGCAAAATATACATAAAGACAGCACTGTAAAAGGGTATGAGCACAGTAAAATTGGGCTAAGGGGCACTTTTCAGGATGAACTCCTAAAAATTCACTGTCTTCCTCAGATTTTTTATTATGTTTTTTAATTAGTAAAAGAAAAGTTGAACGTTGTCGAATAAACGGCTTCTATTATTTTGTTTTATCACTCACTACAGTAATATGAAATTATCAGAAAAGAGCATTATTAACAGTATAAATCAATAAACTGAAGGTACTTCCTGAACTAACTAATAGCAGTTAACCCCAAAGCATGTGCATTAAGATGTACAATCATAAATCAAATATGAGGCTATCACCACGAGCACACAGAACACAGCTCATGATAAAACAGCTAGGTAGAATAAACAAAAGAAATGCCATAAAATTATGATGGTTAATGGTGTGTGAACTGCTCTGTAAGATCAGAATGTTCAGATATCTCTACAATGGTTTAAGAAGCCTGATTGTTACTTACAGAAATGAAGGAATGAAAATTCAAGTTTACCAAGCATCTAAATGAGGGATGAATGCAGATGACACTATTTATACTTGGGTGGACCAGGAAACTTCTGGAATGATGTGAAATCCAACTTGGTTTCATTAACAAGAACACAGCTGGGCATTACAGTCTTCTATACTTCTGATGCAAAACACCCATCATAACTTGTCTGCAATTTGGAAGATCCATGGGACAATAGCCAAAAAACTAAACATACACCTGTTTGGAGCCACACAGAGAGGATACAGCCAGTGAGCAGCCTGCTGACTACATGCCTTACATCGCTTGACACAACCTACTGCTGTATATGGCTTATGTAGATAAACGTACATGTTCTTTCCACAAAGAGTGGAAACAACAGAATAGACCATCATCATTCTGCTGCATTTTTTGGGGCAGAGACTACTGAAGTCCTGGGCATTTGGCAAATTTCAAGCAGACTCCACCGAAATCTAATTCAATTGAGGCAGAATTGTGTGGCCAGTGTCCGGCTTCATGTGGATGCCTGAATGCCAAGTTACAAGACTGGATCTTAATGATTAAAAAGTCCCTATATAAAGACAACACGGGAAAAGGGGTCTGTATGAACAGTATCAGGAAACATGGGGGGGTACCTTAGACATCCTTAGGAAAGTAGGAACTAGATGACTAAATAGAGTGCTAACAGTGAGGTCAAGCTGAGCTATCCAGGCTGAGAGATCTGAACTTTTGCAGTCCTTGAGCAGCTCAGGGTAAAAGAGGACAGCAAGGGTTTCCTTAACCAGCCACTAACACCAGATTAT
>VZRI01009673.1:196029-235487 GCA_013397515.1 Upupa epops
AATGCTAGAGGCCATGGTACTGCAAAAATCTCCCCTTCATCAGTAAATAAATGGGATACAACTTGTTCATTGCTTCTCAGGGAAATGCTTCCCTGGAAAAGAAAAAATGAACCCTACACTCTTGGCTACTGAAGATGAAGTCTTGTCCTAACTTCCAAAAACTCATGCCAGAATCTTTACAGCTTCAATGGCATTTAAATAACTTAGAGAAGAACTGTCACTAGAGATACTGAAATAATCATCAAGTGATTGACTTTAAATTCTATGTGGTAGTTTACAAGAGACCTTTAATTAACAAATCTTATAGAATCATAGAATACAGTAATTAAGGTTGGAAAAGACCTTTAGGATAATCAATTGAACCGTCAAGCCAACACCACCATGCCCACTAAACCCAGTGTTGGCATTTGAGTTTGGCTTAGAATCATTTTCCATATCAAGACTTGTTTCTGTGTAAAGAAAATAAACAAAGATGAGTAATAATGATGTGATATGTGAAATATACCCCTCTAAAAACAGAATAAAGTTAAAATATTGATGTTACGTTTTCAACAAAGACCAGTAAGGATTACATCCATATGATTTACACAGTGTCCAAAGTAATTCAATTCTTAAAAGAAATCCTAAAATGACCCAAGAAACACTGCATCAAAATTGTCATCTCCAAATCCCAGGCAAGTTAAGACAGACACTCCTGTAACTGCTCCGAAATTCTAAATGAATGTGCTTCTCTGTGTGGCAGAACTGTTACCACAGGAGAGGCATGAAGCACACCCACATATCTGCCGGTTGCCCCATGCTCATAGAGGCAAGCACAGCACAAAGGAATTTCTGGAGATAGTACTTGTTTGTTAAAACATTGCATGGAACTATCACCACCCATCTCCATGTCTGCAACTTCCAGATTTACTTTGGAAGAAAATCCAAGAGACTTTCACTCCACTTTAAGTGTCCTAATGCATAATATTTTTGTAAGGACTCTCCAAAGACACCAGCTTCTTTGGAGGACATATGGGGTTAAAACACCACATGCATCCCAGACCTCAAAGCAAGGAGGGATGCTCAGTGGGGGAGCCATAGGCACCTGGAGAGCAAGAAAACAAGGGAGGCTAGCGGTGAATACTAGCTGCTTTCCAAATTAGACTCATATTTCTCCCCTAGTTCCTGGTAGGAGCTGTGTAGATGCCTAAAGCTGCAATGGCCCTTGTGCTAAAAAAGGTAAAGCTATTTTAAAAGCAAAGGTGTTTTCTTTATGAAAACTCTTTACAAATTTGGAAACTTCTGGTTTTACATTAAAACTCTGTGCTTATTGAAGCCCTGCATTTCTTAAAATGCAACATCTATCACAATTCTGTAAACTGAAGAAGACTGCTTAATCAAATAGTGTCTCTAGCATTAGATACATTATCACACACAGCTCCTGAGTGATTGAGTTCAAAACTCCCTGGTCTCTGCCCATTGCAGAGTGGACAAAAACTGCCCTCCCAGTATGAGGTCAGCAGTGCCACCTCAGCAGAGACTACAAACAAGCATTAACTGGGTGCCCCTGCTGACTGTGCTGTCAGACCCAAAATTAGTACTCCTAGGGGAGACTCAGGTAATACTAAAGGACTCCCCAGGAGCTTTGCGTTTCACTTGCTCAACATGTCCTGTGGGCAGGCAAGAGCTGTTCAGCTTCAGTTTTAAGCTGGCAGTTTTAAGCTTTTGTTTGTTTTAGAAATCAGAACTTCGTACTTACCAAGTTGACTTCAAACAGTAAGAATTATTTTGATATGGTTGCATATTTCAAAATTGCATCTAACAAGAAACAGCATGAGATGATTTGTCTTTTTCTTGATATATTTTTAGCAGTTCTCTGAAATGCTTTGGAAAGAATGTGCAAGACACACTGTCTTACTTGAGCTACAAAAATCTATAATCAGCAGCAGACTCACAAAACCATGGTTTAAAGAGATTACACTTTTAAATCATATTTGTGCTAACAAACAGGCAGAATTATCCTGCTCTTCAAATCATATCCAAACTCTTTTTTTTTTGTGCATTCAAATTACACTGGAGCTCTCCTATAATTTCTCAAACATCCATTTATCAAGGTGCAATTTCACCCTATTAAACATAGAAACAATAGCTTCTTACATCAGAAATATGTGCTGTTATCTCACAAAACTCGTGAAACCATGGGTTTAATTGATTCTTTTACTTCTATAAAATTGTTGAGCCAACACAGCTGAAACAAATTCTACTCTATCTTCCGTATCACCAGAAACACCAAAAGCTACATACAAGGCCCAGGAGTTCAATGGGCATTCTGAAGACAAACCAAAACAGTCACACAGCTGCAGCATAAGACTTATCCAACACAAACTTTGTCACCACTGATGAGGCATAAAAAGGAGATTACCCACCCCAATTTAAATTATTGTATTCTTGTCAGTTTGGAAATCAACCTCTCTTCATTGCACTGTCATCTCAGGGTACTAATTCTGAAAATTATTCAAGTAAAAACATGAGTTCCACAAGAATTTTACAGATTCACAAGAGTAGCCCTGCCAAGAAAAACAAAAAAGATTATATAATTTGTTTGTTAGAGATAAATTTCCCTTCCAGTGAACCTTAGATTTATTTGAATAAGGACAAAGAAAATGGTCTTTAAAATATATCTTGTCTCACATGCTTCTTGTCAGAAGACACCTGTCATGGAGCACAATGCTGTTTGCTATAATCTATAATCAGAAATTAAAGAAACCCACAAAAAGGATAATAAAGTCATCCACAGTAAGGTTTTAAATTACCTGGGTCATAAAAAAGTTGTAGACCATTCCTCACAAATAAATTCAGGATGCCTACATTTTAAATACAAAGTCCCAACACAGCAAGGTGCTGCCATTTTTCATTCATATTACAGAGGGGTGAATAGGTCTTGGTACTGAATCACATGCTCTGCTTGCTCAAGACAATTATTACTGTGATCATCAATTCTCCACTGAATGATCAAAAGTAAAATTATTACAAGTAGGTAAGATTTCAGTCTAGTAGGCAATTCCGATGCACTTCTCATCAAGTTCCAGGAAAGAAACACCAACAAGATTACAGATGAGAACATCAGTTTTCCAGACTGTCAGAATACCCAAGGAAGACAATGAAAACATGTTCATTTTCTCTTGCTTTCTTGTACAGATAGCTATTTTACGGTTTAAGGATTGTGGCAGACAGTTATCAAATTTGGCCTTAGGTGTTACAGCATCCTTGTTGAAAAATTGCTCTTAAAACCTATCACATTGCTCAACATTTCAACACCAGCATACTTGTGTCACATCCCAGTTCATCTGAGAAAGGAGTTCATGGATTCATGTGGGAACAAATTAAGAAGACTTCTGGCACGGGCCCACATAAAAGTCAAAGTTTACTAAACTTTTCAGATTCTGAATGCAGAAGGCACAGAAATCACTACAAATTATTAGATAGCAAACTCAGAGAGCCCAGAAATCACTGAAGTTACTACATGCCCAACTCAGGGAGGAGAGAAAAAGAGTAAAGGAAGGGAACATAGGTAAGAGGTTGGATCACCACTCCAGGCTACAGCAGTGTTTGATAGGCTCCAACCTCACCCCTACCCCAGCTCCTTGGTTCTGCAGAACTTTGGAAAAAACTGGTTTCTTTGACCACCTTCATAGTCAGGTTCTTGGCACAGTTGTCTTCATGGATGGACTACAGGGCATGGAATGGTGGCAGGTCATCAGTCCCTCTTCTCTTCCTCAGATTTGGGGTCTAAACCAAAAGTTTTGTTGTCAGCCTTTCACCATGGTTACAGGCTGGGAAGGGATGATGATGGTGATGACCCCATGGACCCTTCAAATGCCTCCTTTTTTTCCCCTGCTGCCAGGTGTTTTGTTCAACACCTCAGCAGTACAGGGGGACTTTGTTCTCAGGGTTGTAGACAAAGCACCAGTCAGTTAGGCCTTGAAAAATGACAACTCAACATGTTAGCATGAAGAGTTCCAGGGCCTGCTTGTTATGCTTTCATTGCAGAGTGCTGATCTCTCCCATCAGGTACTGGGCATCTTCTGTTACCTCGCTCACAAATTATCTTGTCTTTGCTTATAATCGTTTCAGCCATCTTGCTCATTGTTAATCGGAGTCTGGCCGCTTGGTCTATCGCTTTTCTCTTTGCCATAAATGTATCCACGTTTTGGTTTTTCTCCTCCCCTCTTCCTTTTTCTTCCCCTCATCTGCTGTGATTAATTCCAAGATCCTGCTTTCATTTGTCAGTTACAGAAGTCCTTCCCTAACCATTTTTCACCTTAATTGATTTACAGCAATGCCTAGGTTTCATTTAAAGAACTAGCTGATTTCAATAATTAATTCCACTGATTTATCAAAGTTCTGTATTAAAAAAACCCTAAACTATTGCTACTCACTGGGGTTGCTTTTGTTTAATCCCAATTAGCTGCAATCACTCAATTCAAAGCTACCCTGAACCTACTCTAGCAACAGCTGATTAGCAATTTCTGTTGTCTGTGAAAGGAGCCCATTTCATATTGCACACTACCAGGATTTCTATTGCCTCCAGGAGCACCAACATCACTGGTAGATCAAGCTGAACTCAAAGCTACTGAGTGTAGAGCAGATGCACAGGACCATTCTAAACAGCTTCTAGTCCTGATCCTCAGCAGCAGGGAAGATGAGAAACTCAGTCCTATTGATTTTCAGTTTACTACTACTTCAAGCACACATTCCTCAGTTTAAATTCCTCTGCCATCCCAACCATCACAAACTCTTCATTAAGCATTAGCAATTAAATACCAGCAGCTAAAATAGGACTGGGGGAGGGAGGGTGGCTATCAGAAGGGCACTGATAACAAGAAAGGCTTGTTCTCACCTTCCTTCCTTCCAGAAGTCCTATATGTACTTTACTTTTACTATACTACAGCTTTGCCCTTACTTTAAGGTAAAGGAGATGCAAATTCAACTCTCCGTCCCAATGCACAACCAGTGGTATGCAATCAAGTGGGCCTCAAGGAGACGCACCAGAACACAGCTCCATTTATGGATGGGCAATGTTCCTAGCAAATCAAAACTCAAAGTTTAGATCTGGAGTTAAACCCAGCTCTAGTTTGGTGAAAGAATTGAGACTGGGAAAATAACTGGCCTTACTGAAGCTAAACTTGGCTGTTTTCAAAACATTAATGAACTTTTCCACAGTTTCTGTGCTTGAATCCCAATCTGGATTTTTTGAATAGACTTCCTTCTTTTTTTTTGCAATAGTAATTTTGTTATCTCCAGGAGAATGAAAAAGCTATAAAGTATTTAATTTAAGAATTTAATTTCAAACAGATAGATGAAGAGGAGTGCTCTTTAAATTATAAACAGGAAAATTGAATGATAAGAAATATGCTTTCATTACTTTCTAAGTACAGTAATAATGCTTGCTACCTTGGGCCAGAAGATTATTGGCAACTAAAGTTTTAATCATCAAAACAGAAAGATTTTGTGTATCTGGGAGATAGCTGCTTCTATACTACAATACATTGCTTGATATTTTGAGCTTTGGCTAATAAACATTTAATAATGATTATATTAGAAGTTATTGTCCTTGGAGCTTGCTTTTCATGTGTACTGTATAAAACAGGTGTCTTGTATTATTTTACTGGCACTGGGGCTTTCCGGTTTGCACTGAGCTTATGATTATTAGTTTAGAACCCAGTTGCTATCTTTGCTCTTGCCTCACAAAGTTCTAATTAGAATTTGGGGAGTCTAGAGAAGTAATATGCTTTATGAATAACGCTATGTCTTTTAGATGCACGATTATTACTCTTTCACTTGTTTTATTAAACAGAGAACAGCAAAGCAAAGTTTACGTCTGCTTGTCTGTTTGATCTTTCTCTGCTGGAAAAGACTTATTAACAGTAAGAATATGGGATGGCATTCAATCACTATCCACTTCTAAATGTGCCAAAATGGAGATAGGACTGATTAAAGAGTTTGACTCTGCAGAATCTTAATAAAAACATCTGTACTGCTCATTTAGACTAAATGATTCTAGTACCTTAGAAGGAATTTCTTGGTCAAGTAGCCCAGATGCCTTAACAAGTGCATGGAACACTACAATCTAAATGCTAGATCAAGCTTCTTCTTGAACAACCCCACTGCTTATGGCCCCCCAATTTACAAAGCAATGGAGTGTCTGTCCTCAAAGCTAGGAATCTTATGCAATGCTACTTAAATTTCCTTTTCTTCATACACATTTGTGCTTTCATACACAAGTGTATGAGTCCTACTTCTGTAGCCAAAGCCGTCTGATATCTTAATCTTTCTGCTGTACAGGTTTTCACATAGCTCCATAAAATATAAAAAATAAACTATAAATATTCCATGATTGTGTGCACAAATCATGCACAAATCATGCACTGGCTTCCATCTAGAAGGGGTCCCTTCAGTTGTGAAGGGAGAGCACAACAAGACAGCAGGCTTTGCACATAGACTGATAGACTCTTCATTAAGCTATCACACAGTCTGCTACATAAAAACAGGCTGAGGGATGGAGAGTTGAGTACCTTGGGCGTGAAGGGAAGTGGCTGAAATGCCCATACTTAACAATTGCCTGGCAAAAGAGAAGCATGTAGTCAAAGATGTGTAAATAATTGATTTTCAATTTGGCTACTGACTTGAAAAATCAAAGAAGCAAATTCCAACTAACTGACCCAGAACAGAAGCGTTTTGGGTGGGATTTCCTCCTCCCCTTCTCATTTTCTCTTTTCACATTCACTGGATGTGAAAAGCTATTGAGCCTCTCTTCCTTTTTGAAGAATTTGGATTGATCTAGATAGTAGAAGGTTCTCAACTGATGAATCAGAGAAAGCTTCATCTCAGAAAAGGCCTTTGGCAACTTTTGAAAGGTATAAAATGCCTAAGTTCAAGTCCATCTTAAGAATTAGAAAAAGATTACAGGCCAGTTCCCTAGCCACTGGCTTAAGAAACCCAAAATGCTTCAGTTCAGACTCATCAAGCAGAACTAAGTTGACATTTTAAAACTTTTCTTTTCCCAAATTAATTCTCAAGTTCACTTGGAATATTCAGGTTTAGTTCAAAATAAATAAGTACATATTTTCTGCCTGGATAAATCACTGGGGTTGGTTTGTGTTTGGTTGGTTTATCTCTGGGAAGAGGTTTGTTTTTTGACTTTTCCCCCTAGGCTCTGTTTGTCATCAAAAACGGATTATCTTCAGCACTGTGGGCTACTTTCTTCTCTTTAATGGCCAGCAGTGGAGTGGAAAGTCAGCCAACTGGAGAAAATATCTTGCCTGTATTAGGCATTCCCTATGGAACAGCCATCACTGATGTCATCAGCAGGATACAGAGTACCATGTCATTTTATCTCTGTGAGTGGCTGGTCTTTGGCAGCCATCACTAACTCATTCTAAGATCTAACAGCAAGCATGTTCACAATCTCTTTTGAGAACAGGAAAGCTGGACTTCTGACTATTAACTAGATGTAGCAGCTATCAGATTTCCTCCTTCTTCTGGTTAGTCACCTTAACTAGGTCTAAGTCATTTCAGTATTCCCTAGTACTAGGGCCTGGGCTCTAGTTTTTGTTAAAAACCTTTTAACATCTACTTCTCCTAATATTTGAAATATTTGTGATGCCTTTTAGACTTGATTAACAAAAAATGACGAAAGGACTGAAGCATCATTCCCATAATGAAAGGCTGAAATAACTGGGACTGGTCAGCCTGGAGAAGAGAAGGGTCAGGGGAACCTTACAAATATGTAGAAGTACCCCACGCAAGGGAATGACAGGCTCTATTCAGTGTCACCCATGGACAGGGGCAACAGGCAGTGAGTAAAAACTACAAAACGTTAAAAGACCAATTAAAACAAACAAAAAAATTCAAACCATTAAATTTAGGCCAAACACAAGAAAAGAAGTTTTTACTATGATTGTGATCAAACACTGAGCCAAGTTACCCAGAAACTTTGTAGATTTTTCTATCAGCGAAGACACTCAAAATCTGACTGGACCAACTCCTGAACAAGCTGCTTTCTTCCAGCCTGAAGAACTCTGGAGCAGGATTAACCAAATGAAAAAAAAGAGCAAGTCTATCAATGGAACGTATGCTACCAGATACACTGAGCTAGTGCTGAACCAGTCTGAATAATCCAGGCAATGGCCTGCTTCACTACTGTGCCCCCTTCCAAGTGGGTCAGCATGGGGTTCCTAAACACCACACCTTTGCATTGCCCTGTTCTATAAGCAACAGGATTCTCTTCTGGAGACAACAGAATGTATGGACAATACCTTAATGTTATTTCACCTTCTGCCTGTTACACACCCTGTTGTGGTTCCCAGCTCTACTACAAGGTCTCAGAATTGGCTCATTCTGCTGCTCCCATACTAAGTTGAACAGATGCCAAATTTTTTAAAAAGTACTTAAAGGTGTCTGATGGGATTTCAAATAACTTAAAATCTGACTATGAACAACTACATCTGGAAATAAAGTTTTATGTTTTTTCCTTTAACATTTGATATATTTGGACCCATTGTCTACTTTAAAAGATAGTTTATTAGCAAAACAGTTTAGTGCTTAATGACTACGTGGAAGTGGAGAGAAGGAATGCATTGGTTGCTGATGGACAATGAAATATTTGGGATATATTTATGCTTCCAATGCTTTTTAGAAGCCATGGAGGATGGCTACTAATACTACCACATTTCATGCATGTTAGTGTCCTCTTCCTTAGTGAAAACCACAGATACAAATTGTCAAATTTGTTCTATGTATTAGTATTCATTTACAATAGAAAACTATATTGTTAAGCAATGTTAAGGATTTTAGTTACCTCATTTTAACTTTATGGTCACATTTTCACTCTGATTTACAAAAATCTCATTTCTTTAAATTGAATTTGATAGATTACGCAGCAAACCACCAGTAACACAGTAAGTGAATATTAATCTGTTCCCATTCCCATGTTACACTAATCTAATGACTTAACTTGTGTCTATGATGGAAAAGTTTACAAATTCTACATATGTGCACAATGAAGGAGTCACAAAAGCATTGATTTGAAAAATCTTTGGAGGTCTGATGAGCCTGGGTTCTCATGTGCTGTTTAAAATTTTTTTGCATATTTAGTCTCTGGTTAAACACAATTAAAAGACCAGTACATATGTGGTGGTTTTGTTGTTTAAACTGAATTAATTGTGTTTCTCCAGTACGTCTTTTGCCCATGACTATAACTTAGCAACCTGTTCTTGTTGGATTTTTTCTTTCCCCATCTTACCAGAGGGGAGTAGATGTGAGTGAGCAGCTCAGCGTTTGGTTTGTTCTCAACTGGATGGGCTCAAACCACAGTCCCTGTGTAGAGGTTTTATGTTTTTCCCCACATTATTTGTATAGAATCATAGAATCATCAGGAAGTGGAAGGGATCTCGAAAGATCATCTAATCCAATCCCCCTGCCACAGCAGGATCACCCAGACCAAGTCTAGGGAGGGTTTCAAATGTCTTCAGAGAAGGAGACTCCACAAACCCCCTGAGCAGCCCCCTTCAGTGCCCCATCACTCTCACTGGGAAGAAGTTACAGAATCAGTCAGGGTTGGAAGAGACCACAGGACCATCCAGTTAAAAACCCCCTGCCATGGGCAGGGACACCCCACCATAGAGCAGGCTGGCAATGTTGAGAATAAAGCGTAAATGATTCGTAGGTTTAAAACAATAAGCAATTATAAGGGAGAAATTAAACAGGAGTTATACAATGCCCAGGCAGCTGCTCAAACTTTCTTGTGTAGCCCCAACCCATGGCTATAGAATCGGCCACAATTACAAATATATAATCAGTAAAAGGATGATTTACAAAGATCAAAGTAACAATAGAAGAATGTGCTAGGGTAAGAACATTAGATATAGGAACCTCATGCTTGAGCAATAATATACAAAGGGGGAGAAAATTACATAAAGACAGTGAAATTTAGATCTTCAAGAGGCGAGTGGATTGAAGCCAACAAGTGAGGAGGTTAAAAGGACACAGTGAGGAAGACTTCTGACTTCGTCCCAAGATGACCACTACTCAAGAAGACTGCACAGATTCTAAGAGGAGGAGACCTAATTAGCATCAGAAGCCAGTCAGTTAATGCATATGTATTAGGTAGTGAGGCAGGATCATTGATTATGTATGGAGTGATGCAATCAATAGTGTATAAATAAGCAAACCTCGGTGATCGAACCTGGAGTCAGATTTGGGTACCTACCCCTGACTTCCGAGGCCTCAATAAAGCACCGCATAAGACTAATTTACTGGGTTTTGTGTTTGAACTTTTTGCTAACAGCCAGAGCCTCATCCAACCCAGCCTTAAACACCCCCAGGTTAAACACCCACAACCTCCCTGGGCAACCCAATCCAGGCTCTCACCACTCTCACAGTGAAGAATTTCTCCTCACATCGAGTCTAAATCTACCCATCTCCAGCTTTGCTCCATCCCCCCTATGTATTTATATGTATTTATATTCCATTTTATTACTTTTTCCCCCAATGTTTATAGCACAATTATGGAATTAAATGGTCACCTATGGAGCACAACTGCCTAGTGAGACAGAGGGGAGAGAGTTGGAAAGTGGGTGCAGCCTGAGATTACTGCAGTCCCATTTCTGCCTCCTCACGCAGGTTATTCAAAGCATTGCAATCCCTATAGCATGATATTTCCTTTGGTTCCATTGAGTTTACTGTAAGAAAAGTTAAGAAAACCAAAACATACAATGAAAATCAACAAAACAAAACATTCACAAAAAGCATTTCTTTCTTAACTGAGCAAGTCCACCCAGGCATAAGGATGGTAGCTGCAGCAAGCACTGCCTTTAACAGTTCTAGTGAAAAAAACATAGAGTTTGAAACCACATCTCAGGCCATGTTTGCCTGACTGGACAGAAGTAAATTTATATTAATTCTTAAAGATGTTTTTGCAAATCAAATATGAAAATTAGTGCCACTTGAAGGAAGAACCTCCACAGATTCAGATCTTTGGCTGATGCTACTTTAACCTTTATTGATTATGTTTTTTTCACATGCAAGAGCTGTGCTGTATCAATTTTTTAATGGATAAAAATTCAAGGGGTAACAAATGTTAACAACAGCCAAACACCATACAAATGTTATTTAGGGGAGCTTTCTACAACTGGTGAGTTATAGGCACAGTCTGTAGTGAGCTAAAGCAATAGAATTGGAGAGAAACAGTATCACTTCTGCCTATGCTGTTTCAGGATACAGTTTTAAAAAAATAGCATGAGCTAAAGCCTCGATTACCTTCTAATTAATGTTGCACAGTTCTGTTTTACCAGTGCATAAGAATAAATCCCGTATATCTGTGAAAGACACTACAGCAACAAGAACATGCAACAGATACATCTGTTAAGTCCAGCTCAACTCACAGTTAAAACAATGACCAAGGTAAGTTTACAAAACTATGATTTATGAAATAATGAGCATATACAAGCTGAGTAAAAAATGGTTGTTTCCGGTTTTCTTAGATCAAACTCTATGTCATCGCACAACACTAGGAAGCAGAACAGAGAATATTCAAAAGGCAGTGTGCAGTGCCTGCTTGTCCCAAGCACAGGTAAACTGCAGACCTCCTCACTGGAGCACACTGGGAGTACCACAAGTCTACTGGGCTCAGAAGGCATTTGGACAGATTCACAGATGGAAAGGAGAAGGGGAAAAAACCAAATCACCTATTCACCCAAAGACATCAAAAATCATCATAGAAAAAGGCACCAGTTTATCCAGTTTCTCTGGAAAATTCTGTATCAGATTCCATTGAGAACTAGAGAAGATGGAATAGGTTTGCTTTAGCATTTTCTAACAGACATTATTGTATGTTGCTTACCTACACCAGATTAAACCTCAATTTTCTTGCGTTTTAAGCTGTTATTTGTTAGCAATCCTCACTGGATAGAACAGTTTTCACATCAAATCCTATGAGTACGTCAGAACAATCCAAGAGACTGGTGCCTGTGATAAGGCAACTAACTTGTATTTATCCATCTATATTCAAATTAACTTCTAAGAAATAACCTGTTTATTTTGGTTTACTCTGTAATTCACTCCACTGCTAGCCTGGTGGCTTTCTCAGCAGCTAGTAAGGGTGACAGAGCCACAATAGCTTTATTTACTTAGAAAGTACAGTGTGTCATCATGAAAAGCATCCTAGTTGCATCGTGCCATAAGGCACCATGGATCTATTTCGGACCACTTACAACCTAAGAGATAAGGGCAACTGTACTCTAGAAACTGGAAACGCAATGTACAGATTCTAGATCCTCAGCAGGTTCATATTTCTGAAATCCTAACCCAACATCTGTTCACTGAAACTGAGCAAAGCAAACTAGGGATAGGGCCCTTTTCAATTTTCTCCAAGGGGCAAGGGAGGACAAGCAATAAGATGCAGTTATAAATGTCATTATATTCTTCAAAAGTCTCAGAACCAGTTAAAAAAAAAACAACTTTCAAAGACCCTAGTAGTGGATATTAGGGATGGGTTTTCTAAAGCACACACTGAATCCTCCCCTTGGACAGCTGCTGCTAATATACTTATTCAGACATTTAAGGAACAAGAAGTTCACCCTAAATGCATTAGGGGGTTAATTAGGTTTTCAGTAAGCACTTCTCTCATTCCTCCTCCATGCAGAACATTTAAACTGGATAACTGAGGGAGAGCTGGCAGCTGTAAATATGAATCAGGACAACCACAAGCAATATTGGCAGGATAGTGATTTACATTAAAGGTCACTTAAAGATAATATCTTCTTCCTTATTCAGTCACTAGCAAGGCACGTGGCTTAACAAAGACTATGAGGATGGTACCAAGTAGGCTTCTATCTGCAATTATTTTAATATTTTGGTGGGTTCTCACTTTCCTCAACAGTTTTATTAATTAAAATTCTCTCTTTTGGAGTTCTTGTAATAAAAAAAAAGGCAAATGCAACTGCACTGTCACTACAGTTTGAAAGTTGTGCTTCTGCACAACTGCCTGCAATGAATGCTTTGGTGGGATCTAGAAAGTATGAGACCAGTCTTTGGTGTATGTTTAAATTGATAGCCCTGTGGCTATGCAAATTTTCTTAAAACTGCTGTCAAACAGCAGCTTTCCCAGACCACTACCACCCTCCTACTGGTTATTTTCTGGGGAAAACTCTAAGGGAACAAAAACATTGTTTCCTTACTTGCAGTACTGAACACATTAGAAGAGCATTAAACATGATGCTTATACAGATCCTAAACTCCTCCTCATCTTTATTCCCAGATGAGATGAAGAGCAAATGTGCTAAATAGTTAAAGCAGTTTGGAGCTATTCTATCTGTATCTTAGTACATATGTTTCTCCTCTGTTCTAAATACACCCAGAGGAGAATCCAGTTGTTCTTTATTTTGCAATGATAACACAAACACCCATGGATCCAAGTAATTTCATGCACAGTGCAAACTTTTGTCACATATGTACAAAGTTTGCAGGATCATGCGTTAGCATATAAATTAGCACTTAATACTGTTGGCCCTTAGTCAAAGCACAACATTTATGTAGTTTTAATTTTGTTAACACACTGTGGCAGATTCCCAAGCAGTAGAGATGCATGAACACAAGAGGGAGAAAAATAAGCTACTCTGTTCTATACAGGTATTAAGATATTTCTGCAATATAACTTCCACTAAAAATAAGCTGCATTGTCATACAACTTATTAAAATGCTATGGATACTTAAACTAAACTCACTGTAGTTCTTTTAAATGAATATCTCATGAAAACAATGTAATCACAGTGCAACCGGGAGGAAAACAGAAGACCCTACTGAGGTGGCAAATTACAGAGGTGTGAAATAACAAGATATGTTAAATTAGATATTTCTGTGTACCAGGCAACAGTGTGCTTTGTTAAACAAGAATGTCCTTTCATTTAAATAACTGAATGCTCAGATAATAAAAGATACTACTGTACCTTATCTGTGTGCACTGGGGGTTATCACCTAATCACCTACTCACGCGCCTTTCTTTAAACTTGGTTGTGCCTTAGGAAAAAGCCTGCAGGTAACTGGGGAACAATTTTTATACTTAATGTCATCCAGACTACTTTAATTCTAAACTTCAGAATCACATATTTCTGTTTTCTCCAATTTGCACGTCTGTGTCTGTTCCCACAAACACTGTTACGATTGGCCGTCTTGGCAGAAGCTGGCAGCCAGAGGCTTGGATGGGTGTGCCCTCCTCTGGGTTACAAACCGGCTGGATGACCGGGCACAGAGAGTGGTTGTCGATGGTGCCCCATCTAGTTGGTGTCCAGTGAGTAGTGGTGTCCCACAGGGATCAGTGCTGGGCCCAGTTCTGTTCAACACCTTTATTGATCACCTGGATGAGGAGATCAAAGCTCCCCTTAGTAAAACCAAGTTGAGGGACAGTGTCTTTTTGCTGGAGGGGAGGAGGATGCTGTAGAGACATCTGAACAGGCTGAGTCAATGGGCGTAGGTCAACAAGATGAGGTTTAACAGGGCCAAGGGCAGAGTCCTGCATTTTGGCCACAATAAGCCCTAGCAGCTACAGACTGGGGGATGAGTGGCTGAAGAGCAGCCTGACAGTGGGATCTGGGAGTACTAGTTGACAACTGGTTAAACAGAAGCCAGCAGTGGCACAAAAAAACTAATGGAATAGCGTGGCCAGCAGGACTAGATCTGTAATTCTTCCCTTGTACTGGGCATTGGTGAGACCTCCCCTCAAGTGCTGTGTGCAGTTCTGGGCCCCTGGCTTCAAGAAAGTGATTGAGGGGCTGGAGCGGGTCCAGAGGAGAACAACAAGGCTGGGGAAGGGACAAGAGAGTGAGTCTAGTGAGGAGAGGCTGAGGGAGCTGGGATTGTTTAGCGTGGAGGAGACTCAGGGGGGACCTTACCACTCTCTATAGCTACCTGAAGGGAAGTTGTAGACAGGTGAGGGTCAGGCTCTTCTCCCAGGGAACTAGTGATAGGACGAGAGAGCAGGTTCTGAAGCTATGCCAGGAGAGGGTTAGGTTGGATGTTAGGACGCCCTTCCTCATGGAATGGCTTGTCAGAACCTGAAATGGACTGCCCATGATGTGGTAGAGTCCCCACCTCTGGAGGTGTTTAAGCACAGATTGGATGTGGCATGTGGTGCCATGGTCTGACTGATGTGGTGATCTTAGGTCACAGGCTTGGCTTGATGATCTCAGAGGTCCTTTTCAGTCTCAATAATTCTGTGATTCTGTGAAAACTTAAAGCAGAAACACAAATCTTCAAAGTAACAGTATGGAGTCCACAGCATTTCCTAACCTTCTGAGTAAATCAGTTAAGCTTTCTTTTCCTTTGTCTTTTTGCACACTAGTGACTCGCAAAATTTTATTTTAATTGTTTTTGCTTTAAAGCACAACTCTCAACCAAAAGTAGCAAGAATACCCTCCTGATATAGAAACCAATTTCCTTTGGTATGTATATTCTTCAAGATCATACAGATTTGAATTTCTACAGTATAGGAATTCAATTTAATTTTTGTATATTTTGAAGGCTGAGTACAGAAGAACATCCACTGTAGTTAAAGAAAGCTTATTTTTTCTGTTTATTTTAGAGAAAGCTGTTGCAGCCACGTCAGAGATCAACCCCTGACAACCTACCCATGATACTGTACATCCTTGCCTAAAGTGCTGGATTCAGAAGACTGAACTCAGAAAACATGATGGACAGAAATAAATAAATATATTCAATCATCCTGACATAGCAACTGAGATTTGCTTCTTTCAGTCAGAACAAGGAGCATTCAGCAAGTAAGAAATTTCCCCACAGAACATGGAAAGGGCAGAACCGTAGGAGGACACAAAGAAAAAAGACACATTACAAAGGTTAAATATTAAGCAGTAGCAATATGTTTGTCTTTAGAGAAGAAAACTCTATAATAGCATAGGTTGAGCTTGTGACTTAAATCACCTTGTAAAGAGTGGAGGTCTAAGCGGATATATACTGCCAGCACAGCTCAAAAAAGCCACAGCAACCCTAACAACATTAGATTAATTATGTGCAGAGTAAATTTTATTTTAAGCATGGGCATTATATACTTTATATTTAATGTATAAGGGTATTATGTTCACAAACAAGAATGCATATAGCAGCATGGGGATTATATTACTCCAGTCTAATTAGAACAGTTTAGAAAAGTCAATATATACTGGCTGATTAGATCAAAATCACTACCACACAGAAGAACAAACTAAGGTACTGGTGACCTCATGCTGAGGAAGGAACAGAATCTGACACTATTTATTCATAGTTAAGGTCCATGTTTGTTATCACTTTCAGATGGAGGCAGTCACCTTTGTTTCTATGTTTACTAACACAATATAATTCTCTAGCAAAATGGTAATAAATCTGTTTCCCTTTTTCATAATTTCTTACTACATAGAAAGCACAAACAATTGTAAGTTTGGAAATGTTTTTTATCTTCATCATCAAAAGCCCAAGCATTAAAAGTTTAATTTATTTCTCACAAATTTGAGTGTCCCAATTCTAAATGTTTTTAATGATGTTTTCATCCTCATCCAAAGGAGAACAACAGATTATCACACATGAAGAGCTGCCCATGTTTCTCCCTTTGGGTTGCTCAAGTCCCTCTCATTCGTATAATCACTCAAGCCAAAAGCATTTCTAAAAAGTTAATATGTTAAGAGACACTTGTCACACTCTTCAGTAGGATTTGAGGCTGGTATTTCAAGTGTGTATTTTGACTTCTAAAGGGTATAAAACTTTATGTATTAAACATTAGAAATGGAGTAGAAAGCCTGAAACATCTTGAAGAGTAGGACTTTTCAGGATTGTGACATCAGTTTCTTGTACACTAGCAACCCCTCAGCTTCAGAAGACGTGTCAGGAATAGGGTTGTGTTTGAAGTATTTCAAGATTTATTTTTAGTTTTACCATCTTCAAAACTGATTTCAATTGCTTGTTATTTCCTTCCTTCTGTTATTTCCTTGTCTTCTTTAAAATAATTGTGATGTATTTACTGAAATTGAGAACAAGAATTTACTGATTTATGCTGCTTTTGGTTTGAATTCTTTCAGGTATTTTGCACACTGAACAAGCAGAGTCTCATCATCTTCTAATGATTGGGGAGAATTTTCTCTTCAAATGAGAAAACCATTTTATTTATAGTTAGAAGCACATACTATAATGAAGAAATAACATATACCACATTTCACATTAACAGCAGAGTGGTAGCATATAGATTTAGAAGACCAACAGACCAGCAAGGGGCTGATTTGGTCTGTCTCGTTACAGATCTTTAGTGGTTTGCAGAATACTTCTCTAAGCAGGATTAACAAGGGACTGCAGAGACACCACATTTGTTTTGTGGCTCCTTCAAAATTTAAGGACAACTTAATATAAGCCTATTTGTCTTAGACTTGTACTACATATTGAACTTCATTAACAATTTAATGACTTCATCCTAAAAGCAGGAGGTAAAGGCTTGTGCAAGGGTCTTGTAACAGATTTTTAAACTGGTAAAAAGAGTTTTTATGAACTATGGTATTTCACTGTGGGAAAACTATTATCCTGCTTGTTGAGTTGGTTTTAAATATTGTTTAATATCTCTTCCTTACATATTCCCCACTCTTTTCATACTTCTATTTTTCTATTATTTTTGATGACTTCAAATAGATGTTTTCTGCGTCCTTAAAGAAAAGTTTCCAGCACTGATAATAAATGAAAAAGTCACAAAACCAGTCACATAATGCAAATACAGTATTGGAAAATTATGCTTACAAAGAAAAAATCCAGGTGAGTTCCAGAAGAGCAGATATGATAGAACCAAACTGTTGCTCCAGAAGAGCCACTAAACGTAAAGATCACTAAACAGCATCATCTGCACCAGGTCGTATCAGTGGCTGCTCTGGTCAAGTCTGGTTCTGAAACAATGAGGAGCTGACAGAAATGGATGGGAAACTGAGAAGTGATCCTGCATGCATTGGACACCATGTGTGCAGACTTTTTTCATGCCTTTTCTAACTAAAGACAGACATTCATATCACAGAATCACCCAGTCTGGAAAAGACCTCTAAGGTTATTGAATCCAATCAGTAGTGACAGGCCCTTGAGTAAACTACATCCTTTCAGTACCATGCTTGCATAACTCACGCCTTCAGGTATACAGACTCCATCATCTTCCTGGGCAAGTGATTCCAATGCCTGATAACCCCTGCAATAAAGAGATTTTTCTCTCTAAACTTCCCTTGGCACAACTCAATGTCATTTCCTCTTGTTCTCTCACTTGTTATTCAATAGAACAGATTGACCCACACCTCTTGGTAACCTTTTTTCAGGTAGTTGTAGACAGCAATAATGACTCCCCTCAGCCTCCTTTTTTCTGGGCTAAACAACCCAAATTCCCTCAACCACTCCTCAGAAGACCTATTCTTCAAACCCCTCACCACTTTGTTGCCTCCCTTTGGGCAGCTCTACTACGTCAATGTCCCCTCTTGTAGTGAGTGGCCCAAAACTGAACACAATACTCAAGATACAGCTTTACCAGTGCTGAGTATACGGGCAGAATTACTTCTCTAGACCTACTAATGCCTATTCCTAATGCAGGCCAGGATGCATTCTTGGCCACCTGGGCACACTGCCAGCTCATGCTCAGTTAACAGTCAGTCAATACTCCCAGGTCGTTCTCTGCTGAGTGACTTCCCAGACAATCCTCCCCAAGCTTGCAGTGCTGCTGGAAGTTGTGCAGAACCTAGCATATGGCCTTTCTGAAAGACATACAGTTAGTCTTTGCCTATCTGTCTGGCTTAACTAGATCTTTCTGAAGGCCCTTCCTATCCTGAAGCAAATCAACACTTCCACCCAGCTTGGTATCACCCAAAAACTTACTAGGGGTGCACTCCAGGTCATTGGTAAATATTATATATAAATACATATATATAAACATGAAGATGTACTACAGGAGATTTCTTCTTGGACTGAAAGCCAACTTCAATGGACAGATTACCCGAACATTGCTGATGGCATGCTAGGCAGCTGACCCATTTTTTTTTCCATCCAAATGGAGATTGCATCCAGGACAGTGATGTAGTAAATGAATTTGGAGTTTGACCTACATATCAAACTACATAAAAAGTAAGTGTTAGAAGCGTTATTAGAACAAAGACTTTCTGCTGATAAAATACAACAAAACCAACCCTGAAGAGTGTACTGGACAGAACAAAACTGCTTGTATTTGCAGTAAGTGTTGTGGGGTAGGGGTTTTTCTATCATAATTATATCTCATTTACAGTAGCACAGTCATTGACGCACTATGAAACAATGCATCCAGGACAGTTCAGAAGACAGAAGCAAAAAAAAGTGGAAGTGGAGGAAGAAGCTCCCAGAATACACAAAGACAGATTACAAAAAGGCAGCCTGTTCCTTCTAGCAAACTGAAGAGACAGATGATAGGTGTGACTGTCTATAGATACATAAAGGGACACCTAAACAGCAAACGAGTCAATTGTTGTTATTAACTAAAGACAACAGAAGAGGATTTAGTTGGCTTAGCTGTAGGAAGAGTATTTTAAGTAAAGCATTAGGGACAAAACAATAGGTCTAAGAACTGAGAAGTAGGAAAGCAAATGTTCATTGAAAGGTTGTAGTTTAGGCTTAATTTGACAACCATCTATTGAGACTTGTTTGGCATGAAAAGTAGCAGAGATATTTCATTATGTATGGCTTTCTAACAACATGAACTTGAACTCCTTTCACTGTTTACTGTATCAATTGATGCTTTAGGAAGAAATTGAAAACTTTTAACACTGAAATTGAAGTGAAGGCTGATTTTAAGTAATGGGGAAAAATCCCAATGGCAGTAAAAGACGGCATTATAGAATCAGAATCATAGAATCATTAGGGAGATTTCAAAAGTATCATCAGCTCTATTGCAGAGAAAGTCTGTTCTTCTGAATGTGTAACATACCAGAGGTCCAGCATCCACAAAGCACCTAAGTATCATTTATCAGCCACTGTGTTAAACCAGTAAACTAAGCTTCAGTTTTCAAATTATCAAAAAACTGTAGTACTAGGATCAGAAACACTGACAACATCAGAAACTAATCAAAACAATTCTCCTTATTTGCCTTAATACAGAAAATCATCAAGCAATTTGAAGGTTCCCACGCTGGTCTTCTTTGCAGCTTCTTGGTTTCCCTATTGGTGGCAAGCTGGTTAAATATTTTTGCTCAGTGGTTGATTGTTTTTTGCTGCTCTTTGTTTTCCACAAATGCTCAAAGTAAGCTAAGAAAAGTGAAGAATATGCTAATACTGACTTGCTATTCAAGTAGTTGCTCTAGAAATTTACTTTCACCTCAGAGGCTGTGGTAACCAAATATTAAATGTTACATTTGACAGCATTAGAAGCTACCCATCATCTACTGTAGATGGATGGCTACTTATATTCTCCAGCATTTGCCTAGTTATAAAGTCAGGAAGAATTGTCACTTGCATCTGTAGTTCTTTGTTCAACCATGCAATATAGAGACTCTCAAATTGCAGAGGCAGTGCTCAAACCATATAAGCACACATTACATGAGAGGATGTAGAGACCTCATGGCTCTTACTGATTTTGTTCAGAATTCACTAATGCTCAGATCTGCTGGGGATGGCTTTGAGAAGCCTCTAAGAAAATCTTGAAATATTGTTAGTAAACTTGAAGCTTTAATGCATACCTTGAGATGTTTTGGACTGCTGTTTTCAATATGTCAATTATACTTCTTCCCCGAGAAGCTGGATGACAAAACTCTGTGTGTCAGGCAGATGCCAGCAGGCAAAAGTTTGCTAAATGAACCTGAGCAGCAATGAGAGAGTTTGTTAAATTCTTTTCTGTGCTCTGGGTTAAGGAATTTGAGGATGGTTAGTTTAAAAGGCAGCCAACAACAGCATTACTAAAACCAGTAATAAGTCAGCACTTAAATACATACAAGTACAGCTGAAAAGCACAACATACTGATTGGACTTCACTACATTTTAATGGCAAGAAAAAAGTATTGACTTTAAAATACATTTCCTTCCTTACACCTCCCCTTATAATGTATGTAAAAGAGAGGACAACAAGTTTAATTAGTTTTTAATTAGTTGCTTAGGGCAGTTCCTTTTCCATTCAAAGTATAATTCCAAAGACTGTACAAGAAATGTCTGTTGGTATGCAGTATCCTTCCTCAAAAGTCAGATTTTTAAAAGGATTTGGAAGTTCCATGTGTATGGACAGATGGATATTTAAAGAAATACTTCAGTGTAATAGATATGTCACCGGTAAAAGCAACAAAGTAGCCAAAACAATGTTGTTTAGACATGGAATGACTGAAACTATTTCATACAGCTGGCTTGCCTTCCTCTTTTGTTGTTCTAGTTGTTCACTTCCCCTTGCTTCCCATCTTAGCTTTGCTTCCTGTGGTTTATTACTGTTACTCTACCATCCAGCCACCTTCTATGAAGAAAGTGAACTTGCGTGCACCTTCCCATCCCTTTCCCCTCAGATACATTTAGATGTCCTCCTCTCAGGCTTTGTTTCAGTTTTGTTTCTGCACAACACTTTTCCAACAGGCTTTCCCTTGCTAAAAGCTCTGGAGACTATTCATGTAAGAATCAACAGAGAAGAACTAGTGTGAAATGACAAACATCTTTCTAAAAGTAACAGGTCTCTGGCACCTTCATCTGTGTTGAAGAAAGAATCTAAGAAGAGGCTGTTTGTGTCCTGATGAGAACAATGACTGTGATCAGCATATAGTGATATACCATGACAGGATGCAGATTCTTTGCCATTATTAAAGATGGTTCAGCAACACACTTGCTCCCCTGCCCCCAATCCCCATCTCTACTGAGAATGAGTTAGGATTTTATCTCAGTTTTATTTACCAGTTTTACATTCTCAAAACTGCATGAAGAGAAACAGAGAATAAGTTATCTATAAACTGGTAACTTCTCAGTGAGGATAGTGCCATTTGGAAGCAAGTATAAAAAGTTTTCATCAAGAAGAGACAAAGGTAAGAGGCTGGCTATATTTGTCTTTGAGCTGCCATTGATGTTCCCCTTGTTAAATATGTTGTTTATAGATAATTAGTCATCTGAAAGATACTCTCTAAGAAACCAGTAAACCTGTACTGTAATTGCTTATCAATAATAGTTTGTTGTGTCTAGGGTGAGCACAGATGAAGCATGGAATCTTGTAAACTAAAAACAAAGGTACACAATCTCCTTCTGATACAAAACAGAAGACTTCACTTTTAATTAATTATGGCAATAACAAAAGTACAGTAAGTGATAAAGTAGGTGGAGAGCACAGTGTCTTGTTAGTAGTGTGCTTTTATGCACAGAAATCAATAAACACAAACACACAGATTCCAAAAAAAAGCAGAAACAAGTTCAACACCTGCGCCAAATAAATGTTTTCTGTAAATCTGGGCATTACGGAAACATAAATTAAGAGGGCTGAGGGGGATCATGAGTTTTCCCCAACACACAGACTGATGATGCTACAGGCATCCACATTCAGAAACACAAATGTTCTATGTGTGATTGACGACATTGTTTTTTTTTTATTCCATTTCTCTGGACACAACCAGCAGTAGATAGATCTGGCAACAAGCTTTTCTGTGAGGAAACCACCCATGGGTTTGATGCATATTCATTACTACTGGAATGCACAAGAAGACCACTTCTCCTTGTGGTTCCTTAATTTGGTACATTTATGCACCCAATACTGTTCTTCATCTTCACCTCCTGCTCACAAGTCCCTAGATCCATATGAAACCATTCCACATCCCCATGTAAAGCAAACCCCAGAATTTCAACTGTGACAGTTCTGGAGAGCCTTTACAAGCTATGGGCACCCTAATAAGTGGCTTTCTAACATCACCCAAGCATTAAACCAAGCCAGAATTTATCAAATTTTTCAAATCTTTTCTATCCAAAGTGTACTATTGGAGTAACAAAACCAACCAGGTTTTCAAGAAGCAGATTTCTCTCATCTTGCTAGATCTTTTGATCGTGAAATTGTCTCCAAGACAATTTCCATATTGAAGTCCATAAGACTTCTTTGGGAAAGCTATTTTCAGCCATCTAAATATTTTTACACCTTCCTTTTCCAAATCCCACCCCCCACCACCCCCCAATTATCAACAACATTAATGAACTGTAGGCTTAAAAATAACACAGTAACTTTGGTCTCACTAGTGCTGCTTTCCTGTTCAACACTGAACTAAGACAGTGCTTCAACCTGGTAGTAGTTAGGCAATCCAAAAGATCCTACTTTATTCCTGCAGAATAAGGGTCTGACAGGGGCAGCAAAGACAACACAATCCAGGCTACAGCACAGGAAGATGAGAAGCTTCTTCTGAAACTCAGAACTGAACTCCAAGATTCTTTGTTTTCTCTCCATGGTCACTTCCCATTTCTCAAGGAGATGTTATCATGGCAGGATTGTATCACATCCTTACCAACAACCATCAAGATCCAATAACAGGAGAGAAACTGTAGAAGAAGCAATGGTGTGTGATACCAGCAATATTTTAGCTAAGTGTAGAGGGCCTGTTAAGAGATTCATTTCCCATAGATGAGCATTAACTGTGTGTTCTTGGTTCTGTTTCATGCTCGATCATCTATTGTTTAAATTGCAGAACAGAGGAGAAAATGCAACCATAACACTTAATAATCTGAGAGAACTTACTGCATGTGAGGAACTCTGCCTCTATATTGAATTTGGCAAAATTTTGTAAATAAACAAATTGCCTTAAGACTGTGACACAATAGGTTTTGTGGCACCAGCCAAACATTGTACTAAAGACAATATGGCAGGAGAAAATAACTACTTTTCAATAAATGAAAACACTATCCTTTCTCAGAAGGGGATGGAGCTGCTGATAGTAGTGGTTTGTACTGCCATTATTCAAACATACCATAGTAAACACACAGGAGGAGTAACCCAAATGTAATACATAATCCATACACCCATGGAGCCTCCCCTTTAACAGACCAGACATCTGGGACTGCTGACCTGGTAAACTCAGGAATGTGCTTTCAACAAGCGTGCATGTGCACATGCATGGCAGTCACATTACCTATGGAGAGAGATCTCATGCTCCAGTATAGCCACTGTACTCACAGGCTTTCACAAAGGGTGAAGCAGTGTGTGGTACTTCACACAGAAGGGTGATTCGAGAGCACCTCAGGGAATCGATGTGCATATGCATGTACATATACACACACTGGTACAGGCTCTTCAATCACAAGTCGTTAAATGACAGCTAATAAGATTAGTGCAATTGTGTTACAAGTTAAGCTACAGTTACTAGAAATAACTCCTAGAAGTCACATTTAGAAGTTAATTTTCAGAGTTTCTGAAATTATCCGGAATGCTTTTGCAGAATGCTTTTGCAGAATGCTTTATCCAGAATGCTTTTCACATCTTTGGATTTGTCAAATACATAAGTGACAGGTTTATCCTACAGAAACTTGTTTTCTTTTTTAAATAAACAACTAGAAATTAAAATTTGCCAGTCAATGAATCACAAGATTTGATTTTATATCACCAGTCATTTAATTGTCACTTCACTGTGCAGTCCTCAGGCTGTTTTTAAAATGTCAAACAGCAATAATGAGTGGTACCATTGACTTCAGGGCACTAGACAAGGTAGTTAAAGGTCAAATTAGACTATTGTTCCATATATTACACAACACATGTACATGCACACGGACACACAGTTCACACAAGTCATATACTAAAATCTTACACTAATCCTGAACTTCTGAAAGGAAGCTTTCAGAGATTGCAATATGTTCGTCTTCTCATAGGTAGGTTCAAATGAAAAGCATGCAAATCCCTCTTCTTTTACAGTATAATGTTATAAAATATAATTTCAGTGACAAAGCACAAAGTTGACTTAGATAAGCTCAGAAACTATTACAAACCTTATTATCTGAACATCATGACATTCTGGGGCACATAGACACATTTGTCTTGGCTGTACCTCTGTTGAAGACAAAGGCTTTGTCCAGGAGGTCTTCCTGCCATAGTCTTTACCCCACTTTGTCTTGGGGTAATTAAAAAGTACTGCCTCCACAGCACAATTTGTTTTTGTTGCTCTAAGACAGTAGGAGATTGCTGACACCACTCAAGGTTATATGCAAAATAACTTCCACAACACAAAAATAAAGCATAATTCTTCCCTCAAAAAAATACTTAAGAAAACCCTGTCCAGCTCATCAACTATGAGGCACTTGCCTCGTCTCTTACAGAACACATAATGGATTTCCATAAATTCTGTTCTCCATAGCTGCTGATGTGCAAGTTCAGATACGTAAGAAGCAATCAAAATTCCACGTTATTTGACATCTATTATTATTAATCACCCTAAGCTGCAATAATATTATGCTTCAGAAGAAAATATTTGCTATCATTAATCTTTTATATCTTTTTTCTAACCCAGGAAGAAACATTTTGTTAAATGGTCTTTATTCAAGACTCATTGAGATGATTCATTAGAAACACAATGCACAGAGGCAGTAAGTCAGTGACAAACCTAACACCAAGGTGAAGAGAGCTTGGGTGGTATTGAAGGTGAGACCTACACCAGAGTTTAGACTGGAGTTATACACATAGTTCTTTGTCACCCTGGACAGTTTTGTGATCAAAAGAGGAAAAAAGACCTGATATCATGCTCCACTTAAGTACAATCACAGAATTGTTGAGGCTGGAAAAGACCTGCTGGCCACGCTATTCCTGATACAAGCAAGAATGCCATTGTGCCTGGGCACACTGCTGGCTGCTCTTCAGCCGGTTGTCAACCAGTACTCCCAGATCCCTCTCTGACAGGCTGCTCTTCAGCCATTCATCCCTGAATCTGTAGCTGCAGAAGGTTATTATGGCCAAAATGCAGGACCCTAGCCCTGGCCCTGTTAAACCTCATCATGTTGACCTATGTCCATTGACCCAGCCTATTCAGATCTCTCTGTAGCATCTTCCTCCTCTCCAGCAGACTGACACTTCCCACCAACTTGGTGTCATCTGCAAATTTTCTAAGGGTAGATTCAATCCCCCTCATCCAGGTCATCAATAAAGATATTGAATAGAACTGTGACTAGCACCAACCCTTGTGGGACACCTCTGTTCACTGGGCACCAAATCGATGGGGCACCATTCACAACCACTCTCTGTGCCTGGTCATCCAGACAAAACTTAGTCCATCCAAGCCATGAGTTGCCAGCTTTTCCAGGAGGATGCTGTGGGAGACCATGTTGAAAGCTTTGCTGAAGTCTAGGTAGACCATACAGCAAATGTCTCAAATAGGGAAGACTATTCATGCCATGGTACCAGCCTGATTTCTTCTCTACCCGTCCTACAAGGAGTTTTTTGGATTCCAGAAATATCAGCTGATATGAAAACTCCCATCCATGTACTGGAGTAGGACAAATTATTCAAATTATTTCAGAACCAAGATTCTTCAGTCAGTCAAAAATTACAACTGGAAGATAAACCAGAAAGACTGGGAAGACTAGTGGTCATGACATTGCTCATTTTAGTTTGAGATACCTGATTACAAAACGAAGTCGTCTCCCTCTATTTCCATACAGGTATATAATCCTCAGGCTCTCCTTGTCCAAACAGAAGTATAACAAGTGGCATGCAAGAAGCGTTGGTAGAAGATTATTAGACAGTTGAAATTATATGTTGCACGTACACAGTAACTTAACTTACATTATTCAGCTTTCAACTGTCCTTTGAAAATATTTTTTAAATCTGCATTCTGGAAATGGATCAAAAAAATCTCACTTTCAAGAAAAGTGCATGCTTGAAAACTTGTTCAGTCAACTCCGATAAGTTACTATTCCATCATCGTTGCAGCAAAAAAGAAGTGAGTTCCAGCATTTTAATATATGTTATACAACCTTGTGCCTGATTTTTTTTTTATACACAAAAATTACACAGTTGAAATCACAGAACTAATCTCTCTGAAAGTAAAATCCTAGAACAAACTAGTACCAGCAAGGAGAAGAAATCTTAAATGTATTTAGATAATTCAAATACATTACTGAAGTGAAAGTTGACACACAGACTATTTTTTTTTTTCCTGCTAAGATACCCAGCTGTTGTGGGAGGTGAAGAACAGTGAGAGATCCATTCCTTTTGGCTTTTACTCAGGACTTGGTCAACCTTGAATGAAAGCCAATAATGTAGAGAACAACAGGTCTCTGCTTCAAAAAGATGTCTCTGAAGGACTGTTTATCCAACTGAGCACTTCAAAAGGAAGCCCGTTTGCCAAGAGACTCAGGAGTCAGGGGTTTATCTGTGAGTAGACACATATGTCAGATGAACTGTCACAGCTCTCTGCCAAACAGAGCTTCCAGCAACAGCAGGGTAGGATGAAGTGGACTAGGGTAATGAACTGGGTTATGCATTTCTCAGGTATTCTCCATGATATACTGGAACTGGGTGGTTCAGCAAGCCTGTTGTTTCAGTTGTCTCCTCTGCTACTAGCTAAGCTATTTCAGCTTTGCACCCCACAGAGATAGATAATCAATTAAACATTTGTTTTTACTGATGGCTGCATCCCTTTAGTCAGGCTACATAATTGGCAAAGCAATTATCTTATTATAATTCATTTAATCACATCATGCTCAGGTACAGCCTTTAAATCACTGCTGACTTACCCGGTTTTGCAAAAGCTAGCTTATACATAAAATCTGAACCTGGATAGGCTAAACTTTCACTTTTGAGTAGTGGCTGACATACCCATCAAAAAAGGTAAAGATGCTTATCTTTGTTTTTTTTTTTGTTTGGTCCTGGTTGATGTTTTTGTTGGGCTTTTTTTGGTATTGTGTTTTAAGGAAAGTGCTTCTGGTTCACAAGCTACAATAAAATAAGTGGCAGCTCCTGCTGAATGCAGTGGTGGCATTACATCACCAACACAAAGCCATCATCACACTGCCTGACACTATTCATAACAAGGATAGTCTCTGCTGAGAGGCCCTAAAGTGAATCTGAGGGTTGTGTCAGGCCTGTGTTAACCTACACTGACAACTGCACGTAGAAAGCCAGCACAATACCTGCCTCAACTGCAGACACCTTCTCAGTGCTCAGACATTTATAGGTTTATTTGCAAAACATAACTGTGGAGTTATTCTTTATTAGTATTAAGAGATACTTGGTTTAGTATTTTTTTATTAAACTGCATACCATAATTCTTTGCCTTCAAAGTGGCTGAAGAAACCAAGTGAAAAAAGCATATTTTTCCAATCCTCATTAAAAAAACCCAATTAGATGCTCTATTCAGACAGCATTTCCCACATGTAGGTCATTCTCCATTTCAACCGAACCTTAATAAATTATGATGAAGAAATACCATTATTCATTTTTTGTTATTCAGAAGAAAGTTATTATGCTTCGGGGCAGATTATTTTCTTGTTCTTGATAAACAGCAGCATTAGCAATTACAAAGTCTTTACATGTTTTATTGCTTTTGAAAGCTAAGGATCGAACACAGTCACAAGATGACAGAGGATTCTGCCAGAAACCTTTCAAAGAGCAAAGGTAGTGTCAGATGCCTCTACTCATCATGTATCTGATGATGATAGCACTGTAGCCACTGAACCAGTTGCTAAATAGGTTCTCAGAGTAAAACGCATTTATAATCAAACAGAATTCCAATTCTATAAGGGGAACTAATTGTCTTTTGGTAAGAAAGGATAGGTGTTTTCACTTTAATTTCTGGAGTCTTTTCTCTTCTAATGAGGCTCTTCCTTTTTATGTGTGTACTCATGAGAGGGTTTTCATCCTGCAGCAGTATAATTTGAAAATGCATAATCAGTCCACAGAACAATGCATCACCTAAAGATCCAGACTTCTGGAAATGCTTCCACCTGCAAACAAAACACTCAGCAGCTTTCTTAAATGCCTAAATCCCCAAGAACATTTCTTTCTCTACCTGCTTTTTTGCACATTTCAGAAGTGCCTCAGTTCAAATGCCAGTGGTTTAGTGACTGAAGCCTGTGTAGACCTTTAACTGCTGCTAAGCTGTATGGGTAGTATTTCCTATGGCAGGGCTAAAGCTCTGACCCCAGCATGTCCACAGTCAAGACATGGCTGGAGGCTGTTGCAGTTGCTACTAGCCTGTTGGCCCAGAATTCCCTTCCTTGTGCATGGACCTGGGAAGCACTTGCTATGCCTATCAAATGAGGAGCTGGTGAATGCTCTGAGTCCTGACCCTGGAAGTGTAGAGCACCTTACTGTGCTTAGGCTGTGTAGAGAATGAGCCTGGAGCAGGGTGGGCATCTACCCCCTGCCCAGTTACTAGACTGTGAAAGAAGTCCAGTGTGCTAGGCCAGAATTTAAGGAGTATTTCTGATTTTTATCCAGAAGCAATTTAATAACATTCAGAAGCAGTTATTCTGAAAGTAAGCCCTGCAGTTTCTAGCCAAGATCCCTCCTTTGGTAGACTAGGAAGTTAGCTTTCACCTGATGCTTCTTTTGGCCTCACAAATGCCATGTGATTGGCTGAAGACCCAGAAGTTTCAGTGCCTGAATTTGCATCTCCTTCACACAAACAGTTTATCTGATTACTATGCAGAAAACCTCCCTGTCCAGCAAAAGTGAAGAATTAGGCCAAACTCACTGGAGGGATAGAGATGTGACAGCTCTATCCAACAGAACAAGCCTTTTCAGAAGCCAGTCAGCACTACCCTGCAGATCAGAGTTTATATGTTGGTAGCTGAACTCTGGCAGGGCATACAACATTTACTTTGCAGTCTCTCTACTTCCTTTGTAAAGTAAGCCCACAGCTAATCTCTGCTATCTCCCACCCACATGCCACTGCTTTGATAACGTTTGGTCACACCCTTCACACAGGTTGTTTTGCATTTGATTTGTGTAAATCCCAAATGTCGGCTTTGTTCACATCACCTGCTGGGGGAAGTGTATGAAGTATTGCATTTTAAAATGAAATCCAGATATACCTCTTCAATCGCTGATTAGCCACAGCAGGATCACCTAGACCAAATCGCATAGGAACAAGTCCAGGTGGGTCTTGAATGTCTCCAGAGAAGGAGACTACACAATCCTCCCAAGCAGCCTGTTCCGATGCTCACTGTGAGGAAGTTCCTTCTGATATTTATATGGAATCCCTATGTTCCAGGTTGCACCCAATGACCTTTGTCCAATCACTAGATGACACTGAGAAAAGCCTGCCTCCATCCTCCTGACACCCACTCGTCACATATATTTACAGTCCAAAGAGAAAAATAGCAGCACAGAAACATTATACATATCAGAAGGCAGAAGGGGGGGGGGGATAAATCTTTACAAATCCATCCCTGTGTGACATACAGCTGGCCAATCTGGGAATTAATTTTTGCAAGATGCTTATCTCGGTCACAGATCTTACAGAGAACTCTCTAGACCAGTAACTCGTGAAGTTGGCAACACATTCAGCAGTTTCCTGTATAGGAGACACTAAAGCTCAGCAATTGGCTTTAGTTATATTATTCTATAAAGAAAGAAAGGATCTCACACAGGATTCAGGCCTGATTTCACTGCATGCGTTCAGATCATAACTGACTGGCTCATAACAGGCTGTGTTCTTCCTGGAGAGAAGTCAGCTATCCACCACATATAGCTCAACACAGCACACTGAAAATGCAATTGAAAAGCTGGCAATGTCACAGTGATCTTCAATGGCATCAGACCCAGAATCCCTTGGAAACCTTTTGTTTCACTATCTTCTGTGCCAAAAGATCACCCCACAGTGTTACTGGTGCTTCTTTGTTTACTGTCAGAAAGTAGCGCTCTGACTGGTCAAAGCAGACATATCCACCTGCAGCTACTACACAAGCGGTCAATATTCAGCAGTTGAATCATTGTTAGTGAACTATATTCAAAATGTAAAAAATAAATCATTCTACATCAAGTTCAAACATCAGGCAGTTCTTCACCATCAGACGACAAATCCAACATACAATTCCGGCAATCAGGATTATGGCACTGTCAGGTTCTACCTCTTGCAGGTGGACATTTGATTGGGGATTTTTTTATGCACCCCAAAGGAAAGCATGAGTCCAGGCTCCTGAGCAGGACACTGAAGATGTTTACACAGATCTTAAGCAGCTGTTCCAAAGCTATCATGATTCTCTACACTTGCCCTCTACTTCTGCACCTTTTCATGCACTCACGGTGTGGTCCAGATTTGCATAAGGAGAGCTAATCATTGTGGTGACTGAAGTTCTCAACATATCAGTGGATGTCTCACTCTGAGAGCAAACCTCACCTGCTTGCCCAGGCTGCCCTTCTGGATAGCACAAAAACATCCACAAATATAGAATTCACACCCATCTGCACATACAGAAACACTGGGAACACTGTCAGGGTGAAACTGGAAGCTCTCTTGCTGCAGCAACTACCCAAATACACACAAAACAGTTACCTTGTTGGAAGTGCTGTGCTCAGTATGTTTGATTATGGATTACCAAGTAATAGTAATGCTTCTGCATTCCTACCTAAACAGACCTACAGCCCCTCTTCACAAGAACAGGCACAACATTCCAAAAGCAGGAGCTTGGACTGTATGTAAAGAGCAAAGAAGAAACCTTTCTCTGCTTAGAAAAGTCAGGAAACTTGGAGGGCATTACAAATGAGCTTCTATCATGTGTTCTAATCATAGAAAAACACATTGTTTTGTTATGGTAGAAGGATAGGAGAAGAAACAGCAGCAATTTATCCTTAATGACTGGAAAGGATATAATGTACCTAAAAATAGATTCATTGGAATAAACTTCAACAACAAAAACATCCACAGACAGCTTCTGTGGTTCACTTTGAATTGACAGAATCTCCTAAACAGATTATTGTGTACACAGTCACATTCCAGTCAATCCCTGCATGACTCATGCTAGGCATTTTAGGGCACTAATTGGCATCAAGGTAAAATATTTAAATTGAAGAAAAAAAGCAAAAGATCATGCACAAAGTTCTCTTTCCCGCTGCCCCAAGGCAAATCCCAGAAGGAAAATAAAACTATTATGTTTAGACTCAAAGCCCTCACTGTATCAGAACTTTCTGAACTCATTTGGTAAGGTTCAAAGCACAGGGCAGCTGACAGCCCTCCCTGGTACCTTCAGAATAAAGAGACCCATTAAATAAGACGAAAGACAGTTCCAAGCCCCAGTTCCAACACACATCATTTTGAGTACACATTGTTCCCTGAGCCTAATTGCCTGAAAACGGCAATAATGTGTTGAGATCACCGTTGCAGGGCCATGCAGCAACCTCAGTATCCTGAGCCACCTCCAAACACTGCTGCAGCAGCAGAGAGGAGACAAGGACCAGCACAACCAGCCATCAATCACTCTGGTTGGCAGTGTTTTCTGCTGCAGTAGTGGGGAGCATTAAAATACTTCCCTCCCCACACTAATGGACTACCTTTGGGCACACACAAGATGAGATTTTAAGAGTGGGATGATAGCACGATAAGTCAAGTAGTGTAATTATTAAAGGGAAGCAATGCAAACAGAGAGAGCTCGGAGGGGATACAAGCTCACTACAGGTACCTTGGGGAGTTGGGCAATAGAAATTTATTTCTGTGGGCTTTTCAGAGGAAATTAGGTTTTTCCTTTTATGATCTGATGTGGTAGTTAAGACAGACTATGCACAGGGCTTCAGCTCAGCTGCTCAGAATCACCCCATTTGAAAGCTGGTTAAAAAAGAAATGCAATGAATTGAGGATACAAATGACACTGTGTCAGTTCCATATGCAGAAACAGCCTTGCTGAGGCACTTGCACAACTCACCAAGCTTGGTCCAGAAGAATGACATCGCTGTTACCATAGGAACCACTCATTTGGAAGGTGAAATACTAGCAAGAGACTGACAAGAAGAGATAAACTAAACAAAATACAGCACAGACAAACACAATGAAACACAGTAAAAATGTTATTGCCTTGCTGACCTAACTTGTACCAGCATTGAGTCCTCAGATTCTTAGTAGTGAATATTTTACAGCATCAGTTATGATCACATACTCCTGCTGGTTCCCATACTCACTCACGCCTATAAGGTTTCTGGGTTGAGTTTAAACCACTTGTTCTCTCACATCTAGAGGTCCTCCACATGCTACTAGAAGATCAATCTTCCCAGATGCAGCTTAGCATAAGGTGAGCTCAGTGAAAGTAAGATTGCACAAAAAATGTTCAGCTGAATTGAATTATTTACGTGATTTCTGCCATTACTGTTTGGTACCTGGATCACAGAAGCAACTGAAGAGGTTAAAATCCTAATCGCAGAACATGAATCAATAACTACTCTGTAATGAAAGCCTTCTTTGTGTTGCTTTTAACCATGGAACATTTTAATCCAATTATTCAAAGCAATACGTAGTGTACTACATCCAGTGAGATGGTTTCTATACAGGCGGAGCATTATCTGCCTTCCACAGTCATATATGCAGGTTTCTTTACTCCTTATTCTCTTGTCATTAGGAACCATTGATGAAACAGAAAAAGGGGCTTTTTGGAAGGTCTGCCAGTCACAGCAGTGACTCAGAAAACTGAGGATGCAGAGTTTCAACATTCAGTAAGAAACCTAAAATATTAAACTGACTGGAGACCAATATGTCCTGACTGTCCCAGTACTACCGAGGCAAGTCAATCTTCCTTTTACACCCCATTGCAACTCCAACTGTCAACTGTAACACTTAAAAACACATCAGTTCTTCAGCACCTTCTAAATAAATAAAAAAACCCCCAAACCAATAAAACAATAAACCAACTAAATTTAAATATTGCGTATTTCTAAGAAATACCACACTATAACACAGTACAATCCCATTCCCATTGATCTGTCTGTTGGTTGGATAATTAAAAAACTTAATTTTAAGAAATTCAGTTAAAAATCTGTTTCTCTTGTACAGATTATTAAAATACAGGTTCTGAGTACAAGGAGTTTACAGTGTAATAGAAGTTACGTGGTTTTAATACCAGGAAGAAAAGATCTTGAAATTCTGTGTGCTTTTTATTTAACTTAGTAACAGGGTATCCAATGGTATTTGGGGCAGTCTCAAAAATCACATTCAACTCAGTAAAGAGGTTTAAGTTGACAGCATGTGAGGTAGAAGGTCCCTTATGCGTTTTTATTGCTGTGTGCTCACAGTACTATTTAATTATGCATTTGTTTACCTAAGAGGTCATACCGGAGCTGCAGGTTTTATTATACCTCTTGCTACAGGTTTAAAATGCCACCTCATGCAGCTCTCTCTACTCCAACTACAATTAAATAGAACCATCAAGAATCTTTGTGTCATGTCCATGATGACAAATTCTGACACTTGAGCAGTATCTTAAAGCCTAGTCGGCATATGCTATGTAAATCACACTACTCACAGACCAAATATGGGGGATAACCCATGGGACTGATAAAGTGGCATCTTTCATTGCTAGGTTATCAATTTGAGACTTTGAGTTACCAGTGACTGTAAGTTGTTACTACCTTCCAAACTCTGCCTTACTTGACAGTGCTTGTCTCATCTCCACCAAGCTAAACTGTCCCTGACAGTTGTCAGTCAACCTGCACAGGTTTTGTTAGCCCCCGCACAGAGGCAAAAGCTGCACTTGCCTGCTTTCTCTAAAGTTTATTTCTCCCATGTCAGGTTGAGGTTGTAATTCTAAATAGGTAAGTTATACTATAGCTCTTCATGGATTGTCTGCTCTCTGAGTAAATCACAGGGCTGCAACGAACACCAAGGCTTCTCAATCTGCTTTAGTTAAGAACCACATTCATTCGCTATATTGAAACAAGAGACTCAAGTGGTGCTTCCATGTCTAAAGATAAGCAATAAAAATCGAAATGGAGTTTCATATCTTAATGTCACTGTTGAAATCATAACTCATTAATCACCCCTTGCTTAAACTGTGAGAGTTGGTATTAGTTGTATTTTTAAGCATCAAAAAGCAAACTCTTGAGCAGCTTTATTGGCTACTAGTTTTATGCACTCACTACTTTTCTTTTACACATTTATTCACAAAGAGGTTGAAAATAAAGACTGCCACATACCTCCAGTTTTTAAGCAAGATGCATTTGTCTCCCTGTTAGGATCAGGCAATTATGTAACCGGCAATATTAAAGATTGTTAATTATTTTTTCTTCTTTTTTCCCCCTCAGGCACATGCTGAAGACTGACTTCTCTTACCAGTGTCTTATACCCAGCTCTCGTTGCCATGTCACACCTACCAGAGAGAGGTCAGTTTATGCAACTTCAATTATAAACTATGGGTGGGCACAGAGGATTAAGCTGATGTTTTGGCAGTAAGTTCTCCCAGTGTGATACTTTCAAAAAGCATGAAATGAAAGGTGTATTCTAGCTCCTTCAAAAAAGCAAGCCTGAAAGAAAAGCAAGTACGATGCATTTTTTATTGGGTGAGGGCTAACCACTCTTGTTATATAGAGGCTTTTGATGCATGGCCCAATGCAGGCCTCAGCAAAAAGATAGCAAATCTGAGAATTTATTATTGTCAATAGTCTGCATGACCTTTACTTTAACTGCATCTTGGCTGTCAGTAATAATCCAAGGCTGCACTTTCAATGATAGAATGAGAGATTTTGCATATTGAGTCTCCAGGTCTCCTTGAAAGTGTTCAGAAATCACAGTCATTTATTCCTATTGGCAGGGCAAGGTCCATTATGAAAGCTCATTCGTCTTCACTTGAAGATGAAGAGTGGAGAAACTCCATTTTTGCTCTGAATCAAGTACTAACTACTGCAGTTTTCTCAAATAAATCAACAGGGAGGCCTCTAGGTCCAGGGTCTGAAATCTTTTTTCATTCAGGGCACCTGTTCTCTAATGGTTCCCTTCACCTTTGCAACGCACAATTTTGGTAGTGGATAAAAAAGCACTTTAACACAGACCTGGGGGTTTTACATTCTAACCTTTCTTCATTTGTGGTTAGTTTTACCTGACAGGTTAGAGAGCCTGAGAGTTCAGAAAGATTCTAGCAAGTACGGGACTTCAAGGGAAACAATAATAAATAAGGGGCTTGGGCTGTTTTCTGCCCCCCTGGTACCTTTTTAAAAAAATTATCAAAGACACGATAAGCGTATCTGTGCAATAAAATATACTTAGAAGTGGTTTCATGCTTAGGTACAGATCAGCCTCAGGTAGCTCTTTGAGCTGACTGCATGAGTCAAAGCCAGCATGGAAACAATAGAGATGAACTGGCATGGCACAAAGGGTGAGCTGAGCTGTTCCTCTAGCATGTAGTCCTAAACATGTATGCAAATACTAATCATTTTTTAAAGTGAGACTTTAGGACACAAAGGAAGCAAACTGTTTTCCCACAGTTCCTGTAATAAAAACTACGTTTGACTCTCATCTTTTCAGTCTCTCCCCAGGTTTTATATTTCTGGCATCTCATAGGACATCATTCCTGATCTCCATGGAAGCCCTCTTCAGATCCACAAAGAAAAAAGTTAGGGCAGGAGAGGGAAATTATTCCCCCTCTGAGACAACAGCAGCATCATAGAGGAGTGCCTAGATCTGAGGTCCTGCAAAGGTGGACAGTTGTTCTCCTGCAAAGGGACTGAAGCCGACAGGGCTCTGCAGAGACTCAATCTGTAACACAGGGCAAACTGTGAGATTCATGACTAAGCTCGAGTTCATTCTTCCACCAGGGTAAAAAAAAAAAACCACACCCCCAAAGCATCTTTTAATACCCATTTTATGGCAATCGATCACAAGGGAAATTCCAAAGGAAATAACAGGCATGAAAAGCTCTAGTCGCTTAGGTCTTTCACAGATACATTTCTGGAGAGGTTGGACAACCTTTTTTCTAAACAAGTTTGCTTGCTAAAGTCATAGTTTCAGGTCAAATGGTACTTTCACAAATTCATTTAGCTCATCGCTCCAGTGAAAGTGTATTCATCTGTAGAAAGCAGAACACTGTCAACAGGAGACAGACAGTGAGACCTACAAGTACAGTGAGTGTTTTCTTTCACTTTCCAGTCAGAATGCAGGACCCCATAAATCATTTGTTTGGTTCACCGTTCTGAGCCTGGATACAGTGTCTGCAGGACAACACAGAGTCAATTTCATACACAGAAAAGCATCCTGACTATTCCATAAGAAGGACAAGAATGCAGTTAATACACCTATTTCCCTAAAATATCATCAGAGAAATAAAATACGTTTTAAAGTATCTTGTTTACCTCACAGAGTTGGGAATTGTTACCACCACAAGCAAAAGCTGACGTTTGGCATGCATTACCTATTTTACTCTTGAATCAGTCTCACAAAAAACACACCTTTGTGAACAAGAGAAATATAATCAAGTCTTACAGGGCCACACAGCTGCTGGCAGAAGTCCTTCTGTACTTCCACACCTTCCTCCACCTTCTTTGTTTGGCTTTCAAGAAGTTTCTTGCCAAATGTGCCTTGCTGCCAGTGCTCTTATATAAGTGCACACATCTAACATCCTCTGAGCTATAGCAACCAGCATATGGATTGTGGGCTGAGGAACCAGCCAGCTCCACAGTACACTTTCTAGTGGCTTACAGGCACTATCACAGGCCCACAAACTAGTCTACTGAGTTCATAACTCCTATGCCTTCTGACTACACACACCAAAGTAACACACACATACCAAGAGAGGATAGAAGAAATAAGAGGGAATTTAAGCTCCCTGAGGACATCTGTGCTTAACTTAAATGACAGAAAGTTTCTAATTCCTGTCTAATGTAAGTCTCACAAACAAAACTTGGAAAAAAAGTGACCTGCCAGAGTCTAACAACATCCTGACACAGTTTATCTGAGAGATTCAAATAACTTCTGTAATGTTGAGAAGCCCAAGAACATCACTGCAGCACAGCATCTGTGTAATTGGCCCAAAGATCTTCCTCCATTGAGTGACCTGGTAGCTACTGGCTCTTCAGTGAATCAAACCTGCTGAATCCACTACTGCACTGTGGTTCTCTAACAGCATTTAGATATAACGAGACAAACATCCTTGCACTCATCTGCAGCCCTCATACAAATACATAGAATTTTAAGCATCCCTACAAAAACCTCTGTTTTCTCCCCTTCACCATTGGTTATGGCAGGATTTTAAGCAACGTATATGTAAAGCTCACATGATCATATGCCTCCTAGAGTCAGAAAACACAAGTAGTTTACAGAGTAAAAAGTGCTTTGAATAAAAGGAGGCTTGACTTATTTCTACTTGGCTCAAGTGAAGGAATTTTATTCCTTCTATTTCAGAACATATTTCTACTATGCATGTAGAGATATTTTATTACTAAAAGCACATGATTAGACTTGAAGATATGATGAGAATGTCTAATTCTGATTATGTACCTAACGATCTGATGATCTGATGAGAAAAAGCCATCTGAAATGTTTTTTTGTTTTTTCCTCAGGATCAGTGGTTTGTTTCTTTGTTTGTTGTGGAAAACACCAAAATAGAAAGTAGAAGCACCAGCAGGAGACAAATAAGTGAACTTATGGTAATTGCACAAACTAGTCCAGCACTAGTCAGAAGTTCCTAAAACAAACCAGCAATGCACCTTCAACCCTTTGGTGTTTAAAACCATCATGTAGCTAAAGATTTCTATTCATAGAATCATAGAATCATTAGCTATCAGAAGTGATCTCGAAAGATCATCCAGTGCAATCCCTCTCCAACAGCAGAATCACCCACACTAAGTTGCACAGGAACAGATCCAGGCAAGTCTTGAATGTCTCCAGAGAAGACTCCACAACCTCCTTGTGCAGCCTGTTCCAATGCTCTGTTACCCTCACCTTGAAGAATTTCCTTCTGATATTTATATGGAACCTCCTGTGTTCCAGCTTGGACCCATTGCCCCTTCTGTTTTCATTGGTGACCTTCAGAAGAGTCTGGCTTCATCCACCTGACACCCACCCCTCACATATTAATACACATAAATGAGATCAGCCCTCAGCCTCCTCTTCTCCAAGATAAAGCCCTCAGCCTTTCCTCATGAGGGACGTGTTCTACATCCTTCATCATCTCCTTTGTTCTACACTGAACATCCTGCAGCAGCTCTGCACTCTTCTTGAACTGAGGGGCCCAGAACTGGGCACAATACTCCAGATGCGGTCTTAATAGTGCAGAGGAGAGGGGGAGAAGAAACTCTCTCGATCTGCTAACCACCTCGCTTCTGATCACCCCCAGGATGCTCTTGGCTCTCTTGGCACTTGGTCCTCTTCTCCTACACTGCTGTCTAACAGGTCAGTCCCTAAACTATACTGGTCCCTGGGGTTGTTCTTGCCCAGATGCAAGACTCTACACTTACCCTTGTTGTACCTCATTACATTTCTCTCCTCCCAGCTCTCTAGCCTGTCCAGATTGAGTATGACTGGTCCCAGTACTGATCCTTGTGGGACTCCACTAGACACAGGTCTCCA
>VZRI01009673.1:235941-451290 GCA_013397515.1 Upupa epops
GCATCCTATCAGGACCCATGGATTTATGTACATTCAGTTTGCTCAACTAAGCAACTGGCTCAACTAAGCCAGTCCTCATCAACCAAGGCAGACTTCTCTTTTGCCTCAACTTCCTCTGGAGTCTCAGAAGTCTGTGCTTTGATATCAGGAGGCAAAGAAGGTGCTCAGTATCTCTGCTTTCTCTATATCCTCTGTCTTCAGGGCACCCTGCTGATTCAGCAGGGGTCCCACATTGTCTCTAGGTTTAGTTTTACCTGCAATGTATTTGAAGACATACCCTTGACCTCCCTTGCAAGGTTGAATTCCAAGGAAGCCTTGGCTTTCCTAGTTGCATCCCTACATTCTCTCACCAGAGCCTTATAATCACCCCAAGTTGCCATCCGCTCCTTCCACGACCTATAGACTTTCTTCTTCCTCTTCAGTTTGTGCAGCAGCTCTCCATTTGAAAATGCAGGTCTTCTAGCTCCCTTCCTAGACTTCCTTCCTGCCAGGATGTACTTGTGTTGTGCTTCAAAGAGTGGTCTTTGAATGATGACCAGTTATCTTGGGCCCCCTCACCTGCCAGTACCCTGTCCCATGGGATTTCCTCTAATTGCTTGAAACAGACAAAGTTGTCCCTCCTGAAGTCCAGGGATGTGATTCCAGTAGGTGTTCTGTTCCTACCACACGAGACCCTGAGCTCCACTGCAACCAGGGCTGCCCTCAGCCGTCACTGCTTCAACCAGACCCTGCTTGTTGGTGAGTACAAGACCCAGCAGCGCTCCTCTCCTAGTGGGCTCCTCCACCCTTTGCATCAGGAAATTGTCACCAATGCAGCACTGGATGAACCTCCTGGACTGGGGGTGGCTGGCTGAGTAGGTCTTCCAGCAAATATCAGGTCATACTTCACTTTAAAATTACCCATGCCAGCAGTACAGGATCACAGGAATGAAGCTGTACATTTTACAATCGTAATAGGAAAAGAGACATCCCAACCATAAATTCTCACTCCTGGTTGCAAACCTTAAATCCTCTAGCATTAACAATCTTTTAACATTCCCATTGGCAGGTTACATTAGAAAACAACTAAAAGTACTCTGCAATTTATCTTACAGGCCTTTGTGAGCAACTGCTCTACTTTCTACAGAACACAGTGACAATAAAGGAGATGGGACATGCATCCCATTCCTGACCAGAGTAAGTGTATTCCTGGTGTTTGCACCTTTTCTTGCGGCAGATCACAGCTACCTACTGCTGGCTACTTGAAATACCAGAGATGAAACTGATCACAGAATGTCTGTGATTAGGAAAAGACCTTTACAATCATCAGTTTCTGTTCCAGTACTGCCAGGCTACCACCAAGCCACATCCAAGTTTCCAAGAGATGCTGTAGCAAGTAAATCTCAAGACACATCCAGCGAAGCAACTGAAAGAAGTTAACCGTCAAGTGGGTTTTGTTCAGTTCCAAGTTTATTGGCTGCTTTGGTAATTTTCAATAACTGTCATAGCAAGACAAAGTCACCATCCAACACCCACACACACCTGAGAGGAAGAGTAGCAGACCCAGGGCACAGTAAATTAAAAACAGCACAGAGTCCAGCCAACTACTGGACCAACTAAGAGCTGAAGGTCCAGAGTAAGGCTGAAATGGTGGCTGGGGGTGGGCTGGAACTAGGTGTAGCCCCTCAGGGCCCAGGTACAGCCTCTCAGAGTCATTAAGGCCTCACAAGAGTTTCTTGTGAGCCTGGCAGAGGTGGGCTTTTTGTAGCTGAAGAGCGGTTGACCCAGTAGAAGCAGTGCCCTACGGGTTCCTTCCCCCGCAGAAGTTTGTCTGAGGTTGCTCGTGGGCTGAAGGGAAGGCAAATTTGTCCTGGACAAATTTATCCATACGAACTGGCTCATCGCCCTGATCTGTGGCAATATAGCAGTCTGTGGCCGCAGGAGTGAGACCTGAGTGTTGCCTGACTCTTGGTCATGTAAGTCTGGCTCAGAAACTTCAGAAAGAAACTTGGCTAAAGCATGTGTGACAGACCCAGCTGCGAAAGAGGAGACCAAGGAGTCCTGAAACGTTACTTGAAAACAGTCATTTGGTTCTTTATTTTTCAGTAGGAAGTAGGAGAACCCTGCACAGTCTTTTTTTGTCCCTGCAATTCCCAGCTACTGTTGAATTTTTCTTATCTTAATTCCTTAAAAGTCAGACAACTAAAATGTATAGACTGTACTAATCCTTCAAATACAGATCCAGCCTTTTGAAAGCCATAAATACAGAGTTAAAGAACCACAGGAAATTAGTTCTCTGAGTTATGTTAATTGCTCCCAACACCACGGTATCTACACAGGCAAGGAACACAATTTGAAGGCGACATAACACATCATGGTTGAAAAAAGTTATGCCTAATGTTTCTTTTTCAAACAAATTAAAAGGGGTTTGAACCACTTAAGAAATAAAAAAGAGCGAGCCTGTCTGAAACACAGGCAGAAGTTCTGTGCACAGTAGAAATAACTGATCCCAGTGCTGTATTATCTGTCACTTTAAATCCTCCTCTCTAGCAGCAGCAAGGGAGCGAAAACCATGAAAAGGAACTACAGAAGGGAAAAAGGAAACAACATACTGTGGTTACAGTTTTGAATGCAGAAGATTAGAAAAAGTATGGTTCAGTGTTAATAGAGTGGCTGCAAACAACATGAAGATTGTGAGACAAAGTAAATTACATTAGAAGAAAAATTATCAATAACCGTATTAAGGCAGTTTAAATCTCATAGTGTAACTAAAACTATAGGTAGAGCACTATGAAAGTTTAAAGCATGAGAAATCTCTTCTATGTTCAAGGTTTGGTTTGGTCAAATTAACTGTTTCTCTGCTGGAAAAAAACTGTCATTAATGTACTGTCCTAGTTAACAACTCGGCATGGTGAAGTTTAAGTACTGGTCTTGTGCCAGCTACATCTTAAGTATCTTCTGATTGATGATGTACAGTTTGCATTGATGTACTGCTAGTCAATCCAAAGTTTTCAATACTTAGAACAGGATAAGCACCAGTTAGCTCTATCAGTGCAAACTCTGACCTTCCCTGGCACCTTTTCAAATGTTGAACTCTGCAAGTGTACCTGCCCTTCAGCTTATGTGTTCTCCATGTACCAATGGCCACATTCCTGACATTAGTCTAAAATTCGGTTGCCCTTATCTGCCAAAATAATTTTCCTAGCTGAACTTCAGGGTTCTCTGATGGTTTTCTTTCCAAGAGCTTTGTGGAACCAAGTGTTTCATTGCTAACATCTCCTTGTTTAAGTTTGGTTGAATATTTCATATTTCAAATATAGCATGCTAATAATTATTTCTCAGCTCTGAATGTGAACAAGTGCAGCTGAATGCATTATTCAAGAACAGCATCTGATCTTATTTAGTGTCATGTAACACTTTGCTTGTTCTTACTCTTTTTTTACAGGGAGATGCTATACTGCATGCTTGCCAAACGTGTACAAGTATGCCTCTCCCAAACAAGCTGTTCAGAAATGTTATTAGCCTAAATATCTTGTCCTGAATTTTTTAAGCCATGTTCCTTCTGAGTCAATCACAATTATGCATGCATCGGTTATAGTAAGCTATTTCAGGAGCAGCTGTGCAATAGGATGGCCCATGCTAAGGAAGTCATTGAACTTTTCTTCCTGATTTCTAACCTGCTCACTGAGTCTGCTTGAATCTCTCTTATGGATCTCCAGTAACTGAAAAGCAAATGTTTTCAGGTGCCTGGGGATTTATGGTTGTGTGGTTTTCCAAGAGTATTTAGGCATACACAGGAGCTCCAGTGAGAACCGTCAGGTGTCACACAATTATAGAATCATAGAATGGTAAAATAGTTTATGTTGGAAGGGACCTCAGAGATCATCTAGTTCCAACCCTTCTGCCATGGTCAGGGACTCCTCTCACCAGAGCATGTTGCCCAGAGCCCCATCCAACCTGGCCTTGAACACTTCCAGGAAGGGGGTATTCACAATCTCTCTGGGCAACCTCTTCCAGTGTCTCACTAGTCTCAGAGTGAATACTTCTGAAAATCCCACAAGGTGAGAAGCAAATGTTTTTGATTGTCTTGTGCCAATGAAGTCATGCTAAACTTTCACAAGCACAGGTATGAGCTGCCCCGAGGGGTATTACAGCAGATATGTTTGTCTGAAAGCCAGCAGGTCTACCCTTCTGGTAGTAACTGAAGTTACTAAAGGTGGTAGGATAAGCAGTATGTGTACAGAAAACACAGGGATAATTATTTTATTCTTTTTCCACATTCTCAGTGCTGATTCTGCTCCTTTATTTTTAAATACTTCCTCTTTTCTTGCTCAGTCAGAGTCTTTTTTTTTCATTCAGTAGATACTGCTTCATCCTTGAGTCACCACTGGAGCTGTTCATTGTCACTACCAATAAATTTCGATACACACCTTGCCTTAGGAAGCATAAGCATAAGTTCACGTAAGAAGCCAAGATCCTCAGGGTATGCTGACTATTTTGGCTCCATAAAAATACTCCTTCTTTCTTCTTTATTTTCCCAAACACCTCACAGCTATATAAATGTGGCTGCGCTGGGATTCAGTGTTGAGATGGCTGTGCTCTGGCAGCATACAGGTAGCATTTTTCATTTCTAAGCATCATTCAAGGATAGCTCTTTTGTGAAAAGAAACTGCTATGGTGAAAGCTTCTGTAACTACACACAATATCCTTCCAGCCCTGACCTTTTGTACCAGGCCGAATCTCCCTGGCAAATTTAAAGCCAGCTATAAATGTAGATCATTTATTTTCTCATTGGAAGGATAGGAGCTCTGTGTTTGGCTGTGAGGCCCAACACTGGCCTGCACAAGCTGTTCACGTCAGAAAGATGGGTCTGAATATCACGAGACTGGAACATCTGTGGTCACAGCCGAAGCTAATTTTTTTAATTACTCAAAATAGCAAGCAGAATATGCAGCCAGCAACCTTCCTCATCTTATCATAATGTTTTATAGGCAATTTTACATTCTATGTGTTCTTCATCTCCACAGATACTTGTTTGGATAGGCTGTGGGATGTGACACACAAATAAGCATGCAAACTACATGCTGGCTATTGTTATTATGAAGGCTGGAATAAACTTCTAAGATCATCAAGCCAAGCCTAGGACCTAACATCACCACATCAGCTAGATTGTGGCTGTAAGTGCAGAGCCAATCTGTCCTTAAACACCTCCAGAACTAGGGACATCATCACTGCTCTGGGCAGTCCATTCCAGGCTCTGATCACCCTTTCCATGAGGGCTTCCTACCATCCAACCCAACTCTTCCCTGGCAGCTTCAGGTCCTGCCCTCTTTTCCTGGCACTGTTTGCCTGGAAGAAGAGCCTAAACCCTACCTGACTAAAGCCTCCTTTCAGGGATTTGGAGAGAGAAAGCAAGCTCCCCCATGCGTCCCCTCTTCTCCAGGCTAAATACCTCCAGCTCCCTCAGCTTCTCCTTATCAGAGTATCCCTCCATTCCCTTCCTCAGCTTCATTGCTCCTCTGGAACCGGTCCAGGCCCTCAATATCTTTCTGGAAGTGAGTGGGCCCAGAACTACCTCAATGGGCGGTCTCACCAGTGTCCAGTACAGTAGAATTAAGTCCCTGCTTGCCACACTATTCCTGATACAAGTCAGGATGCCACTGACCTTTGAGCCACATGCTGGCTCCTGCTTTTTAAACCTTAGAATACAGAAGTCATCTCAGTTATCCTTTAGTATTATTGGGTTTGAATAATTATAAAGTTCAGACTTGCTTGATTTCACAAGTACTTTCATCAGAAAGATGAAGTCTTTAAAGCTGGTTTAATCTAACTGTCGTATATCAAGTGCAACACAACTATATGATTTTCCTTATGAATCTGAGATTTATGCTGTGTGTATTAGTCACTGGAGCCTGAAATGTTAATTTGATTATTATTTTCCACCATTATATCAGTGTTTGCTATTTTTCCCAGTGTTTCTTTCTGTAAACTAATTTGACAGAAGAAGACAGGCACAAAAGAAGCGCAAGCACAGTGAATCTAAGTTGTTTAAATTTAGAACTGGCTGGGAAATTTTCCATTTTTTTCATTAGAAAAATGTTGGTTTGTAGAAAACACAAATGATTCATTCCGTTCAAGCAATTGCCTGCTAAGGAAAGAACTGAAAAGAGTTTATAAGTTGTTAAAATACAAAACATTTTAAAGCACAACAGCTGCTGCGTTTAAAATCCTTTTGGTGTTCTTAATTAGAACACCATCAATCTGTAATTGAAGAAACAAAAGGTAAGGATTTTTGAAAATACTCCTAAAATCACACAAGCATAGGTTAATCTGATTAAAATTATGAAATATGAAATTAAAAGAAAAGAAGATATTGACTTCTTTTATCAGTACTGGATTAGGAAGAAATACAGATGTCCAGCACAGTGTCACATGATGGAAGAATGCGTGAGGGGTTCACCTAGGTCTGATTCTAGCTCTGCATCACCCCTCATGTTAGGCTATGTCTTTCCATTTACTTCAAGGGGAATTTTTTGCTCAGGTGTTTCTAGTTGCATGTTCTGTTCACCCACCTTATTTCTACCTCTGTCTAATTCTACCTCTCCTGTCCATTAATGAGCTTACTCATTTCAGAATAGCAGCTTCAGAAGGTGAGGTTTGGTCCCTTTGTTCTACAACCCAGAAACAAGTATTCCAGAGAGCAGGATGCATCTGCACTACAGCTGAGCTCTGCATTTCCATGCCTCCTTCCAGCACGTGGGGAGAGCTGGGACAGCAGAATCCAGAGTGGCTAGTTTCCAGTGGCTCAATGCCCAGGACCTGACAACACTAAGCTCCTTGGCAGCAGCTTCCAATTTCATTGGAGTCAGGCCTGGCCTTAAAACCAGAGAGCTGATCACATATCTCTACCATCTTACTGTCTCCAAGACTTAGCCGCCTCAAGAGACACTGTGACGCCCCCCCTCTCCTTTCCACGAGACTGATCAATTGTGATTAACTCTGCTAATTAAACTTGGGCTACAGAGCTGTAACAGCAGTTGTAAAGGATCAGAACCAGACCCACCAGCCATCTTTGTTCTAATTTTCATCTGCGCAAATGCAATTTCACATTGCTTATTTAATGCACTGGTTTCTGCACTGACAGAGCATGAAAAGTGTCCTAGTGCCTGAGAGATGAAAATTTGACTGGAATTAAAAAATAAATGCATAAAAAAACTTCTGAGACCAGGAAATAAATCTTTTAAATCTTCATTCTTTCAGGAATTCTTGCTAGTATAGCATGAAGAGTAATTCTTGTAGACAATAGTTTACATGCTCAAATTCTATTTCTACAACCTCTCCTTGTGATTGGGGAAGGGAGCAAAACATATGTACGACAAAGATGCTAACCTTTTGCATACAATATGCAACAAGTATGCACACAAAATATCCCCTTTATACTTTAGATGTCTCCCATGTTATTTGCATATGACGTGCTTTTACAGTAAATACACATATATATTCTATTTTCTTTAAGGTTATGTATTCAGTCAAAGAAATATTAATGTGATTAATTTCCCCAAATATATTATGCAAAGAGCATTACACAGAATTAAACAGGAAGAGTCACTGATTTTGTTTGCTAAGATTGCAAGTAAAGTACCATGAGTAAAATTAGCAGTTGGCAAATGCTATTAAGGGCATCCGTTGACTACAATTAGGCTACGAAACGTAATCAGGTGGACATGATTCTAGGCATCACAAACATGTACATGATGAAGAGTCTCCTGTTGAAGTTTACTGTGTGTGCCCAGAGTAGAAAACATAACTAGCATGAATGAAAGGCCTTTTGAAGATCCACCAGTAATAAACCAGTTGATAAGATATATCTGCAGGCAGCTTTGTTAGGTGTCCACTTATTTTTTTCTGCACCCATGGAAAAGCTGGTGATTTTGTTACCACTGCTTCCTGATGGGTTTTTTTAGGAAGTCACAGTTCTTGTTTTGGATAAACCTGTAGAAGCAAAGGTTCCTACTGATAAATTCATGGGAAGCAAGCAGCAAAAAGCATAGAGAGAGCACTGCTTTGTATTATAAAAGCATCTAGTAATCAAGGGCTAAATGAAATAACAACCAGTGTAGATGACAGAGGTTTAATTTCTGTTTGTCACAAGGTGAAACAGCAACTATCATGACAGGGAAGTGTACAGGCTCGTAACCAACTGCATTCCTTGATTAATTAGGCAACAACCAGGGCTGTTAGGACCATTCCAAACACCCAAAGGTCAACATGGGAAAACACACTACTACTTTTCTCTCATCAGCTGGCAATTGCAATGCAAAAGTCCTGTAGCTTTAGGCTTTATTTTGCTTGGTTTATCCTCTATTGTCAAATCAATATTTGTAGAAATCTTGCAGATTTTCATACAGAAAATGTCTATTTTGTCTGTTCCACCTTTGTTATATGGTGCTGGTGTGTCAGCTCTTATGAACAACTCCGTTATAAATTTATGTGGCAGACGGAACTTGCACACCATGAGATACAGACAATATAAAATTAAACATCTAAGATTTGGTATGCACCATCTGAAATTTTGGAGGCAGAGGAGATTTAAACAAAAAAGAAAGAGAATGGAGAGAATGAAAATGTAGTTCTTTGGGCCATTTCCTGTGAGTTTCACAAAGCTGTTTTTTTATTGATGTGGATTAGTTTTTATCATGAATCATTGAAAACTGCCTTTTGAAGGGGAGGGCATGCATATTTTAATGCATACAATGAACTCTGCATTATATTAGAAGAGCAAATTATTTCAGTTTTCCTCTCTAGCAAAGTTAAAAAGGAGAAATCCATGTGGCTAATTTTTTTAGCAGAGAAAACAGGAAACAAAGCAAATTAGTGGCAAAATAAGATGCAGTCAAGAAGTGGTTTCCTTAAGATCTCAGTAATTTCTGCAAATTTTATCATCTGTTATTCTCTTTTAGTGAAATGCTTCTGTGAGAGAACTTGGGACTACTCCTGCAAATAGGAACTAATGACCTGAGTTCCCATCTATACTTTACTTTTTTCCCTCCTTTTCCTATTTGTGGATTGTATCACTGTGTCAGGAACTGTAATCTTGAAAGTGAAGCACAGGATTAAGCAGTAAATCTTGCTGCTATTTTTGATTCTTTAATAGATTTCCTCTGTAAGTAAGTCATGTATGATCTGATTCTGCATTTGTGACTTACACAGTAGTTGTTATTCACACAAGTGATTCCATCAATATTAATAGGGTTTCTTGAGCATGTCACAGTTACTTACATGAAGGGTACAAACCCATGTCTATAATTCTCCTGTACCAGTGTTTCCCAGTTTGTCATAACAGGGGTATGGCTACATGAAATGTGTCTTGTTTCAGTGGGCTGGATGTTTGACAGATGTTTATCAATATTGTATCAATAATTAGTTTGCTTCATAAATGGAATGATGGGTTGCGACATATGTTTTATGACTTTAGAATTTCTGTTTGAGATCAGTGTAGATGATAACACAAAATGATCTGATGGAGATGATTTCCAGCTTCTACAGAATTAAATAATTTTGACCCCTTAGTTCTTGTTTAAACTCTCTTTGAAATTCTCTCTTGTTTTGCAGCTGGAAACAACATTGTACCACTTCAAGAAAGTCAAACCTTCCCTCTTCCTGTTAATAAAATGCTTCCCCAAACCTGTGTTTGTAGAGAGGTAGAACTGAATGGAAAATGCAGCTTTCTAACATTTATAAAGATGGGTGTGGTCCCCTTTTCTAATTGTATGGTTTTTCTAACATAAAAAATAAAACTGCCTGCAAATACCTTCAGAAACAAAAGTCCTACAGGAACAGTATGAAAAGGAAGATAAAAGATTTCTCAAGAGTATTGTGTCTGAAAGCCATCAGGAGATCACTTCAGGGTTTTTTGTTTTCTTATATTTTGCAAGTGTGACATTTTGAAAGGAATGGCAGTGAATGAACTATCAGATAAAGGGATGACTTCACCAGGAAACAAGTAGTCATTGTACTCACAGAAAGAGGATTTTTTTTTCTCTTGTTCCTAAAGCATGGGTAATCTTTGATATTTAAACACCTCTTTTAAAGTTAGAAAGTTAAGTGCGGTGCTCACCCATTTTTCTAGTTCTGACTGGGAACTGGCTATCCAAATTTTCCAGGGTTAGGAAAGGTTTTAAAGTTAGTAAGATGGAAAAATGCTTATTTCTTTCTAAATGGTTCTATTCTTTTTTGTTATACATTATACATCACAGTGATATTTGAAAGCAGATATATTACACTCCCTGGCAGAATGCTTTGTACATTTATAATGCAAAGCTTTTATCTAAAATTCAGAGCATTATTTTAGAAAGAAAGTGTATCATATCTATGACACAAGCTCTATTCCTATTGAGAAGTTTCCAAGAGAGTTGAAAGTACGTGATAAAACTGATGGTCAAGGAAGACCTGAAAATGACAACTGAATAGTTTGCTTACTGGATTGTTGCCATTGAGCCTTACTATCCTGATCTAATTGGAGATGTCTCTGCTCACTGCAGAAGGGTTGGACTAGATCACGGTATCACAGTATCACAGTAACAATAAGGTTGATCCAACAGATCAACACATGTTGTTGTCATCCGCAAATTTGCTCATGATGGATTCCAACACATCATCAATATCATCAATGAAGATGTTGAACAGGACCAGGCCTAACACTGACCCTTGGGGGACACCACTAGTAATGGGTCGCCAACTAGATGTGACACCATTTATTACCACTCTCTGGGCTCAACCACCCAACCAGTTCCTGACCCAGCATAGAATATTCCTGTCAAAGCCCCTTGTTGCCATCTTCGCCAGATGACCTTTAAAGGTCCCTTCCAAGCCAAACTATTCTGTTCCTCTATAAGCTCCATGTCTAACTGTTTAATCTGTGAGTTGTATGTGCTATACCTTAGTCATACTTGAAAATGCACATTGATATTGTATGTAAATACTAAGTCTGTTAGAATCTGTGGAAATATTCTAGACAGAGTAGAACTGTCTTAAAGGAACAAATCTTTAAGCTCCTTCTGTTTCAAATTATTTCCCAACCATGCCCTTAGCACACAGAATATCACTATTATAAGGTCAGTCCATGAGAGGTGACTGAGCTGTGCTTTAATAATATATTGACAACTAATGGCTGGAATTTCCAAATATGAAAGTATCTGGACAATCAATTGCCATCAACATTTAAAACAGCAGGAACTTTGACACTATGTGGCTTTGAAAATGTAATCTAATCGGCCTGTCCTTATACTCATATTTTCAAATATCACTTGTCACTCTGAGTTTCATTTTCAGGTGTACCTTGAACAATGTTGAATCAACTAGAAAATAAGAGTTTTGCATCTAAGCCCCATGCTCTGTGCCCATTATCACTGATAAAAAAACAGGTTCGAGCTTGGAAAGCGAGTTTTCTAGCATTTCAGTGCTGGGAATTTAGCGTCAAGCTGAGAAGTGGCTAACATGTTCTTGATACTCACCAACAGTTCTTTTATTTGCAAACTAATAGGTAAAAAAACTTGCAATAAGAATGTTTTGATAAACATACTTATCTTTAATGAGTAAATGTGTTAATACATGCAAAAAAGTCTTTAATGCTACTAAGTCTAAAATTTGCTGTGAATAGTACTTCGTGAGGCAAACGACAAATGACAGTTTAACAGCAATTTCTCAATAAAAAACACATTAAAATAGGAGTCACCTTTCTATTTGTGCACCTTGTGGATACTTTCTTTGACACTTTCTTTAGAGCATCATCCCTGCCCACAAAGAGAGTTAACATTTTGTCAAAACCAAATGCAGTGATCCTAATCTGTGTTAGAGATTTCATTACTGAAACAGAAAATTATCAATATTTCTCTGTAGAAATTATTTCAATGGGGCTATTGGTGAAGGTATGTACTGGTAGGTATGTAAGTAAAGTAATTCAGATTCCCTAGCTGACCATGTCCTGTGCCTCAATTAGTGTTAAAATTCCAAGGATTTGGTGTAGGGCGCTAATATGCTCATTTTTTTCTCATCTCTCAGAGGCCAGCTGTCTCTTGTCAGGCTGGAAGATGAGACAAACAGAATAATGTCCACTTTGGAAATATTTCTGAGACACACAGAGCTTTTGGTTTAGATTAGGTTTTGAATTTCTCATTAGCTGTGGGATGCTATCAGCATTTGGAGAGTGTATCATACATGCCATATGGCTTAGAAACTTACCATCAAACTTGAAAAGCTAAGGACCATTTTCTGAAGTATTACTGGAGTCCATAAAGTGGACTTAGTTGTTAAAAGAGCTGGGGAACAGCCTAAGCATCCATGTGACTGTAAGAAAATCAGGTATCTGTAGGTGAGCTCTTACTTACATAGACAGAGACATAACACTTTTAAACAACTTGAACTTGAAACCAAATCATTTTGCACCAGGAATACAGTCCTGAGAATGTAATTAACCATTAGGAAAAAGTAACTACAGCTGTGATAACTCCTTGTTGTGAGACTTCAGTGCAAGAATCAGTATCTTTCTGAAAGAAATGCAGTCCAAACTTCCCTCACTTTGACGGTCCTGTTGCCTCTGTAGGCAACTTCAAAAGGATGGCTGGGATGGCCAGAGCTGGTTCAGAGCAAAGTGGTTAAGTTTCTAACCACTTCCACTGAGGACACTATTTTACTTTCCTTTTTATTTAGTCACAATGGATTTCAGTAGTGGAAATAATACTTTCATTTTAGTTTATGAGAGATAGTTAGGTAGGTAGATAGGTAGATAGATTAGACAGACTAGATAGATAAATAGAGAGACTGACAGATAGAGGGACAGTTGTTCTTCTTAGTACTCCTAAAACATTACAGCCAATGCAAATGACACACATCAATATTTGTGCCATTTTTTGGACACTAAACTACTGCCCATGTGCTAGGGAGTTACTGAGTTTGATCTTGGGTAGTTTGGATTGATGGGCCAATGTTAACAGTAGGAGCTTCAACAAGGCCAAGTGCCAGAACCTGCACTTGGGCCACAACAACCCCAGGCAATGCTACAGGCTTGAGGAAGTGTGGCTGGAAAGCTGTCAGGCAGAAAGGGACCTGGGGGTTCTAATTGACAAGTGGCTGAACATGAGCCAGCAGTGTGACCAGGTGGCCAAGAAGGTCAATGGTATTCTGGCTTGTTAGCAGAAATAGTGTGACCAGTAGGAGCAGGGAGTTGACTGAGTCTCTTCTCACAGATGACTAGCACTTGTACAAGAGAGAAGGGCTTCACACTGCACCAGGGGAGGTTTAAGCTAGACATCAGGAAACATTTTTTTTTGCAGAAAGAGCAGTCAGGGATTGGAACAGGCTGCCCAGGGAAGGGGCTGAGTCACCATCCCTGGAAGTGTTTAATGGTTGTTTAGATGTGGTGTCAGGGCATATAGTTTACAAGTAAACTTGGTAGAGTAAGGATGATGGCTAGACTCAATGATCCCAGGGATTTTTTCCAACCTGAATAATTCTATGATTCATTGCTTATGTACAAATGAAAAGTACAGGGGAAGGGCATAATACATGCCATGACATGTCAGACCCATTGCCCCTGCACAGAATGCTTTTTCTTATAACCACCCACATGATACATGTCACATCAAGCAAATAAATGTCCATCCTTTAGTAGTGAATTTATGTCTTTCATGAAGTTTCATACTTGGTGTGGAAGTTTCAAAACTCTCGGTGATACGGTTCATACATGTTTCAAAATCCATTGGTAATCCAATGACTTTCAAACTCTAAAGTAGACTGAACACTGAGTAATTAATGTCCTGAGAGATTTGTAAAACCTTACGAACACATTTGTGGATGCACTAGTGTTTGATGTTAGCGTTCAAACACTTTCAGTAAACTAAACTGTGATTTCCTGCATATGTTTCTTGTTCCCTAATTGGTAATCAGCCCACTTAGGGCAAGATCCACATGCTGGCAAGTAGCAAGTGCTAGAAGGTAAAGCATTGATTAAGGATTATAGTTGAGATTATGTTTGCTGAAGTGAGCACCAATGGGTCTGTGTAACTGTTGCTCAGTTCTTCATTTGAAAGTGTTAAGAGACAGCTTTACCAATTCAGAAAGCAAATTAATCAAATCTTTCATATGAAAATTTCCATCTAACATTCTAGTTCTGCAGCATTTATGCAAGAAGTACAACCAGTTACCATTTTAAACACAAAGTCAAACTGGCACAGATGCGCTTCAAACCACCATGATTGATTTGAGTAGTTACCAATACATGTGGTGGGGGGTGGGGTGTATCTCTAGATGAGTTTGTTGCTTCCAGTGAAGAAAATGTTTTGTCTTTGAGCCCCTTCCCTCCTCTTCCACATCAGACGTTGTCTTTAGCTTCACAGTTCTTTGTGATATAAACCATGGAAACAGAATTTCTGTAACTCACACTTTCCAAAAAACCCTAATGGCAAAGCTACCATAAAGCATGGTAACTGCTACCAAACAAATCCCAGTGAACAGCAGTAACATAGAAACAGAGGGGTGAATAGTAGCTCCTCGTATACCCACAGTCTGAAACTTCCTGTCAGACAGAAGGTAGCTTTTACAGGGAAACCAGGACTGATTTTCAGGATGTTCTGTTATAGAACAGGTCTCTAGTTGAAATGAAAATGTTTACAGTACTTTGTTGAACAGAAAAAGGAAAGTCTTCCCACAAAGACTGCACATCTTTGTATACCTGGTGCTTTTGGGTCTTTTCCCATAAATCAGTCAGATGTGTAACTGGCAAATGCCACACCAAAGTCTGAAAGTCCCTGCACTGTGATGCTTGCTCACTAGGACACCCAGGCCCATATTCACAGGGAACAATCTGGATTCACATTCCCTGAACCTCAGATTCATCTGTCCTTAATGAAAATCCATTGCCATGTTGCTAACATATTATCAACTGCAAAAATGCCTCCCTGGTGCATGCGGCAGATCATGGCCCCTCAATTCATACTATATTAAAGCACAAACAATAGCTCAGCTTTTAATATTATCTGAACTTTCTATCGTTTTTGTTATTTTTCCTGTACTAAAAGCAGGTAACAATCACTCGTGCTGTGATTATAACCTGTACCTTTACCTATGGCATTTCTCATCATCACATATAAAAATCACAAATACAATCTATAAGTATGGTATGAAGTCCTTATCCTTCTGCGTCATAACTCTTGTCTTTGTTTTACTCCCTCTCTTGATTGTGGGAACCTTTTTTATTTAGCGTGGGTTGGGTGTTTTTTATTCCTTTGTCTTTTCTTTTTCTATTTGATGACTGAAAGTATCTGCTGTCTAAAATACAAAAATAGATTGTGGTCTCTTCAAAATGTTGATACAGATTCTAAATCAGTGAGTTTTAAAATGTGTATCTCCCTTTTTGTTTTGCTAGAGATTTAAGGTTTGCACCTGTGAAAAAAATCTAACAGAGCAAAGTGTACCCTGATCTGCACCCTGATGTAAATTTTGTGCCAACATCATTTCAGCTTGTGTCTCTATTCTGGTCCTTAGAGGACAATGCTTGCCTGTTCTCCCCAAACTACAATGATACTTGTTTTCTTGCAGATGTCACTGTTCAACTGACAGGCAATTACACTGTTTTAGAATGGTTGTTTCACTTCACTTTACTTTTGCTTGAAAGTGTACCACCTTAAAATTCCTTGTGAGGGAAAAGTATGAGGAAGCCCAGCTGGTTGGCAGCCCTGAGCCATGGAAGCCTTTGATTTTGCGAATGAAGGGCAATCTGACTTCCTTTGCTGGCATACACTAGGAGCTTTGGGTTCACAAAAACAGCTAGAAAGAAAGCTGGCTCCCCAGCTTTAAAGTGAAGGAAGTTTCTGGGGAAGTAAACATTTGGCTCCTCTTTGGCCAACCAGAGTAACTGTGAAGAAGGCACATAAAGTTGTGAAATCAGAAACTTATACCTCAGTTGTCTAAGTAGGTGCCATGGATCTGCACCAGGTAAAGCTGTGGAAAGCAAATGAGTTTCAGGGAGAAGCCTGTGTAACAGTCAGTACCCATTAGGTTTGAATTAACATACCCTAGGACTTTCCATTTTCAGAGGTTTTGTTAGCATTTGTCTGACAATAATTTATAAACACAAATGAATGCTTAAATTATACCAGCAAAATATAAGACTGTTAAAACACCAGAGCAATCTTGAATCTGGATTAAGACCTTATTTTTAACAAATTAGTATGTGTAAAACAAGACCTCAATGGAATTGTTCAAACATAGTGAGCAAAGGAAGGCCCTGCACTCTGCAATGAAAGCAGACCAAGTGGATGCTGGAACTTAGTCGATCTATCTGCAAAACTAAGCTTAAATGGTGATGAGTTTTCACCTCATGGGGACTGACTTGCTGGACCCTGAGAACAAAGTCCCTCATACTGTTGTGGGGGTGAAGAAAAATACCCCTGGTAACAGGGGTAAGAGAAGGCATTTGAACAGTACACTGGAGGCCTTCCCAGCCTGCAGCCAGGACCAGAGACTGACAAAAGGACTGCTGGAGATGCTGAAAATTCTGCAAAGCTGAGGGACTGATGACTTATCAACATCCCCCAGCACCCCCCACCACCCCCAACCCTGAAGCTAAGGGATTAACTACAAAGATGGCCAGAGAAACTGAGGAGTTTTTCCAGAGGTTCGCAGAGCTAAGTTACTGAGGGGAGAAGGTTAGAGCCTGCCGGACAGTGCTGCAGGCTGGAGTAGTGATCTAAACTCTTATATGTCTTCTACCTTTTCCAGCTTTTCCTTTCCTCGACTGTCTGAGTTAATGATTTCTGTACTCTCCGAGTTTGGTATTAGGTAGCTGTCAGTTTGAAAATTACCAAATCTTCAAGAATTAGTTGTGGTGCTTATATGTCAAAAAAGCATTCTATTTCAAAGCTGGAGGTAGCTTTCCTAGCAGGCCTCCTGTGTCAGTGTGTGGACTGCACAGGTGATTGGTGGACAGAGTCTATAAAAAGGAAGGTACTTCCTGCTTCTTTGTCTTTCTTGATTTTCTTATTTGCTGACTACACCTTTCTCTGATATGTCGAGAGAGACAGAGAGGTCCTTTACAAGAGAGCTCCCTACCCCCCAAAGACTGTGGGTGAAGGAAGCGAGCAATGGCTCCCAGCCTTCTTTCCAGTGAAGGGTGGAATACAAAAGATCCTAAGGCTGGCTGCAGCTCTTCTGCAGGGGTAGCCATGGCCCACTTTCGCATGGGAGCTCAAACGCAGAAAGACTTGACCTTTTTGGACTGTGGCCATCACCAGCTTGCCCTAGCTTCTGGCAGCGGGCTGAAGAGACAAGCTGCTGTTCATACCTGCAGACCCCTTTGGTGAGGTGAAACTGCAGCTCTCCCCTCTTTCACTGAGGGCTCAAATGCAAAAAGCCAGCACTAGCTAGTTCCAGCTCCTGGCACTGGGCTAAAGAGAGGCCAACTCCTCCGCAGCTGCTTCTACAGCTTGATCACCTTTGAAGATGCCAGACAGGGGTGAGCTCTTAACTCTCTACCTCTCTTGATGCCTGACCACAGGGGAGAAGAAAGGAAGGCTCTGCATAAGGCCTGTAGAAAGCCCTTGGACTAGACCTCAAAAAAACTATTTGCCATAACAAGCATGGCCCCACAAGACCAGTGCCATGTTAGATTTGTCTCCACCCAACTGGCAAAGATCCTGTATACTCTGCCTCTGAAAGACTGACAGAAGCCTCTGTTAAGAGAGAGAAAGAGAGATCACAAGTACTGATCTCCTAAACCTTTGGAAAACACAGAGAGAGTCTAGGATTCTGTTCATTTGACGCTACCATGGCCTCAAAAAAGAACCCCCTAGCCAAAATAGCTAGGAGTATGCCAGAGATGTTACAGAGTGCTGATGTCTGCATGAGGATGGAAAAGGAACAAGGAACTTTTCCACAAGCATCAAATGTATATTTTATGCTGTATTCCTGCTACACCCCTCCACCCTACCCCTCTTTCTTTTCTGGAAAGTGGGGTGCAAATGTGTGTGTGTGGTGGCTTTGGGGTTACGAGTGCTGGTGTATACTCTCTTGTCCCAGAGTTCTCATCTAAGGCCAAAAATCTGTGTTAGTTTTTTCCCATTTCTCTCAGAGTGTTTGTAAAGGCCTTGTGATACGTTTCTGTTCTACCTTTTTGATTCTTTTACTTACTCCAGGGTGTTTTTTTCTCTAATCTACCAGGCTGTGCCATGTAATGAATTTTTGTGTGGACATTCCAATCTACATGGAACCAGGTAGAGAAACTCGGAAGTCAGTTATCAGCAGGAAGCAATAGCAATTTGGCTTGTGAACACCTGCAAAATTAACCCAGTTCACAGCATCTCTAGAAACACCCATATTAGTAACAACAACTGCCAACATGTGCAGAATATGCAAAATGGGTAAACAAGCGGTAACACTAGCAACTCTGGCAATCGTGTACATTCATGGAGTTATTAAAGTTTCTCTTATTAGAAACAGGACCACATGAAGACTTGAGATTTCACTTTAGTCTTTTCAAGCATCCTGTTAAACTATTAAGAAATACCTGAAGAAATGGAAGAAGACCTGAACTGAAGCAAAGTAATGGCAGCTGCTGATTCAGATCAATAGGATAAGAATGATAAATACTTGACATCACTGTTCAGTGTTTTTGCATTAGGATGTAGCACATCAGTAAAGAGAAAAACACCTGGCTTCTGAATAGTGGGAAGCATCCTGAAGGCAGTTCTGCACCCACGTGGCACAAACCATATTTTTTCTTGTGGGAAGACACTAAGATCAATCTGCATTGAAGAGGATCAAAAACAATTCCCATGATTACTGATTAATATTCTAACAGAATAAAAAAATTATTTCAGAGGACAAACCATACAGATGGCACACTACTATTTGGAAAAAGCTCTGTGAATACAGTGCTCAGGACTGCAGAACACAGAGCTTTACCATCAGTCTTTGCAGAGGAGACAGTCTGCATAGAATATTCAACACTGCACCTGTTGCAACTGTCACAGAATGGCTCAACTGTTCACTACTGGTGACCATTAAGAAAAATTAGGTCTAGTGCAGCTCTAAACCCACTTACTAGTTACTTGAGACAAGCAGCATTCATTCCATGTGACTGGAGATACCCTTATTTATCTTGCACAAAAGCTCGTGTGGTTGGTGAGGAGTTTTGATACACTGAGGGAGACAATTTAACAGACCACCTCATTTTTGAGACATGGAAGGTACCCACCCAGCTCCACTCGGCAGCTAGTGGATACCGAACCAGTCCAGGGAACAAACCTTGCAGGTGTGGGTATGTATATACACAGTTCCATACATAGGGATACTTATATTTATCCATGGATGGTACTTGGACTGTTGAACAAATTTGTTTTCTTAGGGAGCACATGCAAACTCATACTATCAATGTGAAAATTCAGGAAAAGAAGAAGTCTGAGAGTAGATGGAGTAGAGGAGAACTAAAGACATCACTGTGCTCTAAAAGACTTTGGCTTACCCTTAAAAATACATGTGCAACCTGTGAACCCATCTGTCGATTAGAACCAACCGAAACAAACATAGACTTTCTATTTAGAGAGAAAAAGGAACACAGAACCACTACTTGGAAAACTCTGCTGCACGTTCCCCCCCCCCAACCCCGCATCACTTCTAACCACTATAGCAAATCATTACTCTAATCTGGGAATAATCATGCAGAGAAAGACCCCTGCCATCCAGAAACTGAAACCACGTTTTTCCAGTTTACAGTGTGAACACTCAGGCTATGCACAGCTCAGTGCAGTTTCAGGGATTAAATGCTAGCCTAAGGTACATTCTCCTGCCTGCCCCAAAACAAAATGATTGATGTGAAAGTAAGAATAAAATTGCACTAGAATCATTCTCAGGCAGGGCAACTGATAAATTCAGATCTAACATATTGTTTTTTTCTTCTCTTTCCCCCATGCAATTAAGGTGAAAAACTGGCTTTCTAAGACATGAACTTTTTTCCCTTCTTTTCAGTCCTCCTTCCTCTTTGTTCAATCCTTACCTTCTCCTGAGTATCCACACATTTCTCTGCTGCTTCCGAGGGTCACTGTGTGCATTCCCATGCTTCCATAGCTGAAATGCTGTAAAGACAATAGTCATACCATTATCAACACACAAAAAGATAAATTCTTAAACTTGATCACGTGAGTAATCACAGTCGCTACCAAATAAAGCTGCATAAAGGAAGTGCACACAGGCGGGTCAAGCTTTCATTGCTGGTAGGTTAGTAAGCACTGTAAGCAGATCTTTATCATGCCACCCAAAACCTCGGGATCATTAAGCTGGGGGAATAATCATCTTTACTGTATTAGAGCTGGCCCTGAAAATGCAAGCAAGGTAAGCACTCTTTCATTCAGGCAATATTGAACCTTTCACAAGAACTAACTAGAGGCCTTATCAGGAAACTATTTTCCATTTGTCTAAATGATGGGGATATTGGTGTCCTGATCAAGTTTTTGGAATGTCGGTCACCTTAACATGAAACATCCTTTCTTCTCAGCTACCTTCCTGGTTTTAGAACCCATCTTTCCTCCTCACACTTAGCAAGGGTGCTTTCAGTTGCACATCACGTTGTGCCTACTTTATTAAAAGATTACTTTCACTGTCTTCCCACAGTTCCCTGCCTGTAATCATCAGCCATCTTTACTGGTTATATGGAGATTGATAAACCTTGTGAATCACAAAATATTCAAAATACACATCATCTTTTTGTACCATGTCTCTTTCCTCCCTTCTCTTCTCTGACTCTGGAGCAATGTGGAAATAGCTGGTTCCCCGACAATCTGAATTCAACACAGGAAGGACCTTCACTGAAAGTCCTTTCCTCCCATATTTGACATGTGGCTAACTAGTGACAGAATCTCTGAAGACAGTTCCTAGCATGTGTCTCTGCAATCTGCATGGGACTGGCAAAGGTTAAAGAATAACCAAAGTCACTGACTGACTGTCCAGCAAAACACATCAGTTAGTTATCTTAGTCTTTTTTACTATTGTTTTTTTCTTTTAAGGTTGTTTAACTGAAATGGCACACAGGGACATGTTTCAGAAACCAAGATGTTATTGAGATTTATTCTGCAGAAAATTTAAATACAAGAGATTAAATAGAAAGTCTTGTCAAGTGAGACCCTGTGAAACTAAGTTCCAATCACTGAGCAATGTCTGATGGAATTGCTAATTAGATCACATATTTCTCCTTAGCTGTAGAACAAGGAATCACACCAGTGATTCCACTTTTCATCTGCAGAACAAGTTTTCAATCCCTTTTGTAACTGGTTAGTACAGCACAAGGTACAAATTTCTAGTGATGCTGAACAGAAACATTTACGTATTTATAAACTAATACATGCCTAGGGAGGAAAGGCTTCCAACATCTATTTTTCCAGTATTTATCATCCAGTTAAAACCAGATGGTAGAGGGCAAGCCAGGTTATCTCAGACTTGTTGTGATGGGTTCAGTGGCAGAGACCCAAACAGCATCGTATGCAGCAGAGTACCTATCCCACTGGCAGCCAGTTTTTTCCACTCAACTGCTTTTTTCTCCCTGGAGCAAATCCAGCCCAGTTCAGCTTTTTTGTAGGCGCTGAGGAACCAGTATTGATTTCCCATTTAAACCGATCTTGCGTGAGCCCACCACTGTCTCCCTTGCTATGAATAGGGGGAGCACTGGAGGAAACCAGCTGCAGCATTTTCAATGCAGAATTGCTTCTTTGAGCTGGACGTGAGCTGCGTTGTGAATAAGAAAAATAAAGAGCAAAAATGGCAGTGTGGATAGGCTTCCTTTTCAAGTCTGATACACATTCAGCACTGCCTTCCTAGAGAGGGTTCTCGGAAAACAGGGCATTTGCTTGTTAGAGCGAAAGAAGGAGATTCTTATTATAGGCTTCAGTGCAGTTGTCAGCCAAGATTACAAATCCTCATACCAAAGTGGCCTTAGAACAGTGAGGCAATGAGGATTTTCCTGAGAAAAAAAAAAAAAAGCACATCAAAATTATGCAGAGCATTTTTTATGAAAGTGTGAAAATGTGTGGTAACTGTCTTTACCGAGTGTTTATGGGTTTAAGCTGAAGGCTGCAGCAATCTATGAGGATTCTCGGGCTCTCTGCCATTAAAGCTATGTTACCAGACTTGAAGTGCAGCAGGCATCCACTGCCATCAAGAAAAAGAAATACCTCCTGCATGGATATTTTTAGGGGCTAGCCATGAAGTTTTACCAAATGATTTAAAAAGAAGATTTCATGCTAATAGCATAGATATGGAATTTTCAGCATCACTGAGAAATAAGCTGCAGGTGTCTCGGAAACAATGGCTGAACATTGGAAGAGTGTGTGGTGAAAATTGTGAATGTATCTCAAGTACAACAGAGCAATCAAATTCAATTCTGAATTGGGGATTGTAAATCAGAGGCAATATTTGACCTCTGCCTGACTTTAGCAAGCTTAGCCTAAAAATCATACTTTTTTATATCTCTGCTCTGAGCAGCCCTCTGACCTAATTTTCTGTCTGTTCTTAGCTCTTCACCGTCTCTAAAATGGGAATCTAAAGCTGGAGGTCAGGGACAAACTGTAGGAAGCTCTTGGATGGAAACATGTACCTCATTCTTCTCCTGGCACATCTCTGCAGAACACTTACAGCAGCTACCTCCACGCACTGGAGAGCGCAGGCACTACTTGTTTCTGATTTTCATTGAGAAGCCACCAAACCCAGGTCATGACTGTGTCTTCACCCCACATAAACATCATCAGTGCAGTGAGATTAGCCCACCAACTGTGATTGCTAAAGACTGAAGGAACAATTTGCAGCAGCCTGATGGATGGAGTGATTTCAAACCCTACCACACATATGTAGGAAACCAGAAACCACTTCAGCTTCCTGACATAGGCTCCCTGCTGCTCATTATCAGGCTTTGTGCAGCTTAATGAATGAAGGTATCAGCTACTTCTACACGTTTTAACTACTGTGGAGAATATGAGGTGTTTCCACATTGCAACTACACAAAGCAATTGGTCTCAATGAGGATATTACAAAGCTTAGCTGTCAGTAACTATGTTTTTTGGTTGTATGTTCTGTGTCAGAGAACTTTATGCAAGAAGATTTCCCAAGAGAAATGAACGGAGAGTTAGGTGGATTATTTTCATGTAGTGGAATCAATCAAGTTAGTTCTCTTGGTGAGTGGTCAAAAGAGCCAAATATTTGTAATTCTGGGTTTTCAGGTAACCCCACCAAGGAATAATCAGCCTAAACTGCTAGTTTGATTGATGAGGTTGCTCAGTGATTATTTCTCCAATTTTCTCTAACTTCAATTTTTGTAGATTAGGGTCAGGGAGAAGATGAGTTTATTTTAGGTTTCCAGAGAGCGATATTCAGACTCCTTCTGCATGTGTTCTTGTATTTTATCTGCATTTTCAAAGAGAGGGTCTGGAGGCACTGCTGAGAAGGTAACAGACTTTACAGGGATTTTTGTGGGAGTTTGGCTGAATTTGTGGCATCTGGTAGAGATTAGAAAGAATGACAGAACAGGTTTTTCCTAGCAGAAAAAGAGTTTGAGGAAGAGGCAGTAGTAATATTTGGAGAGAGTGAGAAAGTTGTAGAAGGAGAAATGAACATCAGAGCTTTATTTGAGATGCTGTGCCCAGTGAAAGAAAGGAATAGGAACAAATGTCAACAGGAACAAACTAACCTTTTCCTTTTTAATGCAGTCATAAAAAAACTACGTGTGGATAAGGAATATTTAAAATGTGCCTCAGATACAAAATGTCATTCACATCTACTGAAGAAAAAAAAAGACAAGACTGCTGCCTAGGGCTATGCTAATTCTTTAATGTGATGGCATTCCTGTTAGGAGAGCTCTGTAAGCTTTCCAGGCTGCCAAGCATGCTTGGCGCCCCTGTCTTCATGCAGTATTCCTGCAAGGCTCCTGAGTATATTTTCATTTTAATGGATTCTTAAGTCAAGCATCTCTGGCAAAGTTACCCTCCTAAAAAATGAGTGAGAACTCATGCAAGGGACAATGACATTCTTTAATATTTACTGCACTAAAAATAGCTTCAAAAAACAATGCAAGGTATACAGAATGTTCTCCTAGTTCAAAACTCGCCATTTTTAGCAGCGTTTGATGGATGTCGTGGGCTCCTGGAAAGTACAGTTAATATATTCTCTCCATATATTCCTTCAGTACCAAACAGCAAATTGCTTAATGCGTAATCTTGAGTAAATGTTTCCCCAGTTACAATCACTTTCTCTTTTTAAGATGCTTTATTCCTGCCTGAGTCTTTTTCTCCTTTTAATATTCCTAGCAGGCTGGATTTATGAGCCTATGAAAGCAAAGAATAGGAAGCATCTTATTCTGAAGCCAGCTGCACTGGTGAACTTATTGAATAGCTGACCGAGCAATGAATAAATCGTACAAAGACAAGAGAGAAACAAAACGAGACAAAACCACCTTCTCTTTTCCAAAAAAAACTTAGAAAGAACCATCACCACACAAATTGAGGGAGAGAAGAAGAGAAAAACAGGGAGAGTGAACCCATAGTTTGTATCATTTCTCATTCTAACATAATTTCAACCACAAAGAATGACAGTATAAATGATCAAACAACTGTTTGCTAATGCATTATAGATAGTCATACACAATAAGGCAGCTTTAGACTTGTATTTTTAGCCACCATGAATACAGAATATACTGAGAGTGACAGGTAATGTAGCCAAAGCTTCTACTCCCTGTAAGCATCTGTGTAGGATGAATTATAAATGAAAGTCTTGTGTCCAAAGGTAGCAAGTAATGTAGATAATGCCATCTGAGTAAATGAATAAATGTGAAACAGATGCTTTTTGCATTCAGGTCGCATAGGTACAACCAGGAAGCCACCAGTGCAGATTTTGGAAGCTGGTGAGACAGCTGTTGTCTGCATCCAACACCTGCCAGGTGCATTGCTACCTGGGCTTTGTAGAGCCAGTAAAAAGCTTTGGTCTTGCTGGCTTCTGACAAGTTTTCAGTGGATATGTCTTCTTATGCAGGTTCCTGGGGGGCTTGGATTTCAAGACTTTCCTATAAAAACAAACTAGCATCTTTAAGGCATTTGTAAGAGGTGGATAAACTGTCTGAATGCAACATTTAGTTCTAAAGAATCATAAAATACTTTGATTCTTATACAAATCTCTTCTGGCTTGATATTTTTTTATCTGAACAAATATTTTGCCTCAAGATGACATCTCATGGCATAGGAAATTACTGCTAGAAAGGCACTGGAAACCCTTCTAGTATTTAAAAAAATAATATGTAAATGTGCTCATTTAAGCAAAGAGACACGATCAAGACTCAGGTTTGGGAACTGGAGGGTGTTTCTGTCAGTACAGACTGCCCCCTTGACAGCTAAACGGTAGGTTGAACTCTCTAGATAAAATATTAAGCCTAACAGTGCTGACAGTTTTTACTTGTGAAATACAGCTACTGCTGTTCTTTAAGGTTCAAATAAGTTCATAATGCAATTTGGATTTATATTGCCCTCACAACTGCTCTTTTCCTGCCTAATGCTAGATGTGTGCTGTGTACATTTCCATGTTTGCTGAAGAAACAGTTCTNGCTTAGTCTGAGTACCTGAGTACTATAAAAAACTGAAAAGGAACCAGCTCCAGGATAAAATCAATATCTGCACATATTCCATAATGTACTTTCATAGAATCATAGAGCTGTTTGGGTTGGAAGAGAGCTTGCATAACTGAGCATTTCAGAGACAGCAAGTATAATTAGAGATTCCTGTGAAGTTTTAGAAAAGCCTAAAGGATAACATACAGCTTCTCAGAACTTGACAAGAGGTTATTTCAGACTGTAACAGCATTTATGCAAAACTACCACAGCAGTCACTGCATTAATTTCACAGCATCCTCCAACATGAGACACTTTTTTCTTTCAGACCAAAGAGACCTAGTTCCTCAAGCTTTTAGGTGTAGGCATGGTCAGTCAGGGGGTTTGCCTGCCACTGCCAGGCTCTGATTCCATACTGAGGTTGATCCAGAGTAATACAGATGATATCCTAAGAGAAATCGTGTGCTTATATATTTATATTAAGGAAAAACTGAGGGTCAGCAATAGTTCCTTCTCTGAAGCTCATACTTCACTTTACAGGTAAAAACATCATCAAGAAGCCAATCTAAAATCCAAATAAAATGTTGGAGACAAACTTCATTTCTCTAACCACATGTGTAATTCTGCATCTGTCACAAGAGGGAACTGACTGCTGTATGTAGTAGTTTCAGTCGCCCTATCCCCACACAATACTTTGCTCCTATAAACTGGCAGAAGGTCAAAAACACAGACCATCCATGTTTTCAGGTCTACAACAGTAAGATACATTCAATCCAAGTAACTGCGACAGCCAAACCATCCCTGGCCTCTTAAATGACCTGTTACTGCATTGTGATATTCCAGTACTTTTTACCTAGTAAGAAAGCAACAACTTGAGTTACCAGTTTTGACTTACTAAGCAAGGAAACTTCAAACTGCTCAACTCTGACAGGCATAATGTTGCTTTCCACACAGCATAAGTTTATTTAGAACTAGAGATTTTAAACCACAAAAATGCCATTAATCAACCTGTTTGTTCCTGATTTTCTCCACGTCCTTTCCTTCCTTTCAGCAAGCTGCCCTTACATATATTCCAGTGCAGAATGCAGGGATGGGTAGTAAAGAGATTGTGTCAGTTTTAAAGAAGTTTGGGAAGTAATTTATGAAGTGATAGTTTCTGGTAATGGAGGCTGTTACCTTTGCCTGGGTCTCTCAGCAAGATAAAATTGTTTCAGAATGTTAGTTACTGAGTACTCATGATTCCCTTGAAAATGTAATGTCAGCTTTTACTGAAAGATGGTATTCCTAGGCTATATCAGAGCCTTAATTGGTCAAATCAACAATTGTCCTAAAGGAACTTATGCAGCCTTTTCTTCAGGACCAGACTCTATTATCTCAAAGGATTCAAGAAAGCACCTATGAAGCATACCCAGTATGGAGACATTCATCCCACTGGCCTCTATTATCCAAATGGAAATGAGAAAACACTTCCATTACATTCTGCAGTGATCCATGCCTTTCTCTTTCAAAGTCAATAAACTATATCTTTCACTGTAGTTGTGCATGTGTGCAAAAATGACCTTTCTCTGTTTGGCTGCTGAGACAAATGGCGAGAGAGGTGCTATAGGAACTGAAGAAAGAGATGCAAACCATTTTGTACTGCCAGAAGTAATAAAATGAGGCCTGAAACAGCTCTTGCTGCATGTAATATATCATCATTCTTTGTATGGGACAGAAGTGCTTTCCCAAATCAGCTTCTCCCAAACAGCTTAATTGAGGTTGATACTCAAACTGGAGGAAAGTATGAAAAGAAACTTCCTCAACTGTCTCTCAACCTCTGTGGAAGCACAGTCCCCTCTATCTCATCATATGTCTACATGCAGCCTGTTCAAAAACCTCCTTGAAAAGAACAGAAAAAACACATTGATTCACAGAAGAGAGGGCATTGGGGGCACTCAGGGCCTGATCTCTTTTTCAAAACAAAAGAAAAGAAAAAAAAAGAAAAGACTTCACAAAAAGTACTTTGAAACTGGTGAAATAATCTCCTAAATAAACCACCAGTGGGGAATACACACAGTCACTGAAGATAACATGCTGTTGAGTGTATCAACAAAAATACATTTGGCCTGAGGCAATGCTGAGGGCAAACATATCCCAGATGGACTAAAGAGGCCCAAATACCTTCAGAGATGAAAATTTAATTAGAGGAAATGTCACCACAGTGAACAAAAGGATTGCTTTAGTGATTTTTCATCATTGTTTACTACAAGTGAAGAATAGTTTTAAGTGTTAGGACAGGGTAAAATACAGGAGTGTTGGTAAGCGCTAGAAAGGAGATGAAAGGAATGGATGTTGAAGGTCAGAGACAATCATCCATATGCCAGGATTAAAAGGAGTAAATGATCAGATGTGGACAGATTGTGATTTTTAATTGCTTCAGTCATGTCAAAAGGTGACAAAAGGTGTCAAAGGTAGTTCTGTCAAGTCACTAATGAAGAAAAATGACCTTATGCCACTGGTCAGTGCAGGTTTTTGCTGCATGGTTTTTTGTCATTGTTGTGAGATTTCAAGCATAATAGAAAGCTTGAGTGTCTCAGAAACACACTGAAGCCCTCAAAGTTTGAGATAGCTCACTGAGGCTTTGCCTCTTCCATAACACAGTGTATAATATTAATTCAGATTCTTGCACAAGTCAGGGGTGAAATAGCTGAAAAAGCAGTATAGGAGTTGTTGCACAGCAGTCACAGGGCATCAGCTCCTTTAAATTAAACTATATGAGTTCTAGAATGATTTCCAAAAGCTGTTTCAGGCAAATTTAGAGAAAATAAGACATTACAAACATTTTCAGGTTTTTGCCATATTAGACCTTTGCAAGATTAGATTACTTGTGTTTTACTCCTGCTTTTGTGATAAATGTTGTTCTGGATCAGTGTTTTGACAAGGCTGTAACACAGCTCAAGGAGCACAGCAATGAGCAGAAAGTACGGTTTATTGTTGGATTCTGCATAGCATAAGAGTAAGTTTACATAATTCATTACATAACTCATCACCACAGAGGAAAAGGAGACTACTTCTGACCAGAAGTATCCTGAAAGAAAACCCAATGGTAATGACAGAGGCCGTGCAGAGAAGGAGAATCCCATCAAGAGAGGCAGCATAGCTCTCTTACACTGTTGGGGGTCCTCTGGAAGCAAACTGTCTCCTATACTATGCTGCTGGAACAATTTCCTCCCTGAAGCAAAACAACTGTTGCCATTGAATCCAGATTCTCACTCAAGGTTGCTGGCCTCTGGGAAGGCAAGCCTAGGGAGTGCTTTCCTCCACACTACCGTACAAAAATCTGGACATTGGCAGTCCCTCACAAAAAGGTGTCATCTGTGTGTCAACCTCAGTTCTTAGCACTTCAATCAGATACATCTATATGTAGATGGACTCCTTTTGTGCAGAAGGTGCCAGGGAACTTGAACTCTGCTGAAGATACTAGAGAACCTTCACAATGCTTCTAGAAGCATCTCAAGTACCTTATTGACTTACTAAGTTTCCTGTTTAACATGTGCCCTAAGTTCACAGGATTTACTTCCATCTCTCTTGTTGCTATAGTTTTTAATAGTTTTTTACCTGTTACTCACACTTTTATATTCCGGCCCAAGTCATCTGCCTCTGACTGGAGGCTGTATGCTTTTGCTGGCAGTCACCACAGACTTTGTGTTCTCCTATTAGTTTTTCCTTTTTTCCTCACCTGCTTCCTTGCTTCTTTTCCTTTCCTTTGAGCAGCTACAGTTCTAAACAAAGTTTAATCATACATGCAGAAATTTGTTAGATAGATGCCAAGTGTCTTACCCAAAGCCAGGCTCAAAACACATTATTGTCTGAAACCTGTTGTGGAGAGTCCAACCAGCCTCTGATTAGGCAACACGCTATTCTAAGCAGACATTCATGAGTCTTGGCAACCAATGATGAGAAATCAGTTTTCTTACCATCCTTTCTCTGCTACAGATGGTTATCTGGAAAACCATCCAAAAAATAGAAATATACTATATGTAAAACAAAGTACCTCATTTTATTTTCAGGTTCACAGATTATCAGCCTAATATTTCACAGTATTTATTATTTTTGTAATTCAAGATGAGTGAAAACATAAATATCCAAATGCATCCGAATGGTGGAACTGTGAAGGAAGCAATACTGCATTTCATGGGGATGCAACCCTATTATTGATGCTATGGACTTCTTGATAAGCCACTCAGGGTATAGAAACTGAAAGAAAAAAGTTATTCTGCTTCCTTTTGTCAACACCTTATAGGTGAAGGGTGACTCCTTATCAAGAAAAGAATTCAGAGGTAAAAACTTTGTCTTAGGTAACTGTGTAGCTGCTTACATGATTGTTCAAAATACTTTGAGAACTTGGACGTCATATGAACTAGCTTGCGATGCTCCTACTCACCCTGTGCAGTATCTCTCTAGAATCTTGGCCCTAATTCATTATGATCAGAAGTGGTGGAAGGTAACTAACTATCCAGCAGCAGGAATGCAGCAATACACCATTGAATGAGAGATATTTTGCGTGTTACATACAAAATCAATAAAGATGAAATCCTGGTGTAATAGTTTGCAATGCAACATCAGTAAGAATTTTACATTCCTGCCATAAGGACCACATCCTAAAAAAGCTCCTAAGTGCCCAAATCAGGATATATGAGAACTTTTGGCATATAAGTCCCAAACTTCTACTTTGCAATAAACCCACTCACCATCTGCATAAATCCAAAGGTAATGAGGCTAACTAGGTGATTTCATCAAAGTTTTCCACAGACTAAAATCCTTTACATGTGTCGTTTCTAAAAAGACTACTTGACTGAGAATTTTCCCTCTAGTTGGTCTCAGCATAATCATAAAGCATATGCATGACTTCTATTTTTCTGTTAGTTTTTTTTTTTCTATTATTGATTCTAGAATATGTAACTACAGGAGTATTTTCATTGTATCAACTGTACCATTCTTACTTGACAAAAATTTACTTACAAGAAGAACCCCCCCACCCCTCTCTACACATGAAAGCCTGATGTTTATTCTTCTGGCTTGTATAGAATTTCAGTTGGCTAATACAATAGTTAATAAATAAAAGCTCTTCACATTTAGAAAATGGGGATAGGTAGATTGAAACTAATACATATAGCAGTTTGCTCCTGTGATAGATGAAGAATTGTGCATGTTGGCTAGACAGATGTTGTCATTTTTTTTCAACATTTTATTTGGGTTTTAGATTGGATCCTAGATTATGCTTGTAACTGTAAGGTGAAGTATGAACTTCAGAGAAGGGAATTTTGCTGGCCCTCAGTTTTTCCTTAATGTATTTATAGCTAAAATCTCTGCAGCCAGAGTCCTTGGAAACCTCCAGGTTCTGGCGGTTTCTTAGGAGTGAGAACAAGACCACATAATAAAGACAGTCGTTCTCAATGTTGGATAATGAATAAATCTGACCTTAAGAGAAATCTTAACAAACCCTCCAGGAATAAATTAGTCATAAATCCCTTAATACGAATCCCCTTCAGCAGGTAACCCAAGCACTGACACCGAAGTTAACTGTAGAAACCTTAATCCAGCTATGCCAAGTTAAACTAGAGAGCCAGTAATTTCTTGAAGCTAAATCAGAAGACTGAGTTTTAGATGCAAGACTTCTGTGTTAACCCAGTGCTAACTGAAGTAATTACACTTTCCTATCAGAAAGAGCATTAGAAAGCTTAATTAATATTTGTAAAGGAAGCTGACTTGCTCAAGCAAAAGAGATTACCAAAGTGTTTAGTACTCGTTTGCATCACATAAATAGACCTTGACACAGACAGAAGCAAAACATAGTCCATCATTTCTGAAGGAACACCAAGAGAAACCACTAGAAGAATGTAATTCTTCTTACATTGCAGGGAAAAGCCCATAATGTTTTAAAATATCTTAGCAGAAATCATGAACAAAGTCAAATCACCTGCTCTGAAGACTTTCTCAGCAGAAACCATGTGTATTCTACTTGCAATGTAACTGTGGGCTAAAGAAGCTGGAAGCTGTTGTTGACGCTACAAGATTAACCCAAACTGATTTGCAAACAGTGTGTCTCCCCAGATTCCCATTCTTCCCCTTTGCTGCCAAACTTGATGTTTATGTCATCACTGAAAGCTAGAGAACTTACTCTTAGTGAAACAGAGATCAGAAATACATCCTAACATAAACAAGTTAGTAATGTTAGTATAGAAATTTCAGGCACCTAGAAAGCAAAAGCAGAATAAATGTTGAAATGTGTCTGGCTGTAAGTAACAGAGCTAGCAGAGACACGTTGTAGGACAAGTACCAGTGAAGTGTAGGTGTGGAAACCATGTGCCCTGCTCAGGAAAATTCAAGAACAAAGCAGTGGTGCAGAATTTATTGTTAGCTAATGGCATGAATGAGTAGTTGCAAGATGTGAAGAGGGACAGCATACAAAACTGGACCTTCTGATGGTATTTTCTTTGCAGAGAGGTTTATGTATTCTTGAAATTAATCTGAATGGTACTGAGTTTTCAGTGTGGACAGCTGAGCTAGGGCTGAGAGCATGAGCAATGGGAAAAAAAGTAAGGTAAAGGAATAGAAAAATCTTGAGCCATCACTTCTGAGCGAACTGCTGAAATGGGTTTGTGATACAGTGATGAAGATTTCAAATAAATATACCAAGTCATTGAGGAATCATAGCAGTATTGCCTGTGTTCAGAAATGGGACTAAAGATCATGACAATGAAGCCTGGAAGTCTAATGTTCATGTGAAAAAAAAAGTAAAGAATTACAGTAGATTAAAGAAGAAAGAATCATTGCAAACACACAAAAACATGGAGGAAAAGGTACAAGAAAATCTGCACTAGCAGTATGCAGGATTTCCCAAACAGCTGGGTCTTATTTACAGTGTCTGCTACACTAATAAGTAGGCAAATTCAGAATTAAAACAAGCTATCAGATTGAGCTGAGGATAGCAAGGTGAAAGAGCTGCTATTTGAACGGTATCTCATTAGTGTAGATTAGCATACATACTAGAACATCACAGTATGTGATATTACTAGTTTACTACCTATAAACCCAAAGTAAATGCTGTTACTTCTAATCCAAGGGGGTTTATCCTATCTAAGATGAATGAAGCTATGAATTGCTTATGGTTCGTCTAACTCATCTCTACCTATGATGGTCTTAGTTCCCATCTCCTACAGCAGATGCTATTCTGGTGACTGTATTTTTCAGCATCACTAAACTGAATTAACATTACCCAGTAACGAGTTCATATTTTCTTACATATATTCTTAATTTTTGAGGTAGTATTATGATATTTCCTCCATAATTGTACACTGTGCAATGCAGCAGTATTTCCTAGGAGAGGCACAATCACAGGTCTACACCATTCAGCTCAGCACATCAAATACAATAACTATTTAGTGTTATGTTTCCTTTCCCAAGTTTCAACAGAGTCAGAAACCAGCTCTTCACCACTTAGGAAATGTTATTTACAAGTATTGTACATTATTTTGACTTCCTGCTGTTCTGTTCTCTTGCCAGCAAGGTGCTTCTGTGGCCAAGAAGGCCAATAGCGTCCTGGGGTGGATTAGAAGGGAAGTGGTCAGTAGATCGAGAGAGGTTCTAATCCTACTGGGCCTGGTGAGACCACATCCGGAATATTGTGTCCAATTCGGGCCCCTCAGCTCCAGAAGTATGCAGAACTGCTTGAGAGAGTCCAGTGCAGAGCCACAAAGATGATGAAGGAGGTGGAGCACCTCCCTGACAAGGAAAGGATGAGGGAGCTGGGTCTCTTGAGCTTTAAAAAAAGGAGACTGAGGGGTGACCTCATTGATGTTTATAAATATGGAAAGGGAAGGTGTCAGGAGGAAGGAGCTAGTCTCTGCTCACTGTCATCCAATGATAGGACAAGGGTTAACTGGTGTCAGCTGGAACAGAGAATAACCTTCTTCACAGTGATAGTGATAGAGCACTGGAAGGTCTGTCTAGGTGGGTTGTGGAATCTCCTTCTTTGGAGATGTTTAAAACTCACCTGGACATGTTCCTGTGTGACTGGATCTAGGGAAACCTGCTCTGGTGGGGGGATTGAACTGGATGATCTGTTGAGGTCACTTCCAATCCATAACATTCTGTAATTCGGTGGTTGATTTAATTTTGAATGGCAATGATTGAGTTTTCGTGCAGACAATTCTCTTTAACATTTCGAACTTTTAAAAATTTGCTGTTTTCGTATGTGCTTCATTGAATCCTTTCATCTGCCCAGCTCTTGCTTATCTGCATGTCTGAATCTCAGCCTTCTTTTGTTGTTAGTGACATCAAACATCTTTCAGTCTCTGTTGTTGTCTTCTAATTTCTTCTCTACTCAGACCATCTGCTGTAGTCATCCTTGGCTGATGAAGTTTTAGACTGTTAAGCTCTCTTGATCTCTTCTTCAGTCCTGTTTTCCTGCAATATTCAATTATCTCCAATATCCAGCTTTTTTCCTTCTTTTTTAGCTCTTTTCTTCCTCACCAATGCATTGCCTGACACTTCAGAGTTTTCATATTAATCTCACATGCAACATTTAGATCTCACTCTTCCTTCAGCACTACCAGAACTCTATTCTGTTATTCACATTAGAAATACACACATCTTTCAGTAGAATTATGCCAAGGTTTCTGCAACTTCATTTTTGACACTTCAATTCTCAAGCACTTAATAAGCTAAACTGAAGTTGTGATTGGATTAACATCCAGCATATATACTCCTGAGGGGCACTTCCACTTCCATGGAAGACAGGTAGTACATACTAATGGCCAGCCCACTTCTACTCTCATCTTCCTTCTTTCATTCTGAAGGGATGTGCCATTCTTTAATTTATTGATTTTATTGGTTCCTACATTGCAGCAAGTAAGAACAAATTTGAGGCCTCCTGTGAGAATCCAATAATTTGAATTAGAAAACAGCGACAAACTTCTCCACTTCGTCTTGTGAAGCCATAAATAACCACATCACTGTGCTCTTCATCAGAATTATAATGCTTCTCACCAACAGTAGCTTATTATGTACCTGTGTTGCTATCAGAGATTTCTGATTCTTTCAGCATCTCCAGAGGCAGGTGCTCTGCCAAAGCGATAAAACAATCTTCAGCCAACTCTCTCCACTATGCTGCACCTGCTAGGCTGCTTCTTAACTTCTCTAGCTAGTCTTTTCTTAATAATGGCCTTCTCACCTTCTTAATTGTTTGTCAGTGATTAAACAGCCAAGCCAGAACTTTCAACATTTTTCTCACAAAAGGATTTTGTGAAAATATCTATCGTCTCCAATGGTGTCCAGATTCTCAGCTAATTCATGCTAGAACTGCAAATTCTGTTCATCCTGTGCCTCTGAAAGGTTCAGCAAATATCTACAGAAGGAACAAAGGGGGTACAGCAATGCCAGCAGAACTAACAAAGTGGACAAACAGATTGAGATCACACATCAACAGTATGAACAGGAAAACCTAAAGGTAGCACACAGATAGATACAAGGAGACCAGTAGCCTGGGGACACTCATGACCCCATGGGTCCTTTTTGGACAGTAAAAGTCAGCTCCACCAGATAAAAGTGAAGTGGCATTTTCTCAGCAGAATATTCCTTAGAGGAACTCACAAGTAAGACACTCTCCTATCCAGTTCTGTTTGCATGCTGGCATTCAAAAATGAGTGATGGCAAAGAATCTCCATGCTTTGAGCATGTTTGCCAGAAACAAAGTTACACTGATACTTCCTTTTGGTTTTAGAAAAAAAATCCCATTATTTAGGTCCTTTGTTGGTAGTAGAGCACACAGCAATGAATTTGAGGCCATTACTTAATATTTGTCTTCCCCCAGGTATTTAAACTCTTTTAATTTCCCCTCTTTCATCCTTAATTCACATTTACATAAGTTTCATCCAAAGCTCGCCAGTGTCTATCTCATTACAGGTGTGCATCTTGCCAGTTCCTTCAGGTAAATTGCTTCCAAATTCCATTGCAAAAGCTTCCCACCTAAGAACAAGAAATTCATCATGGTTTTATTTTTATTGCTTTTCCTAACTTTGGGGGAAGTGAGTGCAAATACATATTTATAACTATTTTTGAGAGGCAGACTACCGATTTCTAGATGCTTTTCTAGGAATTCATTTTGTTTTCGCTGTGCCCTTCTAACACAGGATTCAGCTTTGACAAATGTAACGGCAGCAGCTCACTTCTCCTAAAGAAAGATTCCAGGGAAAAGTTGGTTTGTGGTTTTTTTGGTTTGTTTTTTTTTTTTCACAGCATAGAAGCTCTATACTGAAACCATATGTGGTGTTTTCACTTGGGAGCATGCAAAGATCCCTTGGGTTTAACTGACATCAATTCACACACATCACACAGTGTGATTTTTTTTTTTTCAGTGAATATTGATTTGAACTAGTTGCTTATGGAGACTCACTTGAATTTATCATGTTGGATTTGTTTTGTAAGGAAATCATGAGAAGGCAAACATTCCTTGGTTGCGCGAATAACTGATTCTTCAGCATGGCTCAGAATGATGATTCAAATGAATCTGGGTTTTGCTCATTTTGAATATTTTCTGCTTTGAACATAATTTTTTATAGCATTCCTCGCTTGGAAAGACATGGCAGTTTGGGAAAAACAAAGATATTGCATAATCAACATGAAAATTATAACACTTAAGGGAATGGATAACTGGGTGGGTGCCAGAGCAGGCTTCCATAGCCTGTTCCAGCAAAAGGCAAAGCAGGCACTGAGGTTACTGCAGGACTGTTAGAGGGATACTGAGATAATTACAAAGATCTTAAGGGACTGAGCTGCTCTTTTATCATGCAAAGGTTCATTCATCCACTGACCCCGCGTTTTTCACATGACAGATACACTCACCATGCATCACAAATACTGTGCTTTAAGGCATGTGGAAGGTGGGAATGGAGAAAACAAAGGCAAATAATTACTAGAAGCTCTTCTCTTTTCGGGAAGTTTTCCAAATGGAGATCTGGAGAGTAACTTTTACTGGTTTGATCTTTCCTGGGTATTTGATGTCTTCTTCCCATGCTTAATAGAGAAACTAATAGAAAACTAATAAATATGATCTGAAAAGTATGTGAATAGTGTGTACATGTCTTTGAATATGAACATAGATGAATTTTCATTTTACTCTGAATCTTCTAAAATCCTCCTTATTTGCATAAGAGGGCGAGAAAGCTTCCACTGGTTTTCCGCTCTTCCATGCTGGAAGGCAAACAAGAACCTACAGAAAGCACTGGGAAACTGGGCAACTTTTCAAAACATTAATGCTGACATCTCCAATTTGAAGGCACTGAAAAATAAATATTAAGTAAAAATAGTTAATCTGTATTCATAGTAAAGGTTAAAAACAGGCAGTGCAAGCTCACTAGCAGTTGCCAGCTCATATTTAAAACACTGTCACATCAACTTATTCTTTTGAGATAATGTCACTACATTCACCCTATACACAAATGTTGCTTATTTCCCTTTGCCATTTATTCAGCTTTGTGGCAGTAATTAGCAAAGACTGTGATTGATTCACAGAAAGCTGAAGACATGAAGCAGGAGCATGATAAGAAATGAAATTTCTATTATCATATTGAGATATTTCTCTTACATTTCACTATACAAATCAGAACTAGGAAGAAATTAAAACACTGGAAGGAGAAGGTTTAATATTCTTAATAATCTTCTCCTCATGGTTTTAATTTTGTATTTCATGTTCAAAGCTTTTTCTGCCCTCTGTCCCTTTTTCCACTCAGTTACCTCTGTTTACAGCAATTTTGTTCTCTCTAAATATTAGACCGACTTCACAAAGCCAGCTAAAAAGCTCTTAAATGTCTCTTGAAGCTGCTTTTGCTGCAGTTTTCTGGATCCATTAATTGCCCTGATAAAAACTGCTCCTAGGGCATTAATGAAACGATCAAGCTCAGAAAGAGAATTTCAGCAAAGGTTATCATTATTTGTTGTGGTTCTCTTTTGGATATCACACATAAGTAATTGATTCAATATATTCTAGAGAGGAGTTCAGAAGATCCTGTGAGAAGGAACTTGACACCAGAAGTGGGCTATGGGAGGAACCAACCAAGGTAGCTTTATTCTCAGAGATTTTAACCAGGGAATCTAGCTTTCCAACTGAAGTTCAATATGTTTAGAGTGTGAACTTGCCTTCTTCTTTTGCTGCTTTTTCTGCCTTCCCTGGAGCTTCCATGAAATGAAGCATTAAAAAAACTCCAACAAACTATGCAATTTACAGGAAACGAATGACTTGTGATTCATAGCCTGATATCCTGCTTAGTACTTAATTGATTCCAGTTAGGCGTAGCAGGACAGTAGTATTCTGCATTTTATGGCCTAGCAGAAATGTCAGCCATCTGTTTGCACCTGCTCAAGTTGCTATGGATAAGTATTACCAATCCTGTAAGCATTTGGACCTGGATTTCCATACTGACAGAGTGCTTTTTTGTTGATGACTGTCAACATGAAGGCACCAATAACTGATACTAGAGATGAATTTGGGAGAGAACATTCCCTCCAGTACAAACAGCAGAAACACTTTCATCTATAACTAACCTTCAGAAGGACTGAACAGACATTTAGTTCTTGCAATTTTGCTATTAAGTTATGGTGAATGAACTAAAGTGTGGAGTCTATATTACTCAGGACAGATGGGAAATTAGCATGTCATAAAATTCATAAAAAAATGGTTGATGATGCTGTCTGTCTCAAGAAAATAATTACATAATGATTACCTCCTTTGAGAATACCAACAGACTTGCCTAGATAACACCCTTCTGATTTATCTAACGGCTATTTCTTAGATGCTTGATATCCTCCAGGTAAGACTATCTGCATTGTTGACTTATTCCTTAAACTTAGAGTTTTAACCCTTAGCTGTAGATTTGTAGATGTGTTTTATGACTGAGCAATACCAAACTTCAAGTTACAAATCTTGTTTAAAATATTCACTCTAATTTAGAAACAGATTATTTTCTTTCCATGTTTCTTAAGATGGTTCAAAAAAAGTGTAAAAATATCCTTTTCTTAATTATCCCCATTTTTTCCAAGCATTCTAAAAAGGGTTTCAGGGTTCAGCACATTCAGAAAGACCTTTGCCACTGTCTTTAGCAAGTCAGGTACTGAGCACTAAAAAAAGAAGTTTAAAAAGCATGTAGTAATCTATTTTGTGCTAAATGAATAGCAAAATCCAAGCAGTTGACACACTACTTGCTCCTGACTACATGAAATTTAGATCACTAAAACTATCTGAAATGTTTGTAAAATTTCAGCATTCTGTACTAATTTTAAAACCTACTTTCAGAATGAAAATTTTAACACTGAGATAATATTTTTTGGCAACTACATGTCACAACATTTTGGTTTGCCCTCTGTAACATTGCTATCTCTTAAATTTTGGGGGCACATCCAAAATGAGGGACACGCAGCATGATCTGACTCCGTATTTGTGCAGAAGACACTTGAGCATAAGAGCCTATGAACTAAATCCTCCTCTGGGAGACAGAGATCTTGGCACACTCATGTGGGATGGCCTAGCCTCAACTGTTTTATTACAATGGATTAATTCCAGAAGAGCTATTTCAAGACACAGTCAGGGAACTACTGGAGACAGTCCACAAAGATGGTTAAGGGACTGGAACATCTCTCTTATAAGGAAAGGCTGAGAGACCTGGATCTCTTTAGTCTGGAGAACAGATCTTACAAATGCCTATAAATATCTAAAGGGTGATGGTCAAGAGGATGGGGACAGACTCTTTTCAGGCATGCACAGTGAGAGGACAAGAGGCAGCCTGTAGCAACTAAAACACAGGAAGTGCTACCTATACAAAGGGAAAAATCCCTTGAGGGTGACCCTTTTCACAGATGAGCTTTGAAGCTGAAGAGAGAGAAGTTTATAATTTACTTACTTGCAATCTTGTCAGGTAGGTTCAAATCAATCTCATCTGCAATTGAAACTAAATACGTTAACTTTGCAGTGAAATAAATGATCAGTGTTTATGGAGTTCTGTCTAGGTTTGCTGTCTACCAGCTGTGAAAAATATCCAGTAGCTGAGTACAAGCTGTTGAACTAAGACATACTAAATGCCTCCAGATTTTCCTCTAGAATCTGCAAGCCTCCTGAGCTCGTGCTAACGTTCAGGTACTGTACAACTGCAGATTCAGTGTACAATCACAGAATGGTAGGGAGTGGAAGGGACCTCTGGAGATCATCTAGTCCAACCCCACTGCTAGAGCAGGATATAATAATTATTTTATGTGCTCTGGAATTATAAACACAGGAAAAATACCTGCAAGCCTGAATTTTTAAGGACAGTGATGCATGTGAGAATTTGTATTAATACATGATGAATGGTTAGCAGTGCAAAACAAATTAATTGAACTTTTCTTCCAGAACTCTTCTTCTGTTCTAGGGTACCAAAGACAATCATTATACCTTTCAACTTATTCATAAAGCTAAATAACATAACATAGAAAAGATTATACGTTCGACATCTCCTTTGTGCAAGAAATTCATTGTTAAAAGCTGCAATGAATTAAGTAATTCACTTGAGAGTGACAGACCGCAAGGTATTGAGGGGCTCCAGTTACAGAGGAATTTTACAGCAAAATAAACCCAGAGAAAAACATAAAGGTAAAAATATAAAAGCTCTTTATTTACATTTTTAAGACTCTTATTTTTCTTTGGGGAATGACAAAGTTCCCATACAAACATTCTCCTTTGGAAGGAGGGAGCTCCCTCAGCAGTTCACAGAAAAACCCTGGCAGCAGGCTGGCCTCAAAAGATGACCATGAAAGCAGGAACAAACACCCACCTGCTTTCTGTCTGCCTAGAGCCATCCATCTGGAGAAGCTCTATACACTTTTAGCAGGACCATGAGCTGAGAATATCCATTTTGGATGCCTATCAGTCTCTCAAGCAGGGTGATGAAAATACTTGTTTCGATAAGCATCATGAGTCACACTTTTCTGTTTCAGCATATATTCATCTAGTAAGCAGGGTTGATTCTCAGCTTAGATCTCCACCAAAAGAATCCTTTTATGAAAAACCTTTTCTCTTAAAGCTCTCTGAGATTCTCAGCTTTTTCAGTATCTCAGATTTCCATGTTTACTCAGGGCACACTTTTCTCCCAGGTATACATGAGCACTATCACAGCAGGTCAACACCACTCTAAAGCTGGAAGTTATAAACAACAAAACTCAGCTGTCAAAATGGACAGTGAGAGGAACCTTATGTGCACCAGAGCAGTCAAATTAAGTCAACATGCTGTAAGCCCAAAATCTGGACATTGCTGTGCATGAGGACACACCCTGATGACTGTTTTATGGGAGCAAGCACTTTCTACATGGGAGTAATGGCTCTTAAGATACTTCAGCTACTTCAGCTCTTTCCAAAAAGAATATGTGACTGTTCCCTCAATTGCCTTGAAATCTGGTAGGCACTGTAAGAACGAGGGGCCAGACTGATGATCCAAATATGCTGTTACTTAATCTAAGGGCTCTCGCAGTACAGTCACCTTAGACACATGGGTGTATAAACACACACACATCAAATCTCTCCTGGAGACTGACAGAATCTGTCAACTTTGCATATAAAGATGACATTCAATTATTCCAACCAGTTCCCAAAGGTCTCAGTCCCTCAGCTTGTTGATGGAACCCACTTTATATCTGGCAGAAAAATAGTAAGCAAGAAAATTGGAGTTAAGCAGTTCAGATAAATAAGAACCTAACTCTTTAGAGAAAAGATTTGGTGCTGTATTTGCATTAAGCTGATAAAGTTCAAGGAAAGCCATTTCTATACCCATTAACTGGTACAATCTATGCAATGGTATGCTGAAATATGAAGTACAGGATGTCTATGGGATGTATATGCTTCATTTTCCATCATACATATGCAATCATTACTCAAAAATCATCCTCATATCACAGGTTTCAAATAGTGTTTTCGAGAGAAGCTCTATTCACAGCTCAGGGAACCCAAACATGAGATATAACTGCAGGCACTTCTCTTGGTGAAAATTCCCACCAACTCCTGCTAGCTCCAAAAGCTGGAACAGAAAGTTTTCAGGACCCCTGGCTTTTAGAAGCATAAAGATTGTAAATATTCTATATATTCTGGAATAAGACAACTGAACCTAACTACAGGTTCTTCATGTATTTGCTACTGAAGAAGAACAAAATTTTTCCAAATCCATGGTCTGGCTGCATTTTATAATAAACCTCATCACCTCGCCTCCTTTAGAAAGGGTTTAAAAGCAAGAGAAAGCTTCCTATGATCTTTCTTATTTCTTTCTTCCATATGAATGATACCCTGAGCCCTTTTGTTTCCTGACAAGAGTGTGCAGTGAGGTCATTTTCTTCTGTTGCAAACATAGAGATGCATCACCTGGCACAGCATTGCTAGATGACCTCTTATTACATCCAAAGGTCAGCAAGTCACTTTATGTAACCCATAGCAGCAGTGCTGAACATCATAAGGACTACACAATTTTCCAAAGAGGGTATCAGGAAGTCACAGAGTCACTGATCTTTCAGGCAAGGGAATAAACATCAGAATTTTTGCCATGACTTTGATTGTCATTAACAGCTTTTTCCTATTTCTCTAGAGACAGAAGGAGGAGAGTCTAAATACAGTTTAGTTCCTAGTAGGGCCCAACAGCAAGATCTTCCAGTATTCTTAGCATGTATTAAAAATACAAATTATGTTTTGCATATTCCTTCCGCTGGTAACCCTTCTGAAGAGCTCCTAAGTAAAAGGCACTTTTTATCCCTTGACATTACTTCCCAGAGCAGACTGTTTAAGAACAACAGCATCACCAACGCTCAAAGCAGATGGATATACACAATGCATGTCTGTCCCTAAGTGTAAGCCTGTGTACTAGATTTTAAACAGACAGGCAGTTTACTAACCGGACCAGCACAAGAGCTGTTTCTGTAATAGAGCTGGCACCACTTCACAGAAAATATCATTTGAGAAGATTCACATTTAAAGGAATCTTGCTTTTTCATGCTCAACTACCATTCCAAACTCCTAGGATGAGATATTAACTCCTCATTCACTTCTATTTAATGAACGTCAGCACCCAAGTTGAATAACTTTGATTGCACTTATTCACTCAAATAGAACAATTACAGAAAAAGCCACCCCTTCCTCCAGGTACTGCATTCACCTAGAGTTCTAAGCACTGCCAGCAACAAACAAGTGAATAGACATCCAATTTGCCCTTAAACATCACTGGACTGGATACCCTAAGCTCTGCCTTTAGCAATTACATCTTCAGATATGGGTCACCTCACCTCTGTGAATCAGGTTTTGTTCCCCTGCACTTGGGGAACTAGGGACAGTCAGAGCAGCTTCACTTCTCATTCCACATTTACTCACCTGAGCAGACAAGAGGGTTAAACTCTCCACTACTCTCTGAGGTGTTTACTCCAGAGAATACTGACAAAATTATTCAAAATACAGTTTTTTTCAAACTCTTTTCTGACCTGGGGGACTCAGCTAGTCCAAAGGAAACAGCATAAGAGGAGTGCACAGGGAAGTCACATCTTAATCCACTGCTTCCCACAGTTACACAGATCACTTTAGGAAGTCACACAATCAAATGCAGTGTATATGAGTATGAGCTCCATATATGTCTGCATGTATGAGCTCATGAGTATGAGCTATATACACACAGATATATAGAGAAGTGTATTCACATATATACATACATAAATTTACACACATCCATGCCTATGTGTCTCTACACACAACCTAATCTGGCTGGAATCTCATCTCTGTAAAAGCCATGGAAGGAAAGGAGTTTCTGGCAAAACCAGCTATACAGTATGTTCAGCTGGGCTGCGACATAAGAAACACAGGGTGATTTGTGACTTTACTTTCCACTTGGCCCCACAGCAACCTTGATCTCAAAATCCTTCAGGAAGAGCGGTTGGATACACACCACCTGCTCACAGCCAGAGCATGCATCACGTGGCACAAAGGTTTATCCACTTAAACCTGTTCATGGAGTTAGTGGTACGTGGGTTTTCTGCAACCTCTAGCCATGCTGTTCCTGAGTGATTTCCCACACTGCAGTCAAAGAGCTCTCACCATTTCCTGAACACTCAGATTTCTGGTAAGAGCCATACAGCTTGAACCACTGTGTTTCTAATAGCTCCAACAAATGCTCTTCCTGGGTGCTGCTGCAGTGGCACTGTGTGGTCACAGTGCTCCCCAGGGCACAACAGCAAAAGGAGCTGTGAGCTACTCTGGTGGCACTCAGTGCACTCATGCTGCTCCCAAGAGCTCTCCTCATCCTTCAGAACTGTTTGCTTTATAATTTCTAACTGAATGGTACTCCTCATTAGTGGAGCTTTTGAATTACCAAAAGGCTGTGTAACATTTAATTAGTCTTTATCTTTACAAGTGATAAAACGTGCACCTTTTGGTAAAAGAAGGCAGTCTTCAGCATGCCACTGGATAACAGCAAGTCTTTGATTTCCTATTCAAGCAGCTATCAAATACATTATAATTTTAGCTTCATTATTTGGCTAATTCACATTTCCTTAAAAGACACACAAGAGCAGGTTTATAAATATTGCAACAAAGACGTTTGGAGTCAACAGTGAGAGAGGTTTCAAAGCTGACAAGCAAGAACAATACATGTGAAAGTACAGTTTGTATTACCTGAAAACTGCTTGGTTTGTTACATTCAATTAAACAGAAATATTCAAGAACTTGTGATCCTTTAGCAATTTACCTGTTGATTATGGACGCACCACACTTTGCTTTGGATAGCCTTCAGCTTTCAAATATAGGAGGTTTCCTTCTGATTTATAATAAGTTTCTAGATTTTCTCTAAAACACCTCCAGGGATGGGAAATCAACCCCTCCCTCGGCAAGCTGTTCCAGTATCTGACAACCCTTTCAGGAAAGAAGTTCCTCCTGACATCCAACTTGAACTTCCCCTGGTGCAGCTTAAGGCCATTTTCCCTTGTCCTGCCACTGGCCACTAGGAAGAACAGACCAACCTCCATCTCTTTACTACCTCTCCGCAAATAGTTGCAGAGAGCAACAAGGTCTCCCCTCAATTTCCACTTGTCCAGGCTAAACAGCTCCAGACCTCTCAGCCATGCCTCATACAACACCAGTTCCAAATCCTTTACCAGCTTAGTAGCTGCTTCTGTCCCATCTCCAGCCCTTCAATGTCCCTCTTGTAGTGAGAGGTCCCAATCTGGATACAGGACTCGAGGTGTGGCCTCCATTGAGGAATATTTAGTATGTGAAAATGGTTAGGATTAAAAGAGAGGATATTTTATTTTGTGAACAAAAACTTATCTGTGTGAAATATGAATCTGTAATATTAAGTCTTGAGTTAGAATCACTTTACTCTTTTTTGTTTTTTAAGCACTGTTTTGTAAACAAACCCATAAAAGCATAAAGAAAAAGTCTGGCATTTAAATAGTGCAGATACTGAAAGTACTCTCTGGGATGGTTAAAGAATTTTATCTTCTTCTAATGTTGTTCATATTGACAATTCTCCCTTAATGGAACATTTGGTACTACTCTTCTCTTTCCATTCATCCAGCAAACATGTTCCAACCAGGAGTAAGCAGGTGCCAGTCTCATCTCTATCAGATCAGCTAGAGTAGCCAACTAATCCCAGGTATGTGTTTAGCACCTGTGAAACTTGCTCCTGCACACACACAAGGCTCTACAGACCATTTACTTGTCATTAGTCAGTGATAAGACTGAATCCACAGCGGCAAACACAGCTTGGGACCGCCTGGATCTCAGCTGAAGGTGGGAGTAGAAGGGACAGAGAAAGAACTTTCTCTGAAGCTGGAGGATACCCACTGCAATGCTCTCCTGGCTCCTGGCACTCTGTAGGGTGGGCTGCATTTGCTGCCTCCAGTTCTGTACATGCCTGCTGCCCCACCAGCTGAGCAGATAAGATGCCTTTACTCCCCACAAACAAAACCTCAAGCTCTTGTCATAAAATCTCTTCAGAGAGAGATAGACAAGAGGATTGAGAAGGAGGGGCTTTCAAAGTGCTACTTGGGAACTCCTCTTTCTTTGATTTACTTTTAGTGAGAGTGAGCTACGACAGTTATGCTGATCATCATGGTGAGATTGATAGAAATTTTGCTAGAGAAAATATAACCAATCAGCTCAGTGTTTGAGTTTAAAAGCTGTGAAATATGCAAACCGCACGTGATGTAAAGCAGAGTGCAGTCATCTCCATTTGGGGGACGTTTCCCTAAAGTCGCACCACAGATCACAACTAAGAAACCCAAAAGAACATTCTCCAAGACGTCTAAACACACATCCATGTGTACATGTCCTCTGCACTCAGCCACAATAATTCGTAACTACAGCTGCTGGATTCTCCAATGTTGTAATGATCAGACTGAATAAATACAATTAACACTTACTTTATGTGGCAGAATAAATTTAATGGTGTCCAGTTCAGCTTTGCAATGCAGCCACCATTCATCAAACTGCAATTTGTTTTGCTGGATCATTTGGTGCAGAATAAATGGCACTTTGTAAAGTAATGTGTCATGTGTAAATATTGTGTAACAGCAACTAAGAGTGCTCTACCTGGTTACAGAAATAACAGAGCACTTGTCTTTCGAATACACTAAGATGCCATATGGAAAAGAAAAGGATTTCCAGAAAACCTTTCCGGTGACATATTGAGGTCACTGTGAGGCTGTTTCTGGCAGTGCCAGGAGAACATTTGCAATTTCCTAACTTATGGGTGTTGTGGGGGAAAAAACGAATGATCACATTAAATAATTTTTGTAGCTGATCAAGGTCATGTAAGTACTCTCGGTGCTGCTTATCACTGCTGCTCCTGTTGGATTACTTGGTTGACAAATCTCCCTCCATAACAGTGCTCACTGAAGAGGTTATCCATTTGAGTTGCTCGTCTTACACTGGATTTGGTTTATACAAGTGATCATCTGCTTCCTTCTTGAGAACTCTTGATCTGTCCACTTCTCTGTGCCCTCAAGTTTCAATGCAGTCCTTAAGGTTAATACTCCTTAGGGTGGTAAAAGCAGCATCTATTGCTTCAGTTTCTTTAGGAAAAGAAAAAAAGAAGACTACAGGCATAGAAAACTCCATTATGTTGCTTCCAGTCTGATACTGCATAGCTTGTGCACATACAGAGAAAACATTTTCAGCCTTAACACCATTTCAGAGGCACTGAATGGGAACTATTCCCTGAACTTGGTATTTGTAAACATTCCAAATGTGAAAGAATATGTAGTAGTTCCAAACAGGGTGTAGAAAAGAAACTATGCCACCCCGATATGTAGTAAATAAAATACGTGTTGGGCTAAAAAATGTTATGTATGACATTTCTAGGACTAAGAGTAGAAAAATTATAAACAATACAATTAAATTTCCTCTTTCAAAACCTCTAATTGCTATAGTTCTAAATGACTTGTCTAAACAAATCAAGCAATTAGTGCTTAATGCCTCTGTGACCTGGAATACAGTAATATGCTAATGACAGGCAGGAAGCACAAACACTACCATGTCAAAGACCTGCCCTACAGGACTGCTACTCCTAGCCCTAGGTCAATATACACAATGAACAGCAGTTGACAGCACTTCACGTTTGTAGGATTTGCTTGAAAACATTTCCTTACTTTCATTACCTGTGGCAATTTATTTTTTTAATTGACAGAGTTTGCTAATAGACTGTTCTTTTCTAGGCAGTAAGGAGATAACAGAGAATATTTTAATGCTAATAAAATGTAATATATATAAAATAGTGTTTGGTCTGAGTAAATGCCAAAAGCAATACGAGAGCAAAAGCAAGGTACAACTTCAATAAAAAACTTCAATAAATGACAACTAGTACTCTACCAACGTTTGTTAGATTTTAAAAACTATCCTTTTTTGTGATGCTGTAGGTGTAGGGGAAGAGGCAGTTGTCTGTTCCTTGTTGGTATGGTGAGAATTTTGTAATTGATTTCTAGTGTCCCTGTTCATTGGCTAAAGGTTCTATAAACAAAAGTATTACTTCTACTTTCATACTGTGTAAAGCAGATGAAGTAATAGGGAAAGGTTTCATGGAAATGTAATGCCCAGTAATGCAATTTATAAGTGAAAAAAGTGTGAGACTATTGGCTTCAGACATGTTGTTCGAGTATTCACCCAAAGAATCGACCCTTTAGCAGAAATGTGCCTTTTAGTTTAAATATGGTTCAGTGCAGAAGATGAGAGGGAAAGTTCTCAGGAGTAGAGAAGGCACAGTGTAATGTAATGTCACAACTAATTATTAAAAAGAAGGCACTGTTAGAAATAGGATTACTTGCTACTTTCACCTTAGGATCATTACTGCCAAGGTAGACTAATAATGCAATTACTTTTAGAAGTTATAATTTTGCTGAATTAACAGAAACTTGTAGATGTACAATTTAATATGCAAATTGCAAAAGGGAAATGTAGAAGTCTGGCCAGAAGTCATCTTTTTATTTGTGTGTGCTCATTATTTTAAAAGGAATCGAAATACATTTTTTCAACTTGACTAACTCTTCTTTCTGTCTATCAAGTAATGGTTTCTCGTCATAATTGCTACAAATTGGGATGTCCAAAACTGCTGAAGGGCGTCAAACATTCAATTCCCCATGAAAACCAGTGGGAGTATGCTGAAACGCAGTCTGAAGCTCATGTACACTCACCCTCACTCTGTGAAGTGAGTGCCACCTGGATTGTAATAAAACTTTTAACTGAAGGATTTGAAAGCGTTTCTGAAATGTTGCACATTAAGAAGAAAAAAAATAAACTGTGGATTTTTAGATAGAAAGAAATCACCATCTGAGATGCTAAAATTCTTTTGATAGTTCTTGAGAGGTTGAACTAGATGATCTTTCAAGGTCCCTTCCACCCCTAAAGTTATGTGATTCTCTGTGATTTGTGTAACTGAATCTGTCTGCTGAAGACATTCGGGCTTGCAACTTTATTACAGGTAATTAAAACAAAATTAAATATTTGAATTACCGCTGTAATGCTATATAACACTTCAACCATGTTGTGTTTTAAACCATCCCTGAGGTCCACTGAAAGGTGATTTTTCCATCTAGAAGGTTTCAAAACAAGTCAAAATGTATTTTTCTTGTGTATTAGTGTAAAAATCAAAGTACTTGAAATAGTTTTGCAGATCAATTGTGTTGAGATGACTTTGGAGATGAGAGGATCAGAAGTTTCTTCTATCTTAGGAATATACTGTTGCCTGAAATACAGCAGTCAGACTTCAGTCCTTGGTTTCCTTATTTGAGAGTTTTTCACTCAAAAATGTAATTTAATTTTGTTCATTTCAAATTGGAGGAGATGCTGAAAATAGAGTCACCTCCGCCCCTGCTTGAATTACTAAGCACCCAAGCATACACACTCATTTCTTTTTCCCGTTAGGAGGAAAATTAAGGGTTCGACTTGAAAAGCAGGCCCAAGGTCCATAACATCAGGCACTTCTTCTTTTTTTGTTTTTAGTATTTGCTGATAGGATAGGTACAACACAGCACTCAATCTCTCCATGCATCACGGGTACCAGTGCGATATCTGGAGATTGTTATAAATGCTCTCCTGCCATTGGGACTGGTGGTTTTCCTATCAGCTTTCCAACAGAAAGCTCCTGGAACAAAGAATATAATTCCTTACTCCAACATCTGTTAAAGGTGACTTAAAAGAGACTGCTGGAATACTCTGCTGAAGATATGGAAGGACTTGTTTTCTCTACTTAAGATACAGGATATACTTTTCTAACAAAGCACAGCTGAAGCAAGACGTCCACTCTACTTTTTCTGGATTCAGAACTGTATTGAAGCTGGTGTTCACACATCCTGGGGCTATTTTATTATACTTCTAATAACAATGCCTGCTCAAGTGTGTGGAAGCACATACAACAGAGTTGATGTTCTGGTTCCTCCTTATGTCCTTAAATGAAAATAGTTACTCCTTCTGCGTTTGCGGTGGAGCTCGGAAGAGACATCATTATAAAGCTAACATCCTGTAGCCACACAGTGTCAATTTGCCAAATCTCCTACCAACAACATTTTAATTAGTATGCTTCAAAGTAAATTTATTGTTACCTGGGAAATCTTGTGATTAAATAGGAGATGCCTATACAATCAGAGGCCTCCAGCATTTGGCAGCAATTGAGCTGGATTGTAGGATTACACTTAGGATTTAGATACCTACGTTCTGTTTTCAGGCATCGTGTTGCTTCCTTTGAAACATTACTAAGTAGTCTAAACAGTTCCTGCTACACCAACAGAAAGGATTTCATGGATCATGCCCTCCACAGTGAAATTGCAGCAATGGAATGCATGAATTTCACTGACTGGCTCAGGTAAAGGCTAGAACCACTTCCATCCAATGAGATAAATAGCAAATCTTTGACAGGTGAAAGCTCACATCACCATGGTTTGCACTTTAGAAACTTTCAAGTACTCTATTTATTAAAAATATAGCACTGCAGCTTCATCACCCCTGCTTCAAGGTGTGTGGTTCCTTGCCTTCCTGCACTTGCCATCATGCTTCATAATAGAAAGGTGATGAAGATAAGGGAATTAAAGGATAAACCCTTTAATAATCCCAGATATCCACAGAGTCCAAACAGTGCTCAACAACATCATGCATTTGGTGATACCACCAAAACCAGTGAGGGACAGGTTCAGGATTTAATCTAGTTCCAAGTTTTGGAGCTTTTCAGAGACTACAGAGACATTTTTTTCTTTTTCCTTATTAGCCATTTGGTACTTATTTTACTGCTTCGCTATGACCTGAATCTGCTCAATCTAAGACATTAAATTTTTAGTGCAGTGGGGCATTTTCAAGTGAAAAGGGTAGTAGTCACAAAACTCTTCTTGAAAGTCTCTCCTAACACTTTCAGTTGCAGCAGGATCAGGTCTCGGGACTACACATTCGTAAGTGCCAAAGGTCTAGATCCTGCAAAATCACATCTCACTGATTCAGAAGATGAATCTGAATTTCTGAGAATAATTCATGTTGCTGTAACTTTCAGCAGCTTAGCAGATATTAGAAAGATATGTACTGAGAGACTTTAACTCTCTCTGACCAGTTTTAATGCTGACTGACAGTAAACTAACTTGGAATTGGAAGTTACAGGGCCACATTAATGATCATAGGCCTGTATTAATGCATTACTTCCCTTCCAGCTAATTACCTCTGCTAAGCACCTTGAGGTCTGTCCAAGTGTAAGTTACTGCAAATATGTATTTCACATGAAAATATTGGTATGTACAATAAAAACAGGAATTACTTTGTGTGCCCTAGAGACTTCTTTTCTAGAGAAAACCATATCTTTAAATCGTTGAGATTATGGTCCTTTTGCTGCAGATCACATCTGTTACATAAGCACAAGCAAGGAGTGCCAGTTACCTCATGTATTAGTGGGAATCCTAGAAGTAATGTTCTTGTCAGTAGGAACAGCAGCTCAATTCATCTTGCTATGCCCAATCACAACCTCATATAATAATGTTGTGCTCCCCCAGAGAGGAACAGAATGTTTCCTTTTGTCTTCGTCTAATGTTTGCCATTTACCCTTTATAAATGATACGCTGCAATTAGAAATTCCCATGCCTCTAAAAATTAAAACCTTTTCCTTTTGGCATCCAGGGATCTGCGACGCAAGCTGAAGAACCAGTGCATGTGACCCTTTTCCACGAGGAAAAGTGGAAAGGCTCTGTTTTCAGCTCAGCCCCTAATTTGCTCTTTAACAAGCAGCACATCTGTCTCTTAGCTGAGCACACTGTATTCCTTGCTGTGGCGATGCCCCTGCAATAACTGTGGGGAGCCCACAGAAAGGAAGAGGGGACTTTAATGCTTCTTACTCCGACTATGTAAAGCTGTGGAGAAGGCTGCTGCAACCCTCACAGCCTCCAAGGAAATATTATTCATTATGTATTTACAGTTATTGGATTAAAACTTCATAATGTGCTCTGTTCAATTAATAATAATAGCAAGCAGTACTAGCTATGAAATGCATTGTGCCTTTTAAGAGATCTAATATAAGAAAAGACAAGCAGTTTGTCCTAATGAATGCATCTAATTGGTGCACTTTATTATAAAACACTGGAACAGCATTTTGCAGAAGGCAGTTCTATTTGTAACAGGCTGTCTCCAGCATGTCAGGGTGTAATAAATGTGCTGCAGACTAGAACTGCTGATCAGCATTTCTGGAAGCCCGGTAAGTTAGTGGAAGTTGTTTGCCATTGCAGAAAGACCTTCCAAATCCTTCCAGGAGGGACACATGGCACTGTGATCCATTTGGGATATGCTTACGTGACTGACCTTCTGGAGATCTCTGCTAGCAGCCCATACAGTGCACACTGACTGCGAAAACCCAATTGCCACAACAACAAAGAGCTGCTGCTGCTTTCTTGTACCCCTGGTGACTTTCACAGTGCTGATATACAAAAGAGGCTTTCAATAAATGCTTCTTCAACAAAGTAGAGTTTTCACAGCAATGACTGGAGACAGACGCATGGTTTATGTATGACTGTAACTCGCTGTCCACATAGCCCTTTGTTCATTTTTGATGAATGTAAAGAGGAAGAAAGAAACGATGCACATGCAAGATTTCTTTTGAGTTATATGAAGAAACAAAAAGCCCTAGAGGCACTTCTGAAAGCATACCTTAAAGCCTTGGAGAAAAACAGTCAACAGTCAATATTCTTTTGGAAGGACCCATATAGAGTGGCATGTCAGTGTTCAAGCAAAACAGTTCAGATAATAACAAATCTATGCAGAAATTAAATCTATACTGGAGAAATAAAAGACTATGAAAGGAATGAGCTTTGACCCAGGATTCTTTTGCTCACACCCTCAATAACAAAAAAGAAAAAAAACAAAGTAGCTCTTCAAGCCTCTGTTTCCAAAAAAAAAGCTGTAAGACAGTAAATATAGTCGATATATTTTCTTTCTTTTGAAATAAAGGGTGCTTGAGAAAGCTTCCCTTGAGAAAATCAAACTCCTTTCAGGCACAGGAGAGGGAGACTTTGGTCCTCATACAGGGAAGCCTTTCAGTCTCAGCAGTAGCTTTCATTTCCCTTCCTCTTCTCCACTGGAAGCTGCACCCCGCACCTCTTGCCGGGGCTGGCAGTCCATTAGCCTGAACATCTCCCTACTTTATGGGGTTATTCAGTCTAACTGCATTAATCTGCCTTAATACATTTTCCTATAATAAGATGGATCCACCCCATTACTTTTACTAATTTATCTGCAAGAACTGAGGCTTCCACAATGGTTGCTTGGACACTGTCTTTAAAAACCTGCTGAATCTCTCTAATGTAAAGGGATAAATTAAATGGGCATACAGAGAGGCTACACTGTCTATTTACCTCCAGTAATCCCCTGTCCCCTAGAAAGGCAACTTTATGATCAAGAAGTAGTAAAAACAAGGTGGTGTACACAAAATAAACATGTTTTGTGTAGCTATGTCCATTAGGAGCCTAAGATGTAAATGATCCAGTTGTTATTAATGGTCCAGTTCCAGAGTCCCAAACACAAGAAGGAGATAAGTTGGAGTGAGTCTAGAGGCAGGCCACGAGAATGACCAGAGGACAGACTCAGCCTGGAGAGGAGCAGTCTTCCAGTACCTGAAGACCTGGATGTTATAGCAGTCTTCCAGTACCTGAAGAAGGCTACAGGAAAGCTGGAGAGGGACTTTTTGAGAGACTCTAGTGACAGGAAAAGGAGAAATGGTTTCAAGTTAAAAGTGAGCTGATTTAGATTGGATCTTAAAATGAAATTCCTCCCTGTCAGGCTACTGAGGCACTAGAACAGGTTGCCCAGAAAGGCTGTGGATGCTCTCTTCCTGGAAGTGTTCTAGACCAGGTTAGATGGGGCTCTGGGCAACCTGGATTGCTGCCCATGGCAGGAGGCTGGGACTGGGTGATCTTTAAAGTTCCATTCTATGATTCTATGGTCGAATTAGGCTAAAGATGAAAATAAGAAAATAGGCATCAAGCAAATTGTTCAGGATATCATGTGTCTTCTGTCAGAGAATACACACACTGATTGGCCTCAATCATGTTTACACAGCAAATGATGCTTTGAGACCACACCACAGAGAAGCTGAGTGAAAGTTCTGGACAGGTCTGAGTTCTGCTGCCTTAGCCACTAGTAGTGGCCGAGGTACGTGTGTATGATGAAGACACAGGCCCAGGCAGTAACAGTTCACTCAACTCCTCCTCAGATTTTGGCTAAGCCAGTTCATGCTAAGGCCAGTTATCTGCTTGGAGCTGTGCTGTTAGGTCAATGCAAGAGCACCATGTAGGCAAGGAGCCAGAAAGAGCTGAAGGGCTCTTAGGCAGTTACAGTCCTGTGCAAATGGTTGTGTCTTGCATCCACTATCTTTTTTTGGATTTTTTTTCTGACAGTTCCCTCAGAATCCAGTAACTTTTGGAAATTGCATGGAAGAAACCTCCAAGCTTACTCAAAAAGCTTTGTGAACTGGATCCCACAGCAGCTGAACTGCTGAGGCTTTCCTGCTTCCCAGTGTGATACAAGGGGACCCTGCACTTTAATATGTGAGGAAGGACAAGCACTCACACTGTTAGCTAGGTAACTCATTCTTTTCTTTTGCTCATAGGTTCACAAAATTAAGAGTCACCAGTTATGAGTCATGAAATCTTATGACTGGAATGGTGAATAAGTGAATTAACATGGTACACTAGCCTGGGTAAAAGGGGATGGAGCCATGTTTATTGCATTTCTTAATGAGCTCATGTAATAAATTTTAAGTCACAGAGCATGTTGCCCTTTCAATTGAGAGACCCAAACAGGGAGAGCTGCAAGTCCTGTGATGCAAGTCCTGGCTGCCCATTCTGGTCTCATGATGAAATTAAAGATTTGTAATTGATGATCTTGATAGAAAAATGGCAAAGGTTTATGCCATTCACAGAATATTTACTGCCCTACTACAATACTAACCCTTCTTGCCCAAGGGTGGGCATCATGGGAATAATTATGTTGATTAAATATGTTCAACTAACCCTGCATCAGTGAGCTATGCTGGCTGTGGGCCACTCTGTACAGTATCTGGACCACTGTGTTCATTATATTAACATAATTTTATATGCTAGTGCTTCCAAATACTCTTTCCCTGATCTCTATGTCATTGTGTCCCCAGATGTCTATGGCTCTCTGTTCTTCAAGCCCCATTTAGAGGCAACAGCTGGGACTTGGACAGAAGACTGTATGGGATTGAGTTTGGGAGATTTTCTCTTCATGATATCATCTCTTCAAGAGGCTCTGGGCATACACTGAACTCCCAAATATGATTGAGTGCTGTTTCCCCAATACTCAGAACCCCCACATTAAATTTGCTTGTAAGACAACAGCCCTTACAGAATGCTTTGGCATTACTTATCCCTCAGGAATCATGATTTCGTGAGGGGAAATATGTATTTCAAGAAATAAACTCTAATGAGAGTTCGGGAATTCTTTGGAGACTTCAAAGACATGACAGTACAGCAGTATGTGTATGGCCTCTTGACATTCAACAGACAGCATCGAGAAAAACAAACTACACCAAATGAAAATAAGAACAAAAGTCTTCTCCTTGGTGCTTTGATGACAGGATATAAAGGAAATCATGAGTTTCTTTTTTAAAAGCAGTGGTCCTAATTAGGATTTCTTACACAGAGCAAACAGTCTGCTTAATAGATCGTAAATAAATTACAGCTACTCTACACCCCTGGTCAAAACACAAACCTGAATTAGCTCAGCTTGATGGAAAATATTTGCATGTCTTGTAGATCAAATTGTGTCATCTGAGGGTATATTTGGCCCTGCATTTTCAATTGATTAAGCCTGAACCCTTTTGGGTCACTGGCTGGCACTGGCCTTTTATCTTGCTGTGCAAGAGCTTCCAGGCCTGAACTTTCTCAAGCATAAATGTCAATAGAGTAGTCCAAGTGCATGGCTTGTTCCAGTTAGGACATCTTTTTGTGTATTTCCACATGTAGGATAACATTCATGTCCAAAACATAATCCCCAAGTTCTATCAGGTGTTTAGTATACAGACCGACATAGAAACTAAACTCAAACATACCAGGGAGACTCCCCTACATGTTATCTCTGCAACACATGCAGAGCTGTCATTTCTTAAAATAACTGCATAAACATTCCTGATGGGAGCTTAGCAAAAGGACATGCACAGGTCATTTTTATTAGGAACTATTTGTCTGTCTTGGAAAGGTTCATGAAAATTTTTGTTTCTGCATTCCTGAAAAAAAGGCATGGCATGCAGAAAGATCCCTGAGATATGTAGAGAGAGGTAAAACAAACTTGGAAACATCCTTCCTAAAAACAGAGAGGAGGTTTTATTAAAGGGACTGTTAATTACATTCCAAATAGTTTATTATCCCCTTGGTCTGAGCTAAGTTTCATGTTGTTTCTGCAGCAGTAGAATTTTCAGAGCCTGCCCAAATATCTAGCTCACCAGAGGAAGAAATAAGCTTTGGAGGAAAGTGTCTGCTCACTCTGCTAAGTCTCTTGCAATCCTCATTTTATCCCAAAACAACCTAGTGGCTAACTTGTACTATTAAATCACTGTGCCTTACTGTTAGGCATCAGAGGCTTTCATATTTATTGGAGACAGGACAGGAGGTCACAGTCTTAAGCTCCACCAGGTGAGGTTTAGACAATTTAGGAAAAGGTTTTTCACTGAATGAGTGATCCTATTTTGGAATGGGCTGCCCACAGAGGTGCTTGAGTCACCATCCCTGGAGGTTCTCAAGGCTAGTCTGGATGAAGTGCTAAGTGATCTAGATGTTAGGTTTACTTGGTTGGTTTTAGGTTAGACTAGATGATCTTCAAGGTCTTTTCCAGCCTCATCATTACTGTGATTACTGTGATAAAGCACCAGCTACCATACATCAAATTGCTAAACATTTGGACTGATTTCTATTTCCTTTTGTAATGTACAGCCCTTATGTTTTAAGAAGTGGCTTCCCCACTTGTGCAAAGTAAGAATCCAATTCTAAATTTTCCTCTTTGTTTTTACTCGGTTTGGACAGTCAGAAAGCACTTGAATGCACAATGGTGCATGCAGCAAGATAGTGTGGTGGTTTTGTGAAAAAAAAAAAACCATACTGATTTCTGATCATGTAAGGAATAGGAGGGGTTAATAAATGTTGATCTAATGTTTTTGCAAAACTAGCCAAGTTTCTCAATACCCGTTTCCTTAGCTGTGCTAAGTGGTTGGTCTCACCATGGCTTTTCTCCTTTCTGATGTGCAATCTTTCCTGTAAAAACCCAAGTGCAAACACCTGGTAGAATGAATGGGAATATCAGTTTGGTTTAGTCATGTGTACTTGGAAAATAAATGTATTCCTCAGAAGAATTTCAATGTTCAAATAGTCAAGTAGAGAGAATGATACTGAGCAAGAGAGAAAACAGCCAAGAAACCTTCAAGTTGCCAGACTACCAGAACCCAAAGGCAAAGACATCCTGTTAAATGCTGGCTCGGCACTATTGGATTAGTCCCATCAGAGGCACATTTACCCATAAGGAAGTCTGGACCTGTATTTCAAAACAGATGAATGTACCTAGTTGTCACAGAGGAGCCCACCCATGTGCCAGATTTTCAAGCATGCCTGGCTGAGGCAGAAGACAGTATAAAGCATCCAGGTGCACTCAACGTGAAAATACTGGAGGGATGTAAACAGATTTAGAAAGAGATCTCCCCCTTTTCCATATGTTTATACATGAAAGTGCTAAGAAGGGGGTGTTGTAGATATGCACTCTTCCAAATAGCCTCTCAGACCAGTCAAGCCCACAAGCTCCTGAATGGTCACACATATGCCAGAGCCAGAAAGCAGATGGCCAAGCTGCTTTGAAGCCCTTGGCCCTTTAGAATTCAGACACTTTTGAAAGGAAATACATCCTACAGTATATCTGTAATCATATAGATACACTCACGCATGTGTGTGTTCATGCATGTGTGTGTTGGACAGGCTGGAGCGATAGGCTGAGGCCAAGTGCTGGGTCATGCACTTCAGTTACATCAACCCCCAGAAGGGCTATAGGCTTGAGGAAGAGTAGGTAAAGAGCTGCCTGGCATGGAAAAGGACCTGGGAGTCTTGGTTGACAGCCAGCTGAACAGGAGATAGCAGTGTGTCCAGGTGGCCAAGAAGGCCAATGGTATCCTGGCCTGTATCAGGAACGGTGATGGAGGTGGTGGTGCCCCTGTACTCTGCACTCATGAGACCACACCTTGAGTACTGGGTCCAGTTTTGGGCACCACAGTATCAGAAGGACATTGAGTTGCTGGAGAGCGGCCAAAGAAGAGCAACAAGGCTGGGGAGAGATCTGGCAAACAGGCTTTATGAGGAGCATCTGAGGGAACTGGAGTTGTTTAGTCTTGAGAAGAGAAAGTTGAGAGGAGACCTTATTGCTCTCTACAACCACCTAACCACCTAAAAAGAGGTTGTAGCAAGGTTGGTGCTGGTCTCTTCTCCCATATTACTAATGGTAGGACAAGAAAAAATGGCCTCAAGCTGCATCAGGGGACGTTTAGATTGGTTCTTGGGAAGAAAGTTTTTACTGAGATAGTGGTTGGGCACTGGAAGGGCTGCCCAGGGAAGTAGTGGAATCACTGTCCATGGAGGTGTTTAAAAAACAAGTAGCTAGAGCACTTGAGGCCATAGTCTAGGGGTTAGGGAGATGCTGGGATGAAGGCTGGACTTGATGATCATGAAGATCCTTTCCAGCCATAGTGCTTCTATAATTCATGGGAAAACAGGTGCACAGAGGTTTGTATTAGGCATCCAACCACAAAGTCCCTGCTGTCAAGTTTAGAGCACTGAAGTGTCTAATGGATTCCTGGTTGTTTCTTATGATTTCAGAAACTGAAATAATCAGATAGTTTTCTTCAATTATTTATTTCTCATCCAAAATCACTTTATCACCAAGGATAGTAATGTGACATTGTTCAATTGTTTATTCCTCATATCAAATCGACACAGAAATCTCTACTGGCTTATTCAAACAGGTCATTACAGGCTTATTATTGCTCAGTATTGATAACTGGACTGAAAGATAATAAAACACGATGGTTCAAAAGTGAGCAATAAAAAAGACACAAAAGAACAGAATAAAAATTTTATGATGCAGTGTCAGGAATGCAAATAGTTTGAAAAGTGATACTGTCAAGCCTTTGGGGACACATCTTCATGGTACAGTTTCTTCTCAAAAAGAGAAAATAGAAATAACTTCACAACACAGACTGAGAGCTTATAAAATTAGTGCAGACAACACTGTGCTCAGTGATCTGTACTGATCTACATCAGCTCAAAGTTTGGACATACTAAATAAATACTGTAGAATCAAAAGTTGACCTACCACAGGAATTATAACTAGCAATTAGTTGATCTAGGAAATTACATTATCCCACCATTAAGCCATCAGTTTATGCATCTACACTGTGTAAATCCTTATCTTGGGTTCCAGATCTTGCAAGCATTGCTCATCTATAAAAGTATCAGAAGTAACACACCTGTTTTACTGCCTGGTTGTGTTCCAAGCTTTATTTACATAGAAGTCTTCCCAGAATAAACATTTATGGGGGCACTGATGAAATTCTGTTTCAGGAATAACTTCATGGGGATTTGAAAATGCACTTCTTGGGAGGATTCTGGACAGTAGACAGCAATTAAGTGCTACCTGTTTGTCCAGAACCCACACACTTTTCCCAGGAAAAGTGAATCTGTAATTGCATTAAAATTCCAGTGGAAAGAATCTTTGCTTACTTTTTCTCCACCTTCTAATTTAGTGTCAAAGTTCCACTGAGGCTGTATTTTAATCATAACCTGTAGAAGTCCCTTTATAAAACCTGGTCCTTACCTAGTAGAAATATTTCTAATATTTTATATTTTTTTCCACATCCAGCTGTATACAGCAAATAAGAAAGATGAAAAAAAGAAAACCCAAAACCACCCTGTCAATTAAGTTTGGGGTTTAACAGGTATCTCCTACAACATCACTAACAATGGAGCAACTGAACTACTTGTGGGTTTTTGGCTGCTGGGCTGAATAACTCTTGTTTTGAAAGTTTCTCCATAAGAAATGAGGTTTTAGAAGAAAAGTAGCCAATGCAATTCACAGCAGCAAATAAAAGCAGTGTTGGTGTATTAAAAATGTGCCATGATTTCTAGGAGAAAATCCGGAGTCATTTCACAAGGGAATATTCCTGTATTAGTGTTTTTGTTATCCTGCACTCCTGCCTTTCTGACTGGACAGAAGAACTACTACAGCCAAAGCAGTTGCTCAGCTTGTTTAGCCACAATAATTCCTACAAAGACTGAGCAGTTTGAAAGCTGCCATTCCACAACATCCTCAGGTAAGGTGTTATATTGTTTCTTGTCTTCAAAAGATTAAAATTTCTAATTCAGTATATTGAACCCATAAGGAAATAAGTCAACATTTAAGGATTAAATCTTAGAGAACACTGCAAGTGGTCAGTGCTTTGTTTCCTCGGTCTTTGCTTTACAGTCTCTGGTTGAGAGATGATTAAGTTAACTCCTGTTAAGTGTTGTTGGAAGTACTGACATGAATATAAGCAATACATATGTGTCAGGAAAGTGAGGAGATTTGGCTCAAAAGAGGACGTTTTCTGATTAATTAGAAAGGGAAAAATATATCCTCTTATTGAGCTAAGAATTTAAAGTGCATTTTATCATTTAGAAGAGCCAAGGCTTTGTAGAATTAGGCAAACACCAGTTCTGCTGCTGCTAGACAAAGTTAAATCAGTCTCTCACTGTCTTCATTTTCCTCTAACTTCTAGCCCTCATATTTTTCATCTTGCCAATGTTTTTTCAGAGAAATGATGCAGTACAAACACACCTTCTGAAAGAATTAAGAGAGACTAATAATTGGAGATAACACAGAATTCTTATATTCTTGCCTGCACAGAGCACACCCCACTAATAAAAAAGGAAGGTAGTTGCTACTCTTGGATTTTCCAGGTTTCCCTGCTCTGAGAAGCAAAGACTCCAACAGCAGGAGCAGCAGAGTTGAGCTTGCCACTGCCAATTAAAATACAAAGCTGGACCAGTATCAGAAGTTCTTTAGCAGATATGAGAACCATTTTCTTAACATCTTGTGACCACGATTGGTAAAACGTGGGAGATGTTATACCAGAACACAGCACAGCCTATCTGGTAATTTCAGTGTGCTTTACACATTAAAGGTGTAATTAGTAGAATACATAGCAAGCAATTAGGTGACTTGTTGTGACCTTTCAATTTACACTGCAACAAAGAGTTGCTCTTGGAATTCACTAGTAAACCATTTTCTGGCTTTCACACAGCTGTTTTAATGGAGTTTGGCAATATTAAAATCAAAATGGGAAAGATGAAAGCTAATTACAGCCAATATACTAATGCTCAAATAATTTGTATTAATAGAAATTAAAAAGAATGGGGCAGAAAGGAGCTGGTACTACATGGAGCGAGCACATTTTTCTCCATTAATTTAAACACCACTATGGGATAATTTCTGTGTTTGTCTCTGGTGATACTGTGTTACTTTTATTAACATGAATGGAGACACTGAATTTATCCACAGTAGCCTGGAAAAACGTATTGCATTACTTCTGAATGCAAATGGAAACAACACAGGTTCTCACTGTGTAATTAAGTATCTGAACCACAGAGTTAAAAACCTCCCAAATATTTCTATGGCTCCCTCATGTGCTAAACACTGTATTGAGGTTAACATTTTAGTCAAGTCAAGAGCAAACTATCACTTTCAGAAGAAGATGGTCTTTCACATGAAACCTTTTTCTCCTAAACAGCAATAGCCCAGGGCAAGGCCTGTGGCTGCTTCTGTGGGATCTCTGGGCACTCCAGGTGCTTCCAATGGCCCAAGCATAAACCCTGAGCCTTGAAACACTTAGGTCTGCTCCTTAACAGCCAGGGCAAAACCCAGCCATGGCATCTCTCCTATTCTCCTCCAAAACGAGGTACAGTTTGTCTCCACAGCTCATCTTACCAGGATCAGTATGAAATGAGTGGTCTATGTTTCTTACCAAATGGTACTTTTTTGCAGAAGGTCTTATCCCTATTAAACAGTTGGTTTAATCTTACCAGGCCATTTTTTGGTCCTGCTTTTGTTTATTTTCAGGATGTGCAGACTGAAGTATACATATTGTGTCCCAGGCTCTGATGAGAGGGTAGAGAAGTGTTTCAAATGACACTAATTTTCATCTGCAGTCAGATGGTCTTCTCTTAACTGATTTGAAGTCAGAATGAATAGGTCAAAGGTTGGACTTGATGATCTTAAGGTCTCTTCCAACCAAAGAGATTCTGTGATTCTGTGAAAAGGAATGTACTGGTTATCACAGATGATTCCAGACCAGCCTCCATTTTACAGGGGCAAATCCTGGCTAATTGAAAAACTAATCCAAGTATCCATAATAATTTGCATGGAGAATTCACACTCTAATTTGCAGACTAATTAATTTAGAGATATTTCTTCTTCCTTGTACCTACAAAGCAGCCCGCCTCTGAAGACATACCCTTGGCTAAAAAGCCATTTGTGTTCTTCTAGGAAGAACCTGTTCCCAATGAAGAACACTCACTCTTAGTAAGCAAAATTTTGGTAAAAAAAAGAAAAGCACTGTGTTGTTCCACAAGCTGAAATCTTAATTACAATCTAGCTCAAGCCATGCTTTGAAAGCAGGTTTACTGCAAGGAACAATTTATTGAGAACAGGATAGACTTCCTGGGAACCGTGACTGAAATGATGTGGTATTGCCCTTTTTCTCCTTCTCTCTCTGTGGTGTTGAGTTCACTTTGGGCATGATTACACCAGTCAGTGACAAAGCTGTCCTTTGACTTGTGTGTTACAACACCCAGCCCTTCTGCATTTCCTGTTTATGTTTGGAACCTAATTGGTATTGCTGTCATGCAGCCTGCAGATTCTTCCAGCACTGGCTGCATGATTTTTCAAGAACGTTGTTGTTCTTTTAGCATCATCAAATGATCACGAGTGAATCATGAATCAAGATGGCAAACATGAGGGGAATGTTCTCCTGCAAGATAAGAAAACACATAACTTCTTCAGTGAGGCCAACTGATTCATCCCAAAAAGAAAGCACCGTCTTCCTAGTGCTGTAAGAGCACCTTGCAGATCCACTGGTAGCAGTCCTGGTTCTTGCTGAACTTGGATTAAGGCACAAAGTGCTTTTGTTTTATGGGCAAGATCAGGCCAAATATTTCTTGTCATCAGCTTAAATGAAAAGACCTCTTTCCAGACAGGCCATGTGTCTTTAGAGAGCACATTGCTAAAGCCAGTGCTGGGTGAATTTCTCTGATTGCATGATCTTATTTATCTGATTGTGTTGAATGCTTCTTTCTGAAAGGGAAGGCTCACATGATGGACAGCTGGGATAGTGGTGGTTAGTATTGATTTCTCTTTCAACCCTAGGGAGAAGTCAAGGAACCTGTAATTACTGTTGTCTTCTAGGATCTATATTTGCCATCAGTGTCTTGAGGAGCTTCACACAAGGTTATCTAAGTGTACAGTTTGAAGTAGAGTTTGTTCTTTCTTAACCTTGCTATTTTTCCTGGGCAATATTCAAACTGAAGTTGTTCAAATAATTAATCTGCTGTAGGGTGCTAGAAATTTTAAATACTGTAAATTCCATTGTCCTAATCATTACCTACCCATCCCCCAGGGCAAGAAATATTTGTCTTCTCTTGGGCAAATCTTTTGATTACATATTAACCCTTTAAATGCTTCTACAAATGTATTTGTATCTTCTCAATTATCAAATACAAATATAAATGGAGATTTGGAATCCTAGCGTTAAGTATTTCAAAAGTGAAGAAGTGGCATGACATTTTCTTCTTAAATTTGCACAACACAGAGTGTACTCCAGGAAAAAAATCTAGAAACAAAGAAAACAACTATAGAAACTTTGGAAAAATATAAGGAAAGCATAAAGAATTGAATTTGCTTGATCTACATGTCATAACATTCTGCAGCTTTCAGAGCTGGGGTTGGAGGGGTGGGTGTTAATGTAGTGTTGTGCCACCTCATGGTGTCTGACCCTTGCACAGCTCTATCTTGTACAGAGATCTTTATGAAAAGGAAAATGTTGTTGCTAACCGAAACTGATTATTAACTAATTCATTTCTAGGAGCATCTAGGTTTCAGTTCAGTGTTAGGCTCACTTTTCTCATTTTAATAACTGTTTGTAAGTGCTTGCAAAGAAGATCAATAGGGTTTTTTTTTTCAGGATGCTTTTTTTCCCATCTGGTAGTTCTCTACTTTTTCAGATTTTGTGTTCCACTTGTATTTTACTGTTCAATACTTTGTTTCCTTAATCCTATGCTCTGTCTTTTCAGACTTAAATCCTCTCAGATATTTGAATAAACTATCAAAAAAGCTAAAAAATATCTCTAAAAATGATAAAGAAAAATCTCACTTACTAGAGAAACTCAAAACCCTCTAGTTTATAAACTGCTCTCAGGATGTAAGCACTATGTGTAATAGGAATCAACAAGCATTTATGAAGAAGTTTCTTGCCTCTGGTTCTGTAAGCTGTTAGAAGTTAGCATTTGCTTATAATTTGGACAACCTAAGAAAGTGACTGCAGCAAGCAACAAAGCTCTTCCCATGAACATGAGGTTTGTACCCAGTCTAATGGCACTAAACACTTAGAGATGCTGTGTTTTACTCTCCAGATGGCTGGCATGAGGAAGAGGACACAGACAGACAGACAGAATAACATATACAACCTGCAAATGAATATCTGCTGGCTCACAGCTAAATTGCCCTCTGGAGGAGAATCAGAGGAGTAGTTTGTGACATTGGCTCATCATCGTGGTGAGCTTTGTCTTGTTTGCAGAAGGTGCATTATCACCTCTTCACCAGTTCTTCCCACAGATTTTTCCCCTGTGTATGAGATAATAACCAGTGGTGACCATCTGTGCTCTGCTACAGGGTGCCTTCCCAGCTTCTTCTAACCGATCTCCCTGGGTGCTGTTGCTCCAGAGGCACTCAGTGGGGAAAAGAAGTTGTAGGGGGAGCAGAGCTGCCCCTCAAAGGCTGTGGACATGGGGACATACTGCAGCAGCCAGGCCACATGTACAGCTCAGCAGGTTCCGGCACAGCAGTGCTCCTCAAAAGCCTCGGGCAGAGCTCATCAGCACACGTGCAAGTCATAGCAGAAAGAAGTAAGCAAGGATTAATTTGGCTTTTGTTGCTTTTTTTTTTTTAACTATCCAGGTGGCAACCTTATTCATCTGCCAATGTGCAAAGCTGGATTGAGCAACCACATGAGACATCTCAATCAGAACGACACATTGGCAGCTTTCAGCACCTATTCCTGGCCACTGTTGGCACAGAGAAAGCTCTTGAACTGGTGAGAGGGGGGGCTTGATTACAGTGAGCAGCTCTGAGACAACTCTAAATCGCACCAAGAGGTATCTGGCTCTAGAAGCCCTCAAGGTCAGCAGAGGAGAAAAGATAGACACATTTTTCTCCCTATACATTTAAATGCACCTTTTATTCTTTTCTCTGGAAAAACATTACTTTGGTGACCTCCTCCCTACCTATTTACCCTTATTTCTACTGTGTCCTTCCCTCATCTCTAAAAGCACACACCCATGGCATCTGCCTGTGTCTCCAGCAGCTCCAGGTTTGACTTTAATCCAGATGCCACCATGTGAGCCTTATTACCAATGGCATCCTAATCAAGTCACTATTTCTACAGCTACCTGTCCAAAGGATGGGTCACAATGTTTGTATTTGCCAAGGGAAAAGAAGTGACACTGCAAGAGCAACAGATTCCCTAGTTTTATACCTGCACAAAAATAAAATGAGCATTTAAAAATAATTCCCACTAATTTCCATGTCCTGTCAAAGGACAATCCTGCTGTTTTATCTTCTGCAATTTCCTCTCTTCTCCCAGTGATGCTGAAAGCATTAGATGATGGAAGTATTTTCCCATTCATTCTGTTTCTCTCTAAGTTATGCTAGTAACTTCAGCTGAGGTTTAGGATTCTTGCAGTTTCTCAATTCACTGTTTTACTGATGCTGTTGGGTTGCAAACTGCCAATAAGGTATTGCTTTCTAAGCTTTACTTACAAGTTTTTCATTTTGACAATTAAAATTCTAAGCACCATTGTCATAAGAAAATATCAAAGGCATCATCTAGGCAGGACTCAGATCTGAATCTACATGGAAATTTTTACATTCACACTAGCCTTAACAAGAGTATCTTCAGATAGTATACACACATGATGCACAGGATGATCTGCTCTGTTTTGAAGGTGTTCAGAAAGCCATACATGACCAAATATTTCTATTCAGATGTAAAGTTGACACTGTTTTGTAGAAGAACTGACCTCTCCTTCATTTTCTCAAGGTTTCAGAACTATAAAGCCTTATATTAACTTCTTACAGGTCTCTTCCTTTTGGGGTCCATAGAATTTGTGTTGGTTTATTCCAGTGGAAGCAAGATTAGGTCTCTGTTTTCTCACCCTCATAGTTTGCACTTCTTCTGTCCCCTGCCACATTGTTTGTAAGTGATCTACTCCTACCAAACACTGCTTGTGTCAAGCTGCATTTTCCTGGTTTACCCCTTCTGATTCTGTGTTTCATTAAAAGCCTTGAACTGTCCAGGAATAGCAACATCAGTGGTTCAGATTAATTCTTTTTGGTCTTTAGCCAACCAACCAGCTAATTTTGTCATTGGACTAATTTAGTGATGTGCCAGCAAAATTCATAATTACAGCTGAAAGTATTTGCGATACTATTGCTTGCTGAGCTGAGGTGGCTTCATGAATACCAGGCAGTCCTTCTGCCCTTCTGTCCAGAGGAACATATCTAATAACAACTGCAGAAGTGGAATCCATCATCTACCCATTTAAAGCTTGTATTGCTTTTGTTTTTCTTAGCCAGACAGCAGGCCATAGCCTACCCAACTTACACAAAGACATTTAAAGAAAGGACTTTTTCCCCCTGGTTAGGAAACACAGCTTGCAAGTAGACTGTTGTAGATAGAATGCAAAAACCATGCAACTGAATATTTGAGTTAGATCTGTTAGATGAGAGGAGACATGAGGAGAGAAATGAGTGATTTAAGGGACGCATTACTAAGATGCTTTCCATTTTTAAATGGGTAAGACTTTCCAATAAAATCTTTGATGAAAAGAAAGGCATTCTGTTAGCATTGAGAACCTCATTTAGAAGACAGCATTCACAAGGCCACAGCCGTCCTGCTAACCCCATTAGACATAGTGGCTGTTTCACCATGTGTGTGGTGCCATCACACCCATCCCACTTCCATCATCATCATTCAGGTTGGATGACAGGAAGAATTTCTTTCTTGAAAGGGTTGTCAGACACTGCAACAGCTTGCCCAGGGAGGCGGCTGAGTCCCCATCCCTGGAGGAGTTCAAGAGAAGGGTAGATGTTGCATTGGGCAACATGGTTAGTGGTGCTGATAGGGCTAAGGAAAGGTTGGACTTGATCATCTTGAAGGTCTCTTCCAGCTGAAACTGTTCTATGATTCTACAATCACCAAACACCACTGTATCCAGGACAAATATTTTTCCCCTAAATATTATTATTGTGGGCTTTCCAAGTGACAATAATTCATAGATGCTCAGCAGTCAAACCAGGAGCCTGGCTCTTTGCTAAAACACCCCTTGAGTTTCTTTACACTTGATAAAAATGGCTTGGTGCTTTGGTTAGGCACCTGTCCACTTCAAGTGCTGAACAGTCAGCCTTCAAAACCATGAAACTACTTAAACATGCCAGTGTCTGGTGGGGCTTTCTTTGCAACTCTATGGATGGTAATTTCTCTTTGCCCTTCTTATGAAGTGAAGTCTGAAAGAGAGAGGGAGGCAGGCACAAAAAGAAGAGGAAGTGTCTGGGGAGGAGGGTCTGGCAGAGAGGTCCCCATGGCACAGGCCAGGAAAATGCAGCTTCTCAGGCTGGAGCCAAGAGTAGTAGGTTTGGTACAGAATTAATCCCAAGTACCTTCTGCTGCCACTGGAAGTACATGACAGTGCTAAGGGCTGCACATGTTCACAAGCTGCTTTCCCAGCTGCTTTGAGATTAAAACCTAGTTCCAAAGTACATGAGATGCTCAAGTGCACTATGTCCGCATCTGTGAAGAGCACTGGAGGCCTATGCTAGTCTGCCTGGGGCTGAGTGGGCTGAAAAGCATGGCTCCTTCAGCTGTGGAAGCAGAGGAGAGAGACCTTGTAACCAGTCGGAGGTCAGGCAGCCTGTTGTGGGAAGCAAAGGAAAGGTTAATAAAGGCCCCACAGAAGAGGGAAGAGGAAAGAAGAGCCATCAGTGGACTACAGAGGAGTGCAGAAAAGCACTTGGAGTGTGAAAAGGAAGAGCTCGAACTTGTTCATGTTGCTGCTGACTCTGACTTGATTTGGAAGCTTAGCTGTCATTATGAGAATTGGATCAGAAACAGTTTTGGAAGATTATGATATTTACTTGCCAAGCCAATCCCTATCGCTTACTGTGAGTGCCAGCTCCCTCATCTCTCAGAAATAGCCTCCTCTAATTTTCTTCAGGCTGGAAGCAAATACCAATTCATTGGGAGTTGTGGGTTCTCAGCACTTTTCAGGACTAAATATCAGATGCATGCTGAACTTAATAACTGACACATAAATCAACCTGGTTTGTCTTGGTATTTTGCCTTCTCTAGAAAACAAATCTCTGTAATACAAAATTTCCACTCCTCACTTTGATAGCTTATTTTAGTTACCCATGCTGCTGCTCTGGGTAGTTCAAATAGGCAGATTTTTGACACTGATGCTTTCTGGCACGTCGCTTCTGGCAGAGCTGTGATTGAAATGACACAGTGGTTCCAAGTACTCACCCAGGGTATGCAGACTTCACACAGACTGTGTAGGAGCACAGGTATGGAGTGATTTCCAGTGACACCAGCACCATTCACTCTCAGTCAGCCAAGCCTTGTGAACTTCCCCTTTCTGATTCTGTCAATTATAGGTGTAATCTCTGTGCTTTTCTACACTTGTCACTCGAGATTTTGATTTTCACCACAAATGCAAAACCAGAACACAGCTAAACAAATCTCATGAAGCCTTTATGGGGATGGTTTATATTGCTGCCAGGTAACTCCACAAATGGTGCAAAAAGGTTAAGCAACAGGAAACAAACTGCAAACTGAATGGACATTTTCACTCATACTCACCAGCTGTTTTCTGTCCTGAAGCTCTGTATTATTCCCATTAACTTTTCACCAACCACAGTATGTGACTATACCTATATATGACTATGACTCTGGCTGTGATCAGTGGAATTTACTGGATTTTACTGGGAGGGCATCAGGAGACAAAGTCTTCTGGCTTCTTGTCAGCTTTGCACTGGCAAAAAAACCCATGCACTGCCCCTCTCTAAAAGGTATCAGGATATAAGCAGTAGTATGAGGGTCTTAGTACATTTACAAAAGAATGTGTTCAGCCTCAAAAGTTATTTCGGTCTGGAATCTCAGGTACTTCTTACAGTGATCAGCCCTACTGTCTTCAATAGCTCTGAGTCATGTATTTAAGCCAATGCCTTAACGGGTGCAGCCCCACACTGCATCAGGTATTGGAACTAATCACATTTACTTCAATTAAATTAATGCACCGGGGAGATGGCACCTGCCTTTACAAACATAATGAATAGACTGAGCAACACACATCTGAAAGAAGAACTTGCTCGAAAATACAGTCTGTGAACTTGCGAATGAAGGCACACATGGCAGGAGGGCTGCAACTAGACGATCTCTAGGGTCCCTTCCAATCTAAAGCACTCTATGATTTCTGTAACACACACACTGTTGCCTGTCAGTTTTATTCGTGTTGTTGAATGTACATTAGAAAACAGTGCTTACCTAGTTGTAAAGGAAAAGAAGAATAAATATTCTTTTGACAATGAAGTATCCCATATAACAACTATAAACAAATCTAACTCGCATACAGGAGGCAACAAAAAACATCAGGTAAAAGTAATTGTACACCAACCATTTCCCCAAGGAGGAACAACACTTTTAACTCTTTCCCCACCTTTTTCACATTAACTTGCCATTTTTCAAAATAACAAAACTGGACATCGGTCATTTTCCCCAAAGTTTCCACGCATTTACCTACTGCATATGGTTTATGCAAATAACATTTCTCCACTAGTCAATGCATTTTGCTTCCTGCAGAATGAAACTCTCAAACCCCAAATATTTCAAACTGCAGTGTAATCAATCCTAGTGCAGTATTTGAGGGACTCTAATTAATGACTTCTAATCATACATTATTGCTACCAGCCAAGCCCTGACAACTAATGTTAATGGCACTCAGACTTCAAATGTTTTACTACCAACAATGGAGAGAGCAGGAATTGATTACCGCAAGTAGCTAAAGTGCACAAGTGTCCTGAAATGGCCCAGTGAACTTCCAGTCTTGGAGAATTTGGTGTTTCCACTATGCTACTGAAGTCAGTGTGGAGTATACTCCAGCATGTTTATCTTGTTTATCCCCCTTCTCTTTCGTTTTTGGTTCATTTCAGATTTGTGTTTTGTTCCCTCTGCTGCATTTGTTTGCATTCTAGGACATTCATTCACCTACCTGTGTCCTTCATGGGTCAGTATCCTGACCCTACAGCAACAGCTCACAAAACCCAATGTAAATCAAGAGAACTTTCTAAAAAAAAAGTCAAACAAGTTTTACATTTGGGCTGAAAATGTCAGTTATACGTCAGGACTTCCTTTTCCAGCTTTTCCTTAATGTGTTTCTTCTTTCACTCTTTTTCTCACTACACTTTTCCTGTTCTTTTTAAGTCTTGTCTTCCAGCTTCATGATTGTTTCCTCTTTCCTTTTTCTTTCTCTCCTCTGATGCCTTTCATCTCTACTAAAGCATCTGGCAGCTGCAGCTTCCAATTCTACCCCTCACCGTTCAAGCCTTACTCCTAATCTCTTTCCTCATCTTGCTTTCACAGCCTCTGACTCTATCTACACACTTAACTTCCAGTATTTCCTTGCTCTCTGTCAACCTCCATCCTTCAGCCACTTACAACACTCACCATTCAGCTTAGCAAAACAGCATCTTCTGTGGCTAATTAGGTCAGGGAGACCTAATTTCCTAGTCACAAGTAAAATTCCAGAAACAGTAATGTTCTCCACTGCAAAGCTCACAAGAGAGGCTCCATTAAAGACAGTGGGAGAGTGTATTTGGTTTGCTTGGTTTTCCTTAACAGAGCAAGCTTAATAGTTCCAATGAATCACAAACAGGTAACCCACGCAAGTGCCTTATGCAAACCAAAGACTTTACCCACAGGTAAAAAACCAGAGATGGGTACAGCTGTGACCCCACCTTACTCATTTTGCATTTTCTTTTGTAGCCTAATAATGAAACTGTATTCCACAGGTAAGTTTGTGAGCAGAGAAAGGAGAAAATCACAGAATCACAGAATTATTGAGGTTGGAAAAGACCTCTGAGCTCATCTAGCCCAGCCTAGGACCTAACATCACCACACCAGCCAAACCAGGGCACTAATGGCCAGAGCCAGTCTGTCCTTAAACACCTTCAGGGATTGAGACTCCACCACTGCCCTGGGCAGTCCGTTCCAGTGTCTGATCATCCTTTCCACGAGGAAGGGCTTCCTAACATCCAACCTAACTCTCCCCTCGCAGCTTCAGGCCCTGCCCTCTCATCCTGTCCCTAGTAGCCTAGGCAAAGAGCCCAACCCCCACCTGACTACAACCTCTCTTCAGGGAGTTGGAGAGAGGGAGAAGGTCCCCCCTGAGTCTCCTCTTCTCCAGAGTAAACACCCCCAGATCCTTCAGCCTCTCCTTATCAGACTTTCCCTCCAGTCCCTTTTCCAGTCTCATTGCTCCTCTGGAAACACTACAGCCCCTCCAACTCTTTCTTGAAGTGAGAAGCCCAGAACTGCACACTGTACTCAAGGGGAAGCCTCACCAGTGCCCAGTAAAGGCACAGGGAGAAGTATGTCCCTTGTCCTGCTGGCTACACTATCCCTAATACAAATCAGGATGCCATCTGAGCACGTTGCTGGTTCCTGTTCAGCTGGTGGTCAACCAGTACTGCCAGATCCCTCTTTGCCAGACTGGTCTCCAGCCATTCAACCCCCAGTCTGTAGCTCTGCTGGGGGTTATTGTGGTTAAAGTGTAGAACCCTGCACTTGACTCTGTTAAACCTTGTCTCATTGGCCTTTGCCCATTGACCTAAAAGTTCAAAGAGAAAAGGATGTAAATCTAAAATCAGATACCTATTGCTAGTTTGCACACTTATGTTAATCAAAAATTATAAAAACTTGCTTCATGAGGGCGTGACTACACCACAGCACAGTCCTTCTAGTACATGCACCTATCTAGACACCATTGGCAGGACTGGAAAGCATGGAAGTAATTTCTGATGTGGCTAGACAGAAAAAAAATATGTAGTTCTTGGCCAAAGAAACCAGTGTCACAGTTCCATTTTGACCAAGTCAAGAGTATTCTGTTAACCAGTACCCAGTCTGACTCATCCATGGAAATGTTCTTGGCCAGATTGAATGGGGCTCTGGGCAACCTGGTCTGGTAAGAAGTGCCCCTGCCCATGGCACAGGGATAAACTAGATGGTGTCTAAGTTCCCTTCCAACCCAAGTCCTTCTATGATTCTATGAACATTTGGACAGGATTATTCAATATCATGGTGAACAGCACTGGAGAGACATCATCAATACTCAGATACAACATATGCTACATGGTAGAGTACTTGAAGAAGTACTATCTTCTCCCTCAAAATGTGAAGCTGCAGGTTTTCTGGCAGCACTTTACAGCTTACTCTCACAAGCCCCTTTTTGTAGGAATGCAGGATGTGCTGTTGTTGTCTGGGCAATGGCCAATCCTGTCAATACCACAGACCCAGTCCAATTTCCTCTGCCACTTCAAAAGGCTATGGTGTTCTCAATTTTCTGTCTTGAATTGTTAGGTAGCAGTGGCGTGAGCTGTTAAACTGTTGTCACATCTCATCCGAAAGGTGCTGGTAATGCTCTGACTGATAAAGTGTGATCCTTTAATTTAAAACTTAAGGGACAGATATTGATAGCACTTTATCCCAGAAGGGAATGTACCACTCAGAGAAGATGCTGTTCACTACGACAAAGGTTATCAGAATCTAGCCTACACAGCACTAAGGTAAAACACGGTAAAGTATGTGCCTTGAGTTGTGCCAAAGGAAGCTGAGATTGGATGTTAGGAAAAGCTTTATTGAAAGGGTCATCAGGCCTCTGAACAGGCTCCCTAGGGAAAGGTCTGAATCACCATCCCTGGATGTGTTTAAAAGTCGTGTAGATCTGGAGCTCAGGGACATGGTTTAGCCACGGGCTTGGGACAGCTGGGTTAATGGTTGGACTCGGTGATATTAGAGGTCTTTTCCAACCTAAACTATTCCATGGTTCTATGATTCAATGACTCTAATACTCAAAAATGCTTGTTTTATTACCAGTTTTGCTGTGAAGGTATTGGCAGGTTGCTGTGTTAAAACAAAAATGCCCAGTGCTTGACAAAAGAAGAACGTTTAGAGTAGATGCACAGAACTATTACAGGAGTGGAGGGAACATGGCTGGAAAGAAATTGAGTAGAGTTTTATTTGGCCAGAACAAATGAGGTCCTCAAAATGACAGAAAATAATTGCCCAATAAAGAGCTTCAGTGCTGCCCTAAGCAGCAGAATGAAACAATTACTTTTATGCAGGTCCTCATCTTTAGAATCTTAAATTCTTTTTGTTTTCTCTCATCTTTCCCTTGATCTGTTTGAATCATTTTCCCTGCACATTTAAAAAGTGTTTTGTTTTTCTCTCCCCCTTACCCTGGCTTTCCCCACCAGCGCTTTCTCTCTGCTGCTTGTCCATAGCTTGCCTGTACAGCACATCATGGACCAGATCATTAAGACCATCTGTTATCCAGCACAGCTGAGAAATTAATCCACCAATGTTGCCCTCTCTCTCCATTATTCTCACAGGTCAGTACGGTTCATTGGTACCCTGTGACAGATGATGCAAAAGTAGAGGAGATTAGAGTGTAGGTGGCAGGAGAGTGACTCTGAGTCTGATCAGTTTAAGCAGATGGGATTTCATGTGATCCTAAGATGCAGTTGTAGTGTAAAACAAGAAATACTTCTTCATGTCTGTCATAGTCAGTGCAAAATCCCAGATGAGCAGGGACACTGTGGGCAGTTGCTCATTTAATTAGTCTGCCCTGACTTTAGCAGGTTCCAGGGTCTAACATCATTTGATAAGAGTGCTCAGTTTGCTTCTTAGATGAGATCACCTGCTCTGGAGACAAGCTGTGTCTGTACTGCATTTCAGGTGTGAGCACAAATGCATCTCAACTCCAAATAGCCTCTGTCCTCGTAGGTATCTAGAGTGCAGCAACTGAAAAATCTTGAGCTGCTTCTAACTCTGGAAAGCCTGCATTCCTGAATATGCCCAATATAACCAGGCTACAGTGTGTCAAGCTGGTGATGATGAAGCTCTAGTCACAGCCACCAGCCCTACAACCAGTATGATACGTTGGAGGATAAGTGTGGGATTTCTCTGGAAAACCTGTTGAGAATCCTAACCCTTTTTATTTCTGCTAGATTTTTTCAAATTCCACACCTTCTATAATGTGAGGGCTCACATGCACACATCTCTACATTCAATATGAAATGGGAATTTTCATATCTTGTCAAGACAGCCTATGAGTTGAAAATTCTAGGTGTTAGAAAACATAGCAAAATGCCCGGCTCAGTTCATTCTCCATCACTGGTGAAAAAATTCCACACTTCCAAGTGGATGCAGCAGCAAAGAGTATTTCCTAAGGCAACACACCTATGGAAACCTTAGTTAATGTTTCCAACACACACTGTGTTCACACTGTGTTCTTTAAAATTGAGTCTGCTGCAAATAGCATAGATTTGCACTATAGCTGTCATTTGCATGATCTCAATGCGTGAGCTTTTTCTTCTCTATGTTCCTGATTAGAGAAAGGAAAATAATGCAGCTGAACAAAGAATACAAAATGGATAATTTAGCTGACTAATTTACTCAATCTTAATTTTCTGCATTTAGAATGCTGGCAAGATGATGATGATTTCCTGAGTGCATTCATTATCACCTCTCTGGATCATTTCTTAGGGTATTTAAAATTCAGCATTCAAGCTGTGCAGCTCAGTTGTCACTGGACAGTCAAATCACATGGCATCATGTCTGGTTTCTGACTGGTAGATGGACAAAAAATAAAGCAAAAAGTATGTGGAAATGTCAAAAGTCTAGTTGTACACATGGTCATGCCAACTTGGTGAAGCTACTAGGTATTTGGTAATGCTGCTTGGTACAGCTACTATGAAAATAACACTCCTGTTACATGGATAGCTGGCAATAGGAGAGTCTCAAAACGAGATAGAAATGCATTAGGTTTTGAGGAAGTATACACTGCAAGTGTTTTTCAGTATTCCCTCAAATTAAGATAACAAACTATCCATCATATTGAAAAGAGAGGTTTGGCTCTGGCTAATGATATTCTGTGATAAAGGTAATCACTGCACCTGACTGCCAACCAAGTACCAAACTTTCCTGATGATTGATTAATGAACTAAATAGGGATTACCACCTACTCAGAAGGCTCAGGGTGGAAACAGAGGATGCCTTTTGTTGCCACCCAAAACAGAATTGCACAGATACTACAACAGGCACTAGAAACTTTTCAGCCTTTTTGTGTCTTGCTACGCTTTATTAAAGGCTAAGGTTTTAACCCTGGCAGAGAGAAAACAAAATGCCAAGTTATGTAAACACAGGACCCCACTAACATTCATAGGAACCACAGAGAAAATCCTTACTCTAAAATCTGATTAATACAATTGTGGGTTTGTTGATCGAATGGGCTTTGGGTCAGGCCATTCCTTCTGTTGTGATGACAATACCTATAGAATGCATTTTTACAATCATGACAGTGAAGTGCTCCTCAATAAATGTGTCTGATCTTGAAGAGGGGGAAAAAAAGTTTTCAATAATTAAAGATTATTCCTTGGCACTAATTTTATAAAGTGTGCTGTAGAACTCTTTTTCAAGTTAAGAAAGGGAAACTATGCCAACAGAGTGCCATTAAGGAACATGTTAACAGCCCTGCCTGAAGACAAACAGGACACATCTCAACCTCCTGTTGATTTCAGTCCCAGTGCCAACCAACCTGTTCTTAATATTAGTGCTATCTCACCAATGTGCTCATGTAATAATGGACTTCAGCTTGACTGCAATCTACATTGTCTGGGTCAAACCAATCATTTTTCTGTGTCAGGCTGACAGTACAATGACTTGATTATTTTCATTTTTTGTTACAACGTTTGTTTATTTTTACCTGAATTTATAGCAGTTGGCATTTCAACCGTCTGATTCATTTCTCAGAAAGCATCTGGAAACTATTTATCTCATTCCGTAACTTCTCTACACAAACAGCAGTGCATCCTTCTCCCACTTGAGAATCACCAAGTGAAACGCTTACTGCAAGTTAAAACAACAACAACAAAAACATCCAGAACAAAGAACTCAAGGATTTTTCCTCTTAAAAGTATTAATGCCACAGGAAGAACCAGACAAAGACACTGGCAACACTGGAACTCTTTCTAGTCTTATTCTATCTGTTTAGCTGAATGAGAACAGATAAGAACATAGAATATTCCATGGACCGTAACAGTTCTGTTGTGTCAGGATTCAGGTCAATTCCCCCCAAAGCCGTTGATCCTAGCTTTGGGACTGTGTAAAGGAGGATTAGCACGTTAGTTTCAAATGGAATTTATAATTTTGGATGTTGAAAATCTCCCTGGGATTTCCATGCTGTCCTGTCTCTCAACACACAGCTTAGCCAAGGAATAGGGAAGCAGCAGGCCTGGTTTGTTACCATCACACCTGAGGCGTACTGGCTGGAGGGAATAGTGATCTGGCAGCAGGAAGAGCAGTTGTCTTTCGTGATGAATTTAAAGATTAAGGAACCTCTCAGGGAGAGAATCCATAGTGAATAAATCTCAAATGTTACATATGGTTTAGAAAAGCAAACACAGGACCCTAAATCCAGATCTTTTCAAAAATTGTACAAGTTGTAAGGGACCCCTGGAGATCACCTAGTCCAATACCCCAAGCTTTCCTTTTTTAACCAACCAGAAAACACTGACAGCTGGTTTATTGTGAGAAGTGCTGGTTAATAAAAGCAATAGGAAGTTATGTGCCTTAATGTAGGCAATATGGAAGTGTTAATGTAAGCAACAGGAAGATATAAACATTTGAGTTGAATGACTTCAAAGAAACCAGTACACATGAAAGCACCAGCTGCTCCTTTGGGACTGTCAATCCTTCAGCTCAGGTGGTAGAAGCAACTGCAACCTGAAAGTAAGTTGTAGTCAGGTGGGGGTCCAGCTTTTCTCCCAGGCAACCAGTGACAGGACAAGAGAGTAAGGCCTGAACCTGCACCAGGGGAGGGTAAGGTTAGATGTTAGGAAGCCCTTCCTCATGGAAAGGGGAATCAGACACTGGAAGGGACTGCCCAGGGAGATGGTGGAGTTCTCATCCTTGGAGGTGTTTAAGGACTGAGTAGAGGTAGCACTTAGTGCCATGGTCTATCTGATGTGGTGATATTAGGTCCTAGGCTGGGCTTGATGATCTCAGAGGTCTTTTCCAACCTCAGTAATGTAATGAAGCATTATGCAATACAGATCATGCTTCTACATTTCTCCACTGTACACAGCAGTGCATCTTCATCTCTGAGCTGCACAGCCTATCAATTAGAAAGCATGCAGCAGACAATATGGAAAAAGTAGCAAGTAGCTTTCAGCAACAAAATTAAAATCCCTGGCAGCAGAAAGAGACCCCAGACTCTAGGGATCTAAAGGCACTCCTAACCACCTTAATAAAAACAGTAAGTCAAACAAGAAAGAAAGAAGAACACACTTTTGGGAGGATGAACGACACCATCTGGGCAAGTTGCTAAATGAGCCAACGCATTTGTGAACTGCACAGAGAAGTAGTCTAAATGCAGAAAATTATGAACTTGTCAGGCGTCTGTGTTCACACCGACATAATTTAGCCACAAATATGAGGAATTTTGCTACTGCCCCTTGTGCACAGGAACAGAGATGCACATACTCATGTATTTCTCTACATATACTTTAAAGCCATGCAGAACATCAGTGTGTGGCTTTTAAATTAGTGGCCATTTTAACGTAGTCTGGTGTAACTTTGCATGGCTGTAATCACTACTGACTTCAATAACCCACACTGTACCCTGAAACTGATGCATTTTTTGTTCCTCAGACCTTAGAAATTAAGGTTTGCACATCCATTCTTTATGCCTATGGTGACTTATGCAGAAATTACACAGTCAGAGGAGGATGAAATATAACATACGATATCAGGCACACAAGATCTCGCCTCTCAGCCTCAAAACACATGGTAATTTTCCAGCAGAACTAGTGAACTAGAAATTCTGATTTATTGATCTCTGAGGTCAGATGCAGATGGTTTTGTTTGGATGGATGATTTTTGTTTTCCTTGTTTTGTTTTGCATTGCCCTTTTGCATTTATGGAAGGTAAGGTTGAAGTGTTAATGCATTAATTCAGTCAGCATTAAAGAGCCCCTCCTTACATCTTCCTGAGTATCCTTCAAAGTCAGCATCCTGTTTAATATCTGTATCCATCACCTCTGAAAAACAATGTCATTTTGCAACTTTAAACTGCCATACGATAACAGACAATTGTAGTCCTGTTTTTTTACCTTAGCAGTTTCACTAGGAAAGGATAAGAGGGAGAAGAGCCTGAAGGGGAGAGAGATAAGTTTACTTTCTTGAAAAAAATATCCTTTATTAAAGACTCAAGCTTCAACAAATCTGATTGAATTAAACTTGAGCAGTGTGAACAACACTCTATTTTATGGCTTGCAGCAATTTCTAACTGAAAGGCAGGTAACAGGTATAATAGGTTTCTATCTGATAGTATGGCTTTTGCACGCCAAGGACTTAATTCTCAGAGGGCATGTGATTTTGAGCTCCATTTTCCTTTAATTTCAGTCTTTTCATGCCCAAATCACTATGTCCTCTCAGAATTGTGTTGCATTACTGTATTGTAATCTGTAGGTACAGTACTAAATAAAAGCACCATTATTACTGCTTTACAAGTGGTAATACAAAATGCTGTCTATGTTTCCAAAACGCTCCCTTCTCTTTAGTGTGCGATCTCTGAAATTTTCCATCAAAAAGGGAGAAAAAGCAACAGTAAACCTCTCTCTTGACGTGAGACTCTTATTTCAGTAGGATTTCACCAAATGCAAACACATCTTAATGCCCATGTTCTGTATTTGTCTACACACACATATTTACTTGTAATTATGTATACCCTGTACTCAGAGTGATTTATAAGTCACCGGTGTTTTGACTCAACTGTGCTTTGCAGACCATTGATTTCAGTTGAAAAACACCACTTGATATTTCTTAGGGTGAAATTCATCGTTGTATGATGGCCTACAAAGCACCCAAGCCCCGCTTGTTTCAGGGTTTAAGTAGCACTTTACTGATGCACAGCCTTGTACAGATAGAATCTTACCTGGGAGAAACAGCCCACTTCTGTGCTTCTGATAGTTTTAACTGTGCAGTCAGACTAGAAGAGTTTTGTATAATACTGTCAAATGTGATCTTTCCTTCCCTCTCAGTTAAATAGTCTTAGTCTGTGTGGAATTGTTTCCTATTTGAGAAAAAAAAAAAAAAAAANGGGGGGTAGATTGTAACACAAAGCATTGCCTTTTCATCTTCACCACTACTGTTGGTAATACAAACATCATGATGACAAATGAGATGCAGTCTGAAGTGTGAAGAAGAGTTCCATCTTCACTCTTTCTTAATCATCCCATTGTGCATTCTTGATTGTAGTAAAATCCTGTCATTTCTCAGGAAAAGAACAAGTGCAGGAACATTCTGAAAGATGGCAGGTGCACACTAATTTATTATGACCTCAGCTAGACACAGGCCTCTGAATCCAGGGCAGGTTTCTTTACACAGAGAAACAAACCAGCTCCTAATCCACTACCCAGTGCAGTTGGTGGAAGTCCTTCCATCAGCCTCAAAGAAAATTGAATCCAGCCTGCAAAGTGCAGGGTAGAAGATGATGAGATTACAGAAACGCGTGTGAAAAGGTACTAATTGAAGAACAGGGACAACAAGGAGAAAAGATTAAACAGATTATAAATCTATTGTACAGGCAATTGCTTCATACAAGATCATGAGTTACTTAAAGCCAACTGCTGCATCATACCAGCACTTTTGCTATATAGTCCTGGCTGGGGAGGACTTTCACGACAAAGCAAGCATGTTTCTTCTGAATGCTTTGGTTCTGGATGATCTATGAACACCATGCTCCAGACTAATAGAAGAAGAAACCAAGTAACACAACACAACTTACTCCCATAAACTCAAGCCAAACAGTCTCAGGGCCAGATGAGCAGTTTCATTACATCGACAGTGTGTTCTGTTTAATACTCTGTCAGGTTCTATAGTTCTTCTTCCCTATGAATATTTAGATATCAATAAAATATCTTGTACTCGCACCAAGATTCCTGGACATATTAGTAATTATGGGCACAAGACCTTGACAAAAGTAGGTTGCCTAAGTTGACAGTGAGGTGTGTTCTCAGAAACTGTTTGGGACATCTCAATACTTAAGAGATTTACTGCAGGAAGTGACTTCATGGAAGTCTAGATGTGCACTATCCTAAGAAATATTGTTAAAGCTAAGCAAATGACCTGGCAAACAGTGAAATCTAAATGCTGTATGCATGTGCATACCCACTCCTGCAGAGCAGATAAGCAAAATTTACCCTAACTCATATCTAAATTTCAGATAAACTGAAATAAGCACCCCATATCAACTACAGATATATAGGTACTGCACCTCTGTATGAACTTGTAATGAACTTGTGCATACTGTGTGCTATGAGAACCCCAGATCATGCACACAGAGAAACTACTAGCAGCAAATACCTACAGCATCATTCCGTTCAGCCTATTTCATAAAAGCCAGAAGGTAAAGATAAAGTAACTTCATTTATTCTTATGACTATAATGTTGCTCTTGGTTTCAGGCTATCAGAAAGACTATCAGAAAGTCAGATTCTGCTAATATACCCCGAAACCCCATGGCATACTAATAATTTCCATACTAGGAAGCAGTAAACAGCTTTTTAAACTTTGTGACTTCCACAGTTACTTATTGGTTTTGCTTGACAGTTATACCTTGATTTGGGCAAAATATTACTAGAATACAGCCAAGAAAGTTAAGAAGCAGGTATCCAGAGTTTGGCCGAGGGTTAGGACACTGTGGTAGCTTATGGGGGTTCAAATGTTACTGAAGGCTAAAATAATTAATTATATCACCACAAAACAGACTCCTGAATTTACCATCTGGAAGCATTATTACAATTGTGCATCTAAATTATTCCCCTATGCCTACTGCAGATCTTGAAAGAATGGCAATTTAATTACACAGAGGGTAAAAATTAAATTCCATGAACAACTGATAGGTTTCCTCTCCAGTGCTGTACTGAAGAATCTTAGGAGGAAGATGGTCTTTGATGAGACTATTTGTTATGTCATGAAGACAAAAGGAAGTGATTGCCCCTAAGCAGCATCTACATAGCAGCTTACCCATACAAGGAAGAGCCTCTGACATGGTTTGCAATCAGCATATATCTAGTTTTGCACAGTTAGCAATCAGCCTGTGCCAGGGGCAACTGCAGACATCTTTAGCTGTCACAGCTAAAGATGAGGACTCACCAAGTCTTTCCAAAGTCTCATATTATGGCTGTGCAGTCAGGTCACTAGCAAGATGGCATTAGTGCACATGTGCACAGACTCCAACTTTATACTGAAACCCAATACTAGGCTACAGACTTCTCTTTCAGAATTGCACAGAAGAATTTCTGGAGTTCATTCTTTCAGCTTCTAAAAGGAAAAACCCTTAATACATGAGGTAATGTCATGTATAGTTACCAGAGGTAATACCTGAGTGTGCAATACACACCGGATATTGCAAATCTCCATCCTTCTCCTAGTGGTCAGAGAGGACAGACTGTGTGGAAACAGGTTGACTCAAGTCTTCCCCTTCATAGGTGGAAAAAAAGAATGGAACACACCAAATAATACACTCACACACTTAGCATTAGGGCATATCTCCTTCAAAACTCATGTTTATTACAGGAACTTCCCATACTTACTCAAGAGAAAGCTGTAGGCACAACTGTACCTGGGAATGTGAACAGAGAGCACCAACAAAAACCTTGGGGCAGGCAGTTCCTCCATGCTTCAAGTGAAGACCTCTGCCAATACTTGGAGATGCTGGCTGGACATCAGTTTCCCAATGCTCCTAAGAGATTAATGACTTGTTTGTTCAAATGAAGGTTAAAATCTAATGAGTTAGTTAGTATTTCTATCAGACTTCTAAAAGCACCATGGCTGCTTAGTGAGGTTGGAGAGGGTAAGAAAGAATAATATGGCAAAAACTTCTCCCTTATGTTTTTCACACCTGCCCTCTGTCCACAGTATGAAATGAGTCAATGGGCTCCTCAAAAAGCAGAGCCAGCTCAGACTATTGGAGACAATAGGGAACACACCAGGTGTCTGGAGTGCTGCTGTTCCTGTTTCAGGATTTCCAGTGTGTTTGTTTGCTTGCATTTCGACATGTTTGTGTCTTTGCACTTTCTGTGAGAAGTTGAAAGGAGAAGCAGAAATAACACAATAATGTGAGAAAGGTCAGTCTGCTGACAGATCCAACCCAATTTTCAGATCAGAGAAACCAGGGAGGCATAAGCAATGGGTAAGTACTGCACTGTGTGGATGTTTCAGATCTTTTCAGATTTTATTTATCAAAATCTGCAAAATGGAAGAAAGCAAAGACAATAACTATTATTAGAGAAATGGGAAGATTCACACACACACATGTATTACTCCTGCAGAGGGACTGTGATTTGTTTTCACATGAGAGTCTCATTGTAGGGACAATGACTCGAGCAACAAAAAAACCCACCAGAACCACCAAATCTTGGTCTCAAATGGCATTCTCCAACATGTGGCATTCTTCAGATGTGAATTTGTCTTTTAGGATGGAATTAGAGGTGGTACATGAAGTCCATCCTTTCTTCTCTCTTTACTAGAAAGCAGTGTGGAAGATTTACTTGATTTAACTCTATTTCTGCTTGCAAATATACTTGACTGTATCCCTTTATTACTTAATGTTTTTAAAGATCCTGAAACTCATTCAGTGCAATTCAGGAGTAAGGAAGGAATTTCTCTTGTTACAGAGATTTTTAATATTGTAGACTTCAAGCTACTATTTGCCAGTCTAAATTTTCTCTTATTTATATTACTAGTCATTTCTGAAATAAAAACGATTAGGAACATTTTAGTGAAGTGAACATTTTTGCATCACTTGATCTGAAAATCAACCCATCAATTAATTTCAATGCATAATAAAAGAATTGAATTGTACCAGCTGCTAATCTTCGACTTGGTGAAAACTTTTGAAATCTAAGTGTTCAAGTGACTCTGGTCCATGAATAAAGGTATTTATTGCCTTTATAGATGTGAGGCTTTTAGCCTGATTCCCTAAATAAAGCTAGATGAAGGGTTCTTTAATAAAACATCTATAATAAAACAGTGTTGAGTGAAGAAAGCCATACTGAAACAGCAGTGCATGGGAGAGTGCAGGAGAGTAGTGTGTATGGAGACAGACAATTGCTAGACTCCCTACACTGTACTGAACAGTTTTTACTAACCTAAAAACGTCCGATTTAATTCACTATGTGCAAAAGCAGAATAAAACAAGAGCAAGCCAAATTCGCAGACGTGATTCTGTACATTTGCACCTTGCAACAGTTTCCCCACAACTGCTCCTTGGAGTTCCTTGTGTCTGTTTATGTTTGCTGGTTGTTTTTTCAGAGCAGTAAAAGACATAAATGGCAGCAGTGACACTCACCAGCGCTACAACTGTGCTTTTGTGCACCGCTGCTGCGGCTCTGACACTCAGTCTTACTAACTACGTAGTAGAATTTAAGCTGGATCATTTAAATAATGATAAAGCTGTCAAGACTTTGATGTGATTTTCTTCTTGAGCAATTCACCTTCTATTACAGGTTTTATTGTACTTTATAGTGGGCATCTGTAAATCTGTGGATCAGCTTAGCTACCTAATTTACACCCATTGCACGTACTACATGGTTTTAACTGACTTACTTTAGAAGGATTCACAGTAGTTGCTAGGAAACCTTTCTGTGTTCTTTTCACTTCTTATATAGCATTAGCTTTTCAATTGATAAGGCTGTACCTTTAGGTACAGAGGGATTTAAGCAGAATCAAACAATGACGGTAGGACTGCAGCATAGATAAGCAAAAGGATGGGGGAGGGGGTAGGATGTGCAAATCCTTGTTCTTTGTACAGGTAATACAGAGGATTAGAGCAAAAGAAAGGACATCACACATTTTCTATGAAAATTTTTTTAAAGATATTCTGCATCATATTAAGAGAAGCAGCAAAACAAGATTTTTGACTACAGCTTAACTTTATAAATTCGTAAATGACTACAGTACAGAAGCCATTTCATTGTGCTACTGCTGCATGGCACATCTTCCTAAGAGTAACTGCCAATGGTAATATTGCAAAGCAGTTTCCCACACAAGGGAGGGATAACTCCCCCACAGCTTTAAGGAAGTAAACGTTCTCACCACAATTACTTGATTTGCATACACATTCCCACCAAGTTCAGAGTCATAGTTTTTGCTGCTGAAGCAATCTGACTATGTTCTCAGGTTAGCAGATACATAGCTTGAGTGAGTGCTAAACAGACATGTAGAGTGTGGAGAGATAAAAGAACGTTTTACCCTTATCTACTGTAAACTACATTGTCTTCCTGACTCTCCTCTCTACTGGAATAAAATAGTCTTGTCTTTCATTAAGAACTAACATTTTCCCAACCAATTCAAGTACACAAACATGCACCTGATGCACAGCAGCAGATTTTCTACTACATCAGTTTTCTCCTCCCCAAAGGTTTCAGCAGTTTCAGATTTTATATGAGCAGACAAACTGAAGAGCCCACCAATGGATGCTCCTCCATCTGCAAATCTTCTTGTTCCTGCCACACCCAGGTGTTTCACTGTTCTCAAAGCCTGATGGTAGATGTTCATCCAAGATTGGAACATACTCTTAGCATTGAGTATCTTGAGAGATACAACAGTTATCTTCTAATAGGCCTTAGAGTAAAGTTATGTAGAGTGGGAGGTCATTTTTTTCCTTCATGATTGAAAGAGGAAAGATAATTAGAATTGTATTTTGTACATCTTCTTAATCTGGGACAACTAGTGTAGGTGGTTCTGCAGCGATTTGCTTTTTTCAAAGTCCCTGAAAGCTAAACCAAACAACGTTTGGGCTTTTTTCTATATTACCCTGTAGAGATTAGAGAGTCTCATAACATGACCAGCTCACTTCAGAGAAGAATGTAACTCATTTCTTCCAATAGCCTTACTCAAATCTCATTGGTTAACAAATCTGGGTTTGCATTAACACTGCCTTGAGTAGAGTGAGATGTTTTAAACACCTACTTTCTGCCAGTCAGTATGATGAAAGAAAATAATTCACCAATAGGCCAACTCAGAGAATATAAAAGCATGTGAGTCTACAGAACAAGAAAGCTATCATACCTTCATCCTTCACATAACCTCACATAATATGTCATTCAAATAATAAGACAAAGCCACAAATAATAATTCAAAAGTTTAAAGTTCATGAAGTGTACAGACAAATAGAGTACTGAAAGAAATAGTGAGCTGCCATACTGTGCCAAACCTGCCCCAACACTTCTTGAAAGGTCTATTTGTCTAAAGTCAATGTCATCTCACATAAATTTGAAAATACCCCAGGATAAAAGAGAATCTGCCACCTCCAGTCAAGAAGAATGCTCTTCCTGTTAAACACATTTGTCAAATTATAATTGTTTGGTTTGATGACAGAATCATTGAGGCTGGAAAAGACCTCTGAGATCATCAAGCCCAGCCTAGGATCTAACATCACCACATCAGCTAGATGAGGGCACTCCAGGGATGGGGACTCCACCTCAGCCCTGGACAGTCCATCCCAGTGTCTGACCACCTTTTCTGTGAGGAAGGGCTTCCTACCATCCAACCTAACCCTCCCCTGGTGCAGCCTCCCTTATTACTGGGTTTTCCATTAATTTTTAAAGAACCTTTAGTACTGTCTTAGCATGAAAACACTCATTTACATACTGCAACTAAGTCATCTCTCAATGGTTTTGTTAAGTTAAACAGATGGACTTGTTTCAATCTTTGACTGAAAGGTTCTTGAACCACTACTTCCCATTTTTTATAAATCCCTCCAGTCTTATAGCTAACTTTAAAATAGGGACAACAGTCTCTTGAGCTGCTGTGATTCACGCAAGATAAAGCCCCATTTCCAAGAAAAGCTCCCCATTTGTGCATCACAGTCTTGCATAATCTCCTTTAGCCACAAGATCAGAAACCATGTTATTGTGAAATGAAGATTCAAAAGAACTTGGAGATTTACCATTACTGTTCAGTCAAGGATTCAGAACGTTTGATCAGCATTACACTGGCAACTACTTCTCTTTCTCCTTGATGACATCCTTTGAAACAGTAGAAGCAACTGCAAAGATGCTGAAATAACAAAGGAACCTCCAAACCAAACAAAAAACAATACAATCCCAGATGTTAAAGGAAAATAAGCAGCTCTCCAGGCAAGATATGCACTTATTATTATTCTGAGATTCTGTGATTAGCTTCCTCAAGGGTCATTCCTCAAGTGACAGAAGAAACATGGGGCTGAACTATTCCCACATCATCCCAAGTGAATTTATGATCTCTGCTACCATTCTGTGTATTTCACAGCATGTGCTATGAATTACATGCCAGAGATTTACATTCCTAACAATAGAAGAATAAGAAAGGGGGAGGCAGAGGAGGAGCAGAGACAAACGCACTTCAAAAGGCTCAAAGTAAGTTTTGGATTGTAATGGAATTCTTAATAACACTAGAAGCAAACTTAGAAAATTCCCCCAAAAAGCTATTTTCCTTTCACCTTGACCTGAGAGGTAACTAATGTAATATATTGTTATTACTGGAATAGACGTCTGAGCTCATCCAACCCAGCCTAGAACCAAATACCACCACATCAGCCAGATCATGGCATGAAGTGACACATCCAGTCTGTCCTCAAACATCTCAAGAAATGGGGACTCCACCACTGCCCTGGGCAGCCCATTCCAGGGTCTAACCATCCTTTCTGTGAAGAAGGGCTTCCTAATATGGAACCCAGGACTGCACCCAGTACTCCAGGTGAGGCCTCACCACTGCCCAGTACAGGAGAAGAATTACATTCCTAGCACTGCTGGCCACACTATTCCTGATACAAGCCAAGATGCCATTGGCCTTCCAGGCCACCTGAGCACACTGCTAGCTCAGTATAGAGGAATCTGCATTTGAAATGCTGCAGAGAGGCAGTAACAAGACTTAGCGGTAAGCAAAAGAGAAATCTCCATAACAAGAGGAGTTTTGCACCGAGAAGTGTAAACAAACATACCTGCAGGAAAAGTAGCCTGTTTGTAAAACACATACAAACCATACTGATGAACAGCATATAGGAAAGCCTATTGGCACTCAGAACTGTGTTTGCAAATGTACTCAGAGAAAACACACACAACTAGAATAGCTTAGTTCTCAGCTGTTTTATTCCTGTCTTCCTTAGGAGACAGACAAGGCTATGAAATGCTGCAATCCTCCAAAGGAAATGTCCAAGGAATGTTGCTGCCCATCTCAAACCAGCAATAACTGCCCCAGTTCTACAATTTTGTACAGAACTAGCGGATAAACTATAATGATAAATACAAGAAAAATACAGCGTCTTTTCTACATGGCTGAACTTCCCAGTTTGGTCAAGTGAAAGTTAGGGTTCATCCATAAGTGAAGAAGAATGAGTCTTCTGTTTAGTTTTGTCTTACCAAAGCTAAATCTCACAGTGCATTTTATAGTGGGTTTGGTTTGTTTTCAAGAATATTGTGTAGAAAAGAAATGTTTAGTTCAGTTTTAAAAGTGCACTTGAGAAGAATACGGCTGCTAGGCTATGCTTGTTCTGAGTTCTCTACATCACTCTGAGCAGTGTTACACACCAAACAAGCAAAACAATGTGTAAATTATATGCTGATCGACGATGGCAGCAATCATGATGCAAGTGGAAACTCTCCTTCAGCCAGTCGCACCATTTCTATCAACACAAACACATGCTAGTGCATTACCTCTGCATGAGATGTACGTGGAATGCCCAGAGGTTAGCAGTCCTCCATCATAGCAACCTATTTACTATCTGAGCTCACTATCTCAGCAGTGGGATTGGTATGATTCCAAATGCCTGTTTGGTCTCCTAGAAGCAGAATTTATTTTTTTAATTTATTACTTATTCCAAAAATTATAGATAACTGGGGAAGACCACAACTTGGTTTATCACGCTGTTTAATTTTTCCATTAGTAGTTTTAAAATATCTAACAGTTAGATAGCAGATTTCTCATCTTTCACAATTTCGATTGAACCACCAAGGAATTAATAGAATGTGGCTTCTTTTGTAGACTGCTGGAGTCTTGACAGGTAATACTGCTGCAAGTCTGTCAGGTATGAAGAAGTATTCTCACCCCTTAGTGAATTGCTAGCCACTCACACACACACACAAAATAAAACAGAGAAAGGTTTCCTTAACAACCAGAGGTTAAAAGTACATAGAAATAGATTGTTGGCATATACTTATCCTTATTCTGTGAAGACAGCAGTCTTCACATGCTTCATATCCCTCAGTTCTCTCTTCTCAGCTCCCAAGTATGACTCCCTGTATTTAACTGCTGTTCCAAACCAAGACCAGATTTCTTATCGGTCCCTTCAACATCATGATATGCTTATACCTGTGATGCTTATGACCTCATGAGGTTCCAACTTCTGTTGCCTCATGCATGATATGTGTAACTCAGCTGAAAGTTTTCTCATCCTCAATAGAGTAATGAGTCAAAAAACAGATCCTATCACGTGTGAACCTTTGTAGCTAAAATAGGTTTCCAAATGCACTTCTTTATCTCCTGTCCTCCTCTACTTCCCCTCTCCTCCCTCCAGTGATTAGCATGCTCGAGTGCTTCTTTCCAAAAAGCCCTCAGAGCACATCTTCCTCTCTTCCAGCTCTGGGAGAGATGGCAAACGACACCCTCTGCAGCGAGTCAGAAGGCATTACCCAGCACCATTCTAGAAATCAGCAAAAAAAAAAAACCCTATAGCTTTGCTTCTCTAGCAGCTGCAAAGATACAGTTGTAATGGTGGCACTGGCTTTTTCCTCTGTCAACAGCTGAGCAGGTCAGTGTACCTGTGAAGACACTTGCGTACTCTGAAAGGCAGCCTCTACATACGTGGGTGGGACTTTGAGAGGAAATAAAAATGTCCTACGCAAATATGTTGATGCACTTCCCAAAACAGTACTTCTGTCAGGAGCCCCAAACATTCTAACAAGACTGCAGCAACAGATATGTTGACATCTGAAAACTAATGATTCCACACATTTCTTGTCCTATGCCAAGTGTAACTTAAGAAGGAAACAGCTTACACAGGTAATAATGTTTGTTGGGGATCAATTTGCAATAGATTGCCCGGTGCTGATTATTTTGAACAAACACACAGTTCTACTCCATGTAATAAAAATCTGGCTGCCCTTTGTTACTCATGAAACTCAGAAAGGTTAAACCTCTAGCCTGGAGGACAAAAAAAGATCAATTTAATACAATGAAATTTAATAGGACTGAGCATCCCTCCCTTTACAGGGCAGCTGTAATTTTCCAGCTTAAAGGTGCAAAAGTTTAAGAAGAATTGATTCTGGAAAGTTTTGTGTCACCAGTGTAAGCCCATTTGGAAAGCGGCTAGAGGAGGCTCCTACTGAGAAGGGCCCGTCTGAGATGATGCCAGAGGTACTTAGCGCAGCTGCTGGTGGCTGGCTGCCTAATTGAATGTTGTTTGTCTCAAGATTTTCCAGTGGCCCATTTCAAGTGGCAGCACACAGCTGATGTGCCATGTAACCCACATTAACACCTCACCTGCAAAATGCCTAATTACATTCAAATCTGCTGATTAGATGCAAAAGACAAACACGTGCCAGTGGCTGCATTTCAAAAGTAATTGTGCCCATCCACAGCAAGGAAAGCAAGTGGATGAGTATCCAGAACTAGTGCTGCATCCCAGCTCCCCCCCAAAAAAGGGTTATTGGTGGCATGTGAAGGAATTAAAATTTCATAAGATTATTTTTTGATGGTGGTTCTTCGAGGCTAGGTAAACGTAATTCTGTTTGTTTCCCACACATGTCTTCTGAATCTTAAATCTATCCATAAAGGTTTGCAAAACACATTCCTGTGATGCTAAAAAAGGAAACATTCTGACAAATTACTTCTAATATATATATATTTATTTATAGAATGAGTTGTCAAAGTGGCATGATTTATAAAATTGGAGGATGTTAATCTAATATCTCTTAATGTAACTGCTACTCTCATGTCAGCCTTTTTTCCCTGGAGCATGTTTGTTCCAGATTTATTTATTAATAACTAGAGTTCACTTCACAGTGACGTCTATGTTTGCATTAAAGTCATTTACATTTATTTGAAAGTGTTGAATCCAAGTAATTTCCTTTTTCCACTGGGAGTGCAGTCACAAACAGTTGCTGCCAAATAGCTATGTACAAAATATGTCAGGTTTATCTCTGCTGTGTCTTCAGGTGTTTACATGCAGCAGTTGATCCGCAAGGGCATCAGAGTCCTTGTGAATACAGTGGACTAAACTGTGCTCAACCAGAACAGGTAACAGCTAACAACTTTACACAGAATCTCAGCTGTTGAATTTAGAGATGACTTCTTAAGACTTATTTAAAACCATGCCACATATTCAATTACATTCATAACCACCACGACACACAAAATGTAGACAATCATTCTATGATTCTGTGATTCTAATTTAGGGGGTTTTATCTTAGAAAACACAAATAGATAGTCTAGCATTATGGAGTCTTGCTGAATTCTCACGTTAAAATGATATTATCATTGTTTCAGATGTGCTACCGCAAAAACAGAAAGAATGAACCTTGAAAACACATGCTACATTGAAACATACCTGGACTAAAGCAAACTCTTCAAGAGGTTTATGACAGAGGAAAAATCTAAGGAAAGTGGACTTATAAAGAAGGTGAGAGCTTTAGTCTGTCTCTGTGCCATCACACTTTGTAAAGAAGGGTTCCTTTGAGGAAAGTGCTAATCTGAACATCCAACTGTAAGTGCCCGTAAGTGTCCTACAGAATGGTAAGGATGAAGCTTACACAGACAATAGTATAGCTGATGCTTCCTAACTGTACAGGCTACATAATCTATGTCTAAATCTAACCTTCATATAGACCTCTAAGCATGAGAGTTTTGTTAAAGACAAGAATAGATTCTGTTACCTCTATACATAATGAATTAGTTGAAGATTTTACTTACTGTAAAACTAGGTGCTGTTACTGGACTAACCTGGCTGGTGGTACTCAGGAAATGTGCTGCTTCTGGCAAGACCTCAAGGATGTTGGGGGAAGAAGGTTTTATTATCCTGCTTCTCCACTCATGTCCCCCCTGAGTGGAGGCTACACATTTTGGAGCTGGCCATATATTCTGCAGATGGGAAGCTGCTAAAGCCACCAAAGTGGTATTGAGATGGATGTGAAAATAAAAGTTGTCTCATTCCTCTGATTTTCCTGCTGCATACTTCCTAGCCCCAAAGCTATAGTAACTTATGTCATCCACACTACAAGGAGTATGCATGATGTTAGAGGTATGTTCTTTGCTCTATCGTCGTGTGTTTCTTCACTCCTTTTTTAGTTTCTACAACTTTAATAGATCTCTTAGAGTTTTCCCACATTCAAATCTCTTACTTTGTCACAGCCACCAGTGGTGTTTTAATCAGTGTTGTGTGTCAAAGCATTCATATCCAGATAGATTCTTAAGAAATAATAAAAGAACAGCTTCTTCCTTGAAGATCTTGAAGTCATTTGCATGGAAATAGTTCAAGAAAGCAGCTAGTCTTATAACAGTCTTCACAAACTATACTTGAGGCAGTTGTAAAGAACATATATGGAATCATGGAATCATTAACCTTTACATGGCACACCCCATGATTTTTCTACCAAATTTTTCTTGGATAAGTCAATCAACAATTCCTTTTTAACAAACTCTCATCTTGAGAGCATTTGGATCAAACGAAGCTATGTGAATACCTCAATCAAATTGTCTACGTGTTTGAACACAATTGTGATATGATTGTACACACTAGTGCATTTTTTCATGAAGTATCATATTACAAGGAGAAAGAGACTGACTTAGAGCAACTTTGGTACAACAGCAAAAGAAACAACTACTCCAGGGAACTGTCAAACCACTGCTTTTTGTACAGAGAACAGACTTCAACAGAATTGAAGTGCAGTGATGCACTGTGATACACACTGATCGTATGCAGTGTTTAAGCCTTTGAGAACAAATGACTGGGAGTTTACTGCAATAAGATGCAATTAGAGGGGCAGTTTAAATTCATTATTACTGGAAGTGAATTTTAAGAGATACTTTGACCAAGAATTATGACTCAAACTGTTGAGAGAGCACTGCATTTAATCTCCTTATGAACAAATTTGAAACATTGATTTATTCTCTGTCATGCAAATTCTGTTAACAAAGTAAATAATGACATACTTTTTAAAATATCATCTTTTATTCTCAACTCTCATTTGTCTTTTTAATTCTAAAATTAAATATTCTGGATATTAAGTTGCAAAATAGTGTCTTTAAAAACTCCTCTCAATGTATTAATAAAATAAGCTACAGATTACAGTGGTCCAGGTGTTCAGAAGTGCTTAGATATCTCCATGGAGTATAGCACTGTGCCGTATCATCACATTCCATCTTTTATCTGGCTCATTTTGTTAACAGAATGTTTGAATAAAGTACAAAAATAAAACCCCCAAAAGCTTCTGTGTTTCACTTTATTTCATTCATTACTGTTCTAACCCACACCAGAATTACTGTTTTTATTTGAAGCTGTTATGTGGGAGGTGATGAAGATCCCAATGAACCTTGTCTACTCCCTTTCTTCCCACTTGCAGTAATAGGTTATACTGGGGTGTAGCTAGAAGAATTTCAGTGGCCTTGCTTTAACAGAATAATTACAGTGCCAAAGCTATGCTGATACAACTCCCCCATGTGGATACTCTATTCCAAGGATAAAAATTATTTTATTCTAGAATACTTTCTCCAGCTTTTGAATTCTATCTGAACAGAGTTACTTCTCCAAAGGGAGAGGTCATATGGGAAGTGTATCAAGATATCTAAAAAGATTCCTTTCTTTTTATGGCCTAGCCCTCTGAGGGAATCCAGAGATGCTGGAAGGGCACCAACTCTAACTCACCAAATCTCTCCTCTGTACTTTGGTCAAGAGAACAGCATGATCTGCCATCTAGTCTAGTCAAAGAAGCCTCTCCACTGAGAAGGTGATTGAAATTGGGACACTATGAAGTATCTCAACAGCGCTGGGCAAGTTGCTAATATATAGGATAACATCAGCCTGAACCAGAAGGATGAATTTTCACATGGTTCAATGTCTAGACTAAAATAAAAATGTTATTATTTTTTTTCTGATAGACAGTTTCATTGATAAAAATATCTTGATAGGAAAATCCTAAGCAGCTCCAATTAGAGACTTCACTAATCTGATTATCATTTAGTTTAGGGACAAAACTAAAGTTACTAGTATCACAGAAACTATTCACTTTTGAACAAATGCTTTTCAAGTCCTTTAACACAATGTATCTAAGAGGCTGCATGGAGACACAGACAGAACAGCTGTCTGTATGTTTCCCAGTGTGTGGAATGTTTTGTGGACTAGCACACAACTACCATGGTTTCACTTCATGTACCAAAAACACACTTCTTGCATTTAAAATGCCAAAATGGGTTATCTGAGAAGGGTAGATGTTGTGTTAGGGAACAGGGTTTAGTGGTGGTGATAGAACTAGGAAATAGTTGAACTTGATGATCTTGGAGGTCTCTTCCAGCCAAAACTGTTCTCTGATTCCATGATCTAAAGTGAAGTAAATGAAAAGAAAATAAGTATGAAGTCACATTATTTAATCCAGCCTTTATTCTCTCTCTTAGAAAAAGTGAATTTACTCAGTGATGTTAGATTAAAAAAAAAATAGGCTCTAGCTGATCTAGAAATAGAACAACAAATTTTCTGTTGCTGCCATGATAGTATGGATTATCTAGAGCAGCCTGATCACAAATAGCATCATTTTGCGACACCAGCACGGAATGAACAACCTTACCACAGCTTGAGTACAAACAATTAAGTACACAGCATCTGAACTTTCCAAATCACCCAGACAGACCTATTTTTAGCTCTACAGCCATTCTGTAATATTTGATTTTACTTAAAAGTGCCATATAAAAAAAAAAAAAGAGAAACTGCCTTTTGGTTACCGCTTTACACTTCAGCTAGCCAAGTGTCACAGGTTTTACAGACCATCTGAACTCCCCCTTGAAAGCTATGAAAATACTCCTGGATGACTTCTAAACAACAGACTTAAAGGCAGACACAGCTTGTGTAAATCAGTATCACTCCATTTCAGTGAATGGAGGTATGCCAAGATACCAACTTTGATCTGACATGGGCTACATTTTTCCTTCCAACTCCTCTTGCATGGAGTTAGAGAACAAAAGAGTCTCAGAAGAGATCTTTCTGAGTACAGACTGACCTCCTCAAGGAAGAACTTTAGCCAATGAACCAAACACCACATCACATTTCCTCCAACAGCAACCATCTGAAATAATGATCTATAGGAGCTTGCTGCAGCCAGCACTTTCTAAATGTTTCCCCTTGTTCCTCAACTGTTGAAATCCCAGGAAGTTAAATTAGCTTGCAAATCTGACTGAATCAACACCTGCTCATTCAAAACACATTCTAACTACAGGAAGTAATTCTTCACTCTCATTTGGAGCAGCAAAAAAAGAAACACAGAAATCATGGCCAAACAATCTCAAGGCTCTGCAGGAACAGAGAATTAAGCCACAGCATGTCCTTGTGATTCCATCCTGTTTCCTCCTAATTCCAGTAGAAAGGCAGACTTAGGCTAGGAGCACATAATCATTTGCTGCGGTTCTACTGAAAAATCGTCAGATATCGTCACACATATACCCTCAGGTGATTTAAAACAAATTCAGAAATGGGAATCAGCATCACAGTATCATGAGTAGTTTCTGCCTCCCTTTGTTTTCCTTGATACCTAGACATTGCTACACACAGGAGTATGATATAAGGAATATCAAACTCTGAAGCAGGTAACATCCCAAACAAGTTTCTTCTGATGTTACAAATTCTGACAAAACTGTACGTAACCTTGCAATATTAAATACATGTTTGTTTATCACAGGTAGGTTACACCAATATTAAGATTGTTCTAGAGGGGTTAAGAATATTTCACTATTTACATAAGAATATTTTCTATTTGCATACCTGGAAATTTGCTGTTATTGGAGTGAATAAGAACATTTTGGAAGTCATTCTAAATGTACATTGTTTTTTTATTGTGAGTTTCACAGAATCATAGAATCATTAGGGACCAGAAGGGACCTGGGACCTCAAAAGATCATCTAGTCCAATCCCCCTGCCACAGCAGGATCACCTAGACCAAGCCGCAGGAACTTGTTAACAGAATTCAGGTCTTGAATGTCTCCAGAGAAGGAGACTCCACAACCTCCCTGGGCAGCCTGTTCCAATGCTCACTGGGAAGAAGTTCCTTCTGATATTTAGATGGAACCTCCTATGTTCAGCATGCACCCATTGCCCCTTGTCCTATCACCAGGTGACCTTAAGAAGAGCCTGGCTCCATCCTCCTGACACCCACCTCTGACATATTTATAGACATTAATGAGATCACCCCTCAGCCTCCTCTTCTCCAAGATAAAGAGACCCAGCTCCCTCAGTCTTTCCTCATAAGGGAGGTGTTCTACTTCTTTCATCATCTTTGTTGCTCTGCACTGGACACCCTACAGCAGCTCTGTGTCCTTCCTGAACTGAAGGGCCCAGAACTGGACATAATACTCCAGATGCGGTCTCACTATTGCAGAGTAGAGGGAGAGAAGAACCTCTCTTGATCTGCTAACCATCCCCCTTCTGATGCACTCTAGGATGCTGTTGGTCCTCTTGGCCACAAGAACACATTGGTGTCTCATAGTCATCCTTCTTTCCAATAGGGCCCCCAGGTCCCTTTCATCCCTTTGTAAAAGAAGAAAGGTATTTCTGCAGACAGATATTAATGCATGTATTCCTCTTGTTCAGAAGATCCAAAATCAAGAATGGTGATTCAGGAACTCATCAAAGAAATGTAGACATCCAGTTTAAAAACCTCTTTTGAAGCTCTATGTGGACTCTGGGTTCTATATGAGAACAGTAGTTGTAGGTCACACGACCTCACCTTGAATCGAGAAAGAATTGGCACTATTGTCTCCTAGGAAGCACCACAGCAAATAAGACTGTGGTATTTTAATATTCATCACTCCCTTATGAATATGGGATTCTCTTTTACTATGAACATTGACAGAAAATAAACAGACCGAATTCTTATGGCAAGTGTCCTGCTTGCCATATAGCCCTAGCTGTGAAAGAATTCCTGTTTAAGATGATACATGCTCAGGTACATTTGAAACACTGGAGTAAACCCCAGGAAAGAGATCTGCTATGAAAAAAATAGGTCCAAGTGCTTTGTGTTTCCATTTGTAGTTCAGCAGTATTATACTTGATGTGGGTTCCCATTCCTAACTTGGAAGTTATACAGCAATCCTATAAACTCACACTAGATGCATGCAGTGGTCACCCAAAATACACTCTCCTTCCCTGTTGAGTCTCAGTGTCATCTACGCCAGGAACTACCACTGGACCCCAAGTTTAATAATAACTGACACATACCTAACTGGTATTCACAGAAGCACCTGAACTTAGCAGTCCCTTGATTTCTGAGCTATTCACAATTGTGAATTTTGCTATTAGTCTTCATCGGTACCTCACCATCCCTCACCTAGCAGCACAGGGGTGACTTCCCCAGGAACTAGTGTCAGGAAAGAATAAAATACTAATATTCACAGAGAAAAACAGAAAAATGTGGAGAGAACATAAAAGGATAAAGTTAACTTTTTAGTTATTGATAATAATTATCTCAAGCTGGTTTACTGAAGTCCTATCAAGGGAGTGACACACTCATAATTATGCTGCAAACATACTGTATGTATATGCATAGCTTCTGCAATATTTCTAATGGAAACTTCCTCGCTTCTTTAATTTTGTGCCAGCTCTTTATGGAGCCCCATACTAACCATTGTCAAGGGAACTGTTTGTATTTAGTTCCCTGTAGAAGGGGGTGAGGATTACACTAAGACTTTAAGAAGAGGAGAGATAACAAAGAAAAGAGGCAATAAAGAAGAGACATTGAAAAAAATAGAACATCCGTAATCTTGTAGTTCTCAACCTTTTAAATCAGTCAAATAAGGATGAGCAGTAATTTAATATATTCTAAGACCAACAAGAAACGAATGTGGGAAGGCTGCAATTTACAGAACTGTACCAGTCACTTTTTGGTAAAGCTTTTTAGTTTGTGCTTGCAAGTTACTCAAACAATTTAATAAACAACATACACCAGTTTGGTGTTTCTGAGTCTTGGACTGCGTCTGTCACAGTAGCCAACACTGTATCAGGTACTATGATGCTTGGGGTGTGCAGAGTTGTGGAACTTGTACAAAATCTCACTATGAAGAGATGGTTTGACTCATGAGAGCAACTGCTGTTCAAATATTTTAACAGTAGAAGAAATAACGAGGGAGGGCATCTTGTTGTTCCATACAGCTAACTACGGCATTAAACAAGTATATGACAAACACTAGAGTTCATCATCAGTATCAGAAATGTCTATGCCAGTAACTAAGACTTAATGCTAATGCATAGCCCAACAAAATATAATGCTTGTGTCTGGTAGCTTTCTGAAGTCATGGAAAACTCACAATACTTAAAATAACCAAGTAATCTGCTGCCTAAGTCAGGAACAGGGAACCGTGCAAATGTCTTCGTAGTGAGAAGAGGGGCCCCGTCCCTGGAGATGTTTAAGGCCGGGCCGGATGAGGCTCTGGCTAGCCTGATCTAGGGTGGAGTGTCCATGGCAGGGGGCTTGGAACTGGATGATCCTGTGGTCCCTTCCAACCCTGACCAATTCTCTATGTTCTTCCCAGGGAGGGTGATTGGGCGCTGGAGGGGGATGCCTTGGTGGGTTTGTGGAGTCTCCTTTTCTGGAGACATTTCACACCTGCCTGGACCTGGTCGGGATGTCCTGCTATGACAGGTGGATTGGACTGTATGATCTTTTGAGGTCCCTTCCAATTCCTGATGATTCTATGATTCTAACATAAAGAGGATCCTATTGCCTGCAGAATGGGTGAGAACATCTGGCCAGTGCCACATGCTGACACCACTGATTCAGTGAAAGCACTAAACCTGCATGGGTTTCTTGGATAACAAAAGCTTCCTGGGATGTAAAAGACAGAACATGGAGCTAGACAGAGCAAAGTTGACATGACAGAGTGACAATGTGCTCTGGAAAGAGGGAAGAGAGTGTCAAAATTGATAAGAGCTTTAAGTCTCAATGACAGGTAAGATGCTGAAATCACTGATGGACATGTAAGGGAGATGAGAAAAAAGAAGAGCTGCACCTGTGGAGAACTGAACACAACTGAGACAGAACAAGGCCATGGCAAAGGTAATACTTCAGTCAGACCTAAGGCAAGGTGGCCTTTTCAAGGAATCATGGGAGAACAGAAATAAAAGGAGGAGCAAAATGCTGATAACTACTCAGAGAAGTGCTAAGATGAGAAGCTGTGTTTTTCTGCCCTGAATTGTTAAATCCATAGAGGTAACTGTATTTGGTACAGAATGCAGTTCTGTCAGATGCTGAGTTCTTGTCAAAATGACTCTAGGAACCAGCAGACATCACATAACCCATACTGAAGCCCTACACACAAATATGCTTAGAACATGATAAAGTGTTAATGTTAAGAAGCTGAATAGATGCAACCTAGGAAGAGTGATCTGGGATGTCTGAGCAGATGCTCCACAGGCATGGGTAAGTGAATCTGGGTTTAACCTTGGAAAGTCTAAACTCCACTATGGTGGATATTTGGAACAAGAGACCGGTGTTGAATCTGTATTATATTTGAAAAGTGACTGAAGCACAGACAGCAATAATGGAAGTCTAGCAACACAGAGTTTGGCTCTCGTGTCTCTCATTGCAAATCCAAACTTTGGGGATCAAGAATTGCTCAGCTGTCAATTTAAGACTAGGCAAACAACAGAAAAGGAGAAGGAATACAAGAAACATGAATCCCAGCAGGGGGAGGAAGCAGTTAATGGAAATTGTTGATCCAACACATGTCCCACTCTGTTGACATGCCCTTTTTAACCTGTATTCATTGCTTGCCTGCCATGTGTTTAGCTTTACTTATTGCTTTGTTCTTTCTCAAGTGTTAAAAGGAAAAATAAGAGTACCTGAAGTCCAGGGGACTTAAACTATGATTTGCAAGTTAATCTAAAAGACTAGCTCTGCAGAACACAGGTATGGGTTACCTGGAGAAGCATTACAGGAATAAGGTAGGTTGATGCTGTGTACAGGAATAAAGGAAGGCTCATCAAAACCTGTCCTAAAATTCAACAGGAATTTTCTCCCTACTATCACTGCATAAGCAATCCATAAACTTCAACTGTCAGAAATCTCCTTTGACTCTCCACCTTATTGTTCCTTAAGGCTTTTAAGAAAATCAAGTGAGAGAAGATCTTGAGTAGATAAATTAGGGGGTTTGGAAGTATGACAAAGACAGAGTTCAACAGACAAGGTGGTGTAAGACAAAACACTAATTATTAAAGAAGAGAGATTTGCAGCTGGTAGACCGTGAGGCAAAGAAGGGTCAGGTAAGTCCCACATCGAAAGGAGACAATGACTGGGACTATAAGTGAGGGAACTGATCCAGAACTACAAATAAAACTGGTCACGTCAATGAAAAAAAGCAAGATGAAGCAAGGTGCAAAGCTAAATAAGAAGTGAAGGGAAATGGCACAGCAAAGAGAGCTCAGAGTCAGGCTCATTGAAGAAGAAAGAAAAGGACAGCTGAAGCTACAATAGGACCCTGAAATGTAAGAGCCATCATTAGTTATCAGTGTCTGAGAAGGGATAGAAAAAGAAAAAAATGAAAAATAGAGGTAGTATTAATTTTAAAAGAAGGGAATTATCTGGCTGTAGCTAGCCAGTGTGCAAGCAGAACTGGTATATTTCTTCTTACATAGCCATTACTATGAGTAGTAAACACAGGTTCTATTGTACCTGTTTAGTAGAGAATTACCAAGCAGGAAGTTTAACCATGTAATTTAGAGTGAATACACTATAACTATCTGGGATTCTCTACAAGAAAAATGAAACTGAGTCTGAAATACTCCAGTTTATATATCTGTCCCTAGAGGCAGCACTTTGTCACTTTCGTCTCAAATACTAAATTCTATATAAATGAGTTCATCAAAATACAGTTAATTGAAATATATTTGAGATGGATATAGATGACTCCTCCCTCTCCATCAGAAGGTAACATACTTAATTCTACTTTTAGAAAAGATTTTAAAAAGTCTTCTCCAAGTGCTGGAATCTGAAAGTGGAATAGACTTTAATTGATTGTTTCTGTTTTCAAATGAGGAAATTAGTGGTAGTTATAGCAAGAATAGCAGCATAATATTTTTCTCTTCTTCTCCCATTTAAAGAATGTAATATGTTAGTTCCTACACAGTCTCAGTGAAGATATTTACTAATAAAATATGAGGATAGATGACTAGTATAGACAGACACATGTTCCACAAAGTCATATGAAAATATATAAAATCTTTGCCTACTTGTTGTGGATGTAGCTCATCTTTTCAAACTGGATAGAGCCTCTTTAAATCAATACTTGGTGCACAGAGCACAGCTGGATGTTCCATCACCAAGGGTGCAAAAGCTAGATTTTTTTCCTTTTACTACATAAATTGTTTTTCCTAGCCCTTTATTTCTTCTCCTAAGCAGGGTACAAAGACCAGTATCTATGACAAATCAAAACAGCTCAGCTGTGGGACTGATCCACCCTTTCACAAGCCTAAGAGTTCAGACCACATGCTTGCATTTCTACTGCACTACCAGCAGGCAATAAGATGGGTGAATCTGAGCATCACTGAACACTGAGATGAGTAGTCTTCATGGGTTTTCATTTCCTACTTCTAAAGCACAGAACACCCATTACATGACACAGACCAAGCTTCAAGGCAAATTGACATTTAGATATATTTTATGCTCTGTCTTTGCACAGACCTCTTCATGTCACCTACACTGTAAATGTACAACTCATTCCTGTGACCTGCAAAATACTCACATAACATGTATATCGCTATGACTCATATCACACTTGGAAAAATAGCATTGAATAAAAGGCAACACACAGGATCCATGGCAGGTTGAGTCCAGAATTTAGGTGCAAAGCTGCACTCTCTTTGCTCCAGGTCTTGTCATAGATGCGTATTTTATCTGCCTGTTCTGTGGTGCAGCAGAATGAGAATCCTTCATGTGGCTGTAACAGCCCCAAGGAGTTACAAACCCAGCCACAGTCAGAATGAGGTCAGGTTATTCCACATCGGTCTTCTCTGGTATGGCAGCAGCAGGAAAAACATATGGCACAACAGACATTAAGTCATATTGCTCCTTCTAAACTTAGTCTTCTATTTCTGCCACATGTGGAAAGGTCCACGTGTGACAAATGTCAAGAGCCCTTGCATTGCCCCATATTTCTGAAATTTTTTCCACTTGTTCAGACAGATGAAGTAGGAGAGACACAGTCTAAAGCCTCAGCACTGTGACACAAAAGCACTCAAACACTCGTGTTGTTCTTCAGGCTGTAAAGAAATGGATTTGCTCTTTACTGCATCACAGAGAAAAGAACTATAATCAGATGTGAAATGTCCACAGTCTTTTATTGACAACATTGATCACACCCCCATAATAAGCTAGGATGACCACAATTGGGCTCCTTTTCTCACTGCACATTATGAACTAACCCTGAAGCCATCCTGAAGATCGCACTTGGTGCCAACAGAGACATTAAAAATTCAAAGGCAAGCTGGGGTACAGTGTCTCCAGCAGAGCCCTCCCATGCTCATGTGGTGAGGCAGAGCAGCATCAAGCATAGCCATGGAACCTCAGCAGGAGCTGTGAGCTTCTGATCCCAGCTACATGCAGCTGGTGGAATTTTCAATATGAAGAAATCCTTTGGACACACACAGAATCACACCATCACAGGATACCAGCTTGGAAAGGACCCCAGGTTTCATGTGGTCCAGCCTTCCTCAGTAAAAGCATGGTCTAAATGAGGTATCTGAGAATTATGTCCAGATGAGTCTTAAGTGTCCAGTATCAGGGATTTCACCATTTCCTTGAGATTATTCTGATGGTTCTCACTGGAGAACAAGCTTCCTCTTGTGTCCAAATGGAATCTTCCCCAAAAGTAACTTGTGCCCATTGCTCCTCGTGTTTTCCATGTGACTTCTCCAGAAAAGGGAGTCTTCACCTTCTCTGTAGCCACCCTTTATATACTGGAGTATGGCGATAAGATCTCTACCAAATCACCTCTTCTCAAAGCTGAGCAAACCCGGTCATCTCAGCTTTTCCTCATGAAGAGACAGCCTGGAAATAAATTATTGCAGACACTCTATGGATTGGTAAGAGAGGGTATAAGAACCTTCTCTGGCATTCAAGTACTGATTTGACTAAAAACTGCTTATAGAAAGCTAGGATCACGAGTCCATTTATCATTATACTGGCAAGTGCTCTCTCTGTGTTAAAAAGGAATGGGGGAGTCTCACTGGAAAATGTGCTGTGCCTTCTGCAGCATCCTCTGGGACAACATGGCCCTTTACTCTTACTCAGAAAAATGCCTTAAACCCCTTTCATATTACGTGTGCTTCACTGGGAGTGTTACATAGTCACTCAAGAGGAAAGGAAAAATAAGAAAGGATAATTAAAAGGAAGCTCATATATCACTTTAAAAATTGTTTTATGTATGCATGTATGTGTCTTCAGAGCACTTTTATTGGAAATGTCATTAATAATACCATGACCTGCTGATGTCACTCCACACTAAGGTGAAACGGTCACTGACTTCAACGGGATATTTGCCCCAGTAAGGCCACAGGGATTATGTTCAATACAATTAAAGCTATAAAATATTCCCTCACTAAAATTAGGGTGTAAGAAAGCTGCTGCCACTATCCTAACACTGCATTACTCCAAGTCTGTGCTACTGGACTGTTATTACAGCTGCCTAGATAGTTGCAGGGGAAACAGCGCTCTGCATTCTCTCATACCAAAGCAGATCTCTGCAGGTAATTTTAATGGGGCTGTTAATAACCTGGCAACTGTCCCAGACAGATGTAGCACATTTAAACATTGTCCTTACAGCTTTGTCAGAACTGTTGACATTGCATGTCAGTAATGGAAAATTGCCACCGCACCAAACAACCATCTTCATTATAGGAAATCACATTGTTAATCTACGGCCAAATGCAACTTGAGGCGGAAAGAGAGTTTAGATTGCACCCATCTGTATACTATCACTCCAGGTGGCAGGTCGTTCTTCAGGATTAGAGATTGAATCAGTCTTTCCATCATCAATAAGCCCTCCTCCACAACGAGCGCCTGTCAATCCAATATTTTACTTTCAGCACTGTGAGGACCGCACAGCATGGTAATGAAATTTCTGTGTAAGTAGACCACGGGGATCTATACCAGAGAGATACATCTCTTTAAAAAGCTCAGGGAAATCAAGACAGTGTGCTGCACAATCTGGACAGTAACTCGGTTTCATTCAACCACCCTCACTGTTTTATCTGTTTATCGACGTGATCTACCAGATAAACCAGCATTTTAATTCTGGGTTATTTCATTTTTTGCAGTAATTAGTACTGGGTGATTATTTCCCATGTGGAAAGGTCTGACAGCCTCAGAAAAGATACCCATTTCTGAAACAAAACAAGCTTCTTGGCACAAAGCTTCCACATTTAACAGTTCTCATCGCCAATTGCAGGTATGACCTTGGCTGAAAGAATGCTGTACATTGCCTAGTATGAAATCCTAATGGATATTATTTATTATTATCTTTCCAAGATGCAACTTAGCCTCTTTGAGCAGCAACTGGATCTTCTTCAAAACCCTCTTGCTACCTACAGTGGGCATTTTGTCACAGTGAATTATTCTGACTCCTCCTTACATTACTTGTCTTGCTCTTTAGGCCTTTATTACTCCAACCAGGATACCTACTCACCACTACCACAACTTTCCTGCATCAGTTACAAGTGTTATTTCAGTAGTTCAGGCACGTTGACTCTCTGATGACAGGTTTCTTATAAAAATACTACAAAAATGTACATACACACATACTGGCTGCAACTCATGATCTTCAATTATTTCAAATGAAATAACTTTGGTAACGACAATATCATGACTGCAAAATTCTCGTTTTGCAATAGGCATGTGGATTAAAAAAGCATCTGGTATACAAGCACTCACCTGCTTATATTATCAAAGTTACATTCAGCTCCCTCTCCACCCCATTTTTCAATTTTCACGTTTGAACTGGTTAGTTGCAGCACTTTTTTTTCCAAAGCATAGAATCATAGAATCATTAGGGATTGGAAGGAAGCTCAAAAGATCATCTAGTCCAATCCCCCTCCCACAGCAGGACCAAGTTGCACAGGAACAGATCCAGGCGGATCTTGAAAGTTTCCAGAGAAGGAGACTCCACAACCACCCCGGGCAGCCTGTTCCAGTGCTCCGTTACCCTCACTGGGAAGAAATTCCTTCTGATATTTATGTGGAATCTCCTATGTGAGGAAATCAGAATAAACTCACTGCTCAACTTTTCACAGTCTATCGTTAATTTGGGTATGTTTTATGTTTGTTAGCCACCAAAGAAGCTCAAGCAAACAATTATGATCATGTAGCAGAAATGACTGTGTGACATTGCCACAGAAACTGCTGAAAATAGGAAAGCAAAAGGAACAGAATATGTTTCAATTGCGGAGGAAGAGGAAGGGAAGACAGTGTTTAAAAACACAACTTCTGGAGCAGTAGTACTGATCAAAATATAGCCTAGAATGTCTTACCTCCATCCATCATTGGGGTTGTTTTATTGCATTTGCAAACGCAGGAGATGTATTTTTTTACAAATATAGTTCCTTAGGAGACAGCTAATTTGATTATTACCAATCTATTACTGTCTAATACTGTCATATTACTACTATCAATCTATTACAGGAGAACAAAAGAAACATTGTTAGGATTTGCTCCTAACAGATTTCTTGTTATCCTTATTTATTATTAAACACTAAGTCTGACTGATAATGCTACTTCCTGTCCAACAACATGGATCACAGTCCAGTACTCATGGAGGGGGCTCTGACCACAGGACTACAGTGGAGTACCCTAGACATCTCTGCTTCAGCTTAACTGTAGCTCATGGAACTGGGTATTAACGAACATCCCACCAGTGGCACCTGCACTGAGAGGTACAGAAGGATTTATTTCTGCATCCCGCAGTTATTTTATCAGAAATACCAGATTCCATACCTCGTCAATATGGACTAAGTTTCATTTGAAGGATGAAGTCTAAAATATGGAACTTTTCTCACAGTTTGTTTAGTCATTTTATCATTTATAAAATAATAGGGCTATGTCCTTTGGTATGTCTTCATTGTTTTCGTGGAGGTAAACTAAATTGATTTTCTGAAAGAAACATGAAAAGAAACAGTTCTAAGTCAGAAACAGAGGAGGTTTTGTGGCTAGAGCTCTAAAACTCCTCTATCTATTGCCAGCCTCAAACCAACCCTTCTTGATGACCCTGGCCTTGCTTTGTAGCATTTGTAAGAGAAAGGCTACATCTACACTACAGAACATATTCCCTGGCTTCACACCACCTGGTACAGTGAGCTTGCATCTGCATTTCCTTGGGGTTCAACTCCATCAGTGAAATATCAACTGCTGTCCAAATGCCCTGAGGCTCACACTGGGCTGTGTTTGGCTTTAATATCAGCCCCTCCAGCTGCTTCAATATCCATCCTGAAAACACAAGGTTGTTTTTGCTGCTCAAAACACACAGAATAATGACCTTAACACAACCTTCCAGAAATGTATGTTTTACACAAAAGTCTGGATAGCATCCCATGGCTATGGTGTGTGATGACACTAGGGTTCAAGTTTTGGCCAGACAGGATGAAAAGAACATGTAAACAGAGATCCCACAATCTGGCATACTTTTTAAAAATGGGCTATCCTTGAAGTGAGCTACCAAAAAAAACCATACCCAGGTTTTGTTTTGAAAGGAGCTGGCTGGTGCACTCTCAAAGTGCTATGGATGACCAGCAGATATGTTCCCAAGGGCTAAGAAGAGAGCTGATGTGGCTTACAGTGTAGGTAATACTCTGACCCTTCTTGGCTTTACATTACATGATGACTCTTTGGGAAGAGCCAGGAATCTGGATGGGAATATGTTCCTCCTTCAAGGTCTATGTAAGGAGAATACAATCAAGGAAGATGCCCTTTTCTCCCTTCCAGAGCATTTTTAACTACCAGTGTCTCCTTGTGTGACCTTCTTACACACTTCACGTGTCCTTTTCAGCAGTCTATGAAAAAGCAGCATTAGAACAGATCCCACCAGTGTGTACTAAAACATAATTTCTTATGTCTCAGGATGGACACTAATTTTAACACCATTTTTTGTGCAAGTGGATCTTCCAACAGCAGAAGGAATGAAACTTGAAGAATATAAAATTGAAATGATGGGGCCATGTGTCACACCCCAAGGGTTGCTGGCTAATGCTACATGCATCTTCCAAGAAGATTAAACACCAAACTCCAAACCTGGCCTCCCAGTCTGCCACCCTCAAACTCAGGGTGAATTTTGTTACTTGGTTCCAAAGCAGTGGAAATTTGCTCCAAAACTTTCTGACTCACCTCTGCATTTCATGTATTTTCAGGTTTCCTGGGAACCTGTTGAACTCCTGGCATCAATTAGAGAAAGTTTAAAGCTACTCTAATTCATATTCAGGATGCGAGCATCCTTACAAAGCATCCGCCTGTCCAGAAGAGCCAGATAATTGACCATTCTGGGCCTGCTGTAACCCCAGAACACCTCCGGAGTGGGGAGTATTTCCAAAGGCTGTTTTACCCTTCTGTGACCTCTCTGTATTATAAAAATGATGTCATTTGGATGAGTGCAATGGAGAGCTGAGTCTTCCATGGGCATATTAAACTGCTGAACACAAAAATATACTGCGCACTGGCTCCTGATGGATTTCCCAATCAGGCCTGATGAAGGACTCCTTACACTAAGAGGTATCACGGCAAAACTTTCTAGCTGTGTAACTAAAAGCAGTCTTTACAATGCATGGCAACTGGTTACAGGAATTTAGTGAACAGAGCTGTTTAACAGAAAGATAGAGGAAAGCTGGGTGGTTGGTACAGAAAGGAGCAACATCTGAGAAATCTTTTTAAAGGATTATTACAACCATGATACGTGTAGAGGTGCAAAGAGAATTCATGAAAGAAATGGACTCACACGGCCAGTTGTAACACATTTCACATAATGGAGAAAAAGCTGAGTGAGTGAACAATTCTGTATCCCTGTTGTTGGAAATGATTACAGTCCCCTTTCCTGCAGCTCTGCAATGTGCTGACTGAACAGGAAAACATGCAGTACACACAGTGAAGTGATTTCTACCACTGAGTAAGTAAATGTCAGACTTGTTCCATGTATTCAGTGATTTTCTTAATGAAAACGTCAGCATAACAGTGACATTTTCCTCCTTTCATTTAATTCTTGCACTCCCCTTTCATCTGCTAACTGACCTTTGCATGCACTCGGTAGCTTGCCCAAGGTGCTGTCACACCTTCATTGCTCCTCTCTAATGATGCTCTTCCACTGCCAGACTCAAACAGAATCCTAGGGAAGGAAGAAGGAATTGTAGGGCCCTCTCCCCAGTTCAGTACAGTGATGCAAATTGGAATCCTTCACTACCTTATGTGACTTTTCACTTCTCCTCTGAAAGAAACAAATATTTAGCAGAGCTAATGTGGTCAAGTACTATCCTGTGACAGTATTTGAGGACTCAGGAGGAGTCGTCCCTAAATGAACAACTTGTACCAGCACCGCAGAAACACTGAGAACTAGTAACTAGTGAGTTCCTGGAGCGTATTTTCTTAGTACAAAAGGAAAGGGATGACACACAATTACAATGAGTGGAGTTTTGATGAATAGAAGCAACTTGTTATATATAAGATAGGAGCTTGTATAGGAAACTACATAAAGTCAGAGCATGCTTAGAGTATCAGGTTGCAGAGAAAAGACTTAAAAATACTATTCATCCAACAGTAACACTGGAATATCATCTGGATCTATATTATTTATAGTATCAATATGAATAATTAATGATCCAAGTTGCTGAAATAGAAAGAAAGATGAATTTATATTTTTTGCAAATACAAATCCTGATTTTCCACTATTTTTAGTGCAGGTCTGAGGAGGTCTGTCTCTACTGTACTGTGTTTAACAGCTTCTTCCAAATGTTAGCCAAGCATTGACTCCACAGCAAAGTCAGTGGGCAAGGGCAAGCTGTACAATAAATTTTGGAGTCACTTTAAGAGGAAAGTAGTAAGAGCTGAGAGAATACTCAGTAGCATATAACTCAAAAGGAGACCAAATCCAAAGCTTATATTCTGAGCAATGCCATTTTGAGGATCTGTTCTCTCCTTCCAGGGTCTTTATGCTCTCAAAGGCTAACTTTTGGCCGCAGAAGCTCCCATTCCTGCCCTCTGAGCCTGTGGGAATGAACAGAAACAGATGCAATTATCTTTTCTACATGGTCCTCCCATTGCTTTATGATGGTTTTACTTTGACTGTGGGTTAATATAAAATGGGCTAACTGTAAGAACAACTAGCTTCTGGCTAGTGGATTTCACAGGATTCAACAAAAGCCACACTCAACTGGGTTACACAAATGCAGTGAGCTTTGTGCTATTGTGCTATGTCAACAGATTGATTTATCCCTAACAAACATGATTTACTGCATATAGAAACATAAGGAGTTCCTGCTCCAGACATGAAGCAGTTAAACTATAACTGCTAGCAACAGTTAACTCTAGAAGAAAGGTGACCTATTTGGGGAAAGACATGATCAGTTATTCAAATCCTTTCTACACAGTGTAACAAAACATCTCACAAAACCAACTAGGTTACAAATTTGACAGGGTTTCTGCTGTGCCACAAGTTTCTCAGTCAGGTCTCTACCTATAATACCTATAATCAGTTTTTCTTATGAAAATGGGGATCAAAAGGAGTTGCAATGTGGCATAGAGCAAGGTGTTGAACATAATAAGTGGGCTAGAGTAATTAAAGCTGTAGCTAAATGTTTTTCAGTTTTATCAATTCACTCCATGCTGAGAAAAACACCATAGAGAAGAAGGGAAAGTATTTCACATGCCACAGGAGAATGCTCATTGCCTCAAAAATAAGAAAGCAAAACGACCAGAAGTTGCAGATGATTCCCGTGGGCTCATCAGCCATGAGCAATGGTACCTCAGCATCGGATCCGAAGCTTGGAACACCAACAACTTCTTTAACAGATTTTGGACACTTGTGATTGAGATTTTTGGCCATGTGCTCTATACAATAGCATAATTGAATGACAAAGTTCTGCTGTAATAAATGACTGCCTGTAATGGTGAATGCTACAGAGCAGATTGCTCATTTCTAGGAGTGAAACATACAGCACTCTCTCAAGGATAATCTGATAATACATCACAAGGATTTTCAATGCCACAAAAGAGTAAGCAGAGCCTTGGGATTTCACTGAGAGAGGGACATAACTAACCTAACATAATCTACTGATGAAGAATTGGAGATTCACTGCAAGATGATACATATACTCGGTTATATACAACGTGGAGAAGAGGAGGTTCTGAGGTGACCTTACAGCAGCTTTCCAATACCTGAAGGGGGCCTACAAGAAAGCTGGGGTAGGGTTTTTTTACACAGGTGCACAGTGAGAGGACAAAGGGAAATGGGTACAGACTTGAAGAGGGGAGATTAAGGTTAGACATCAGGAAAAAATTCTTTCCCGTAAGGACGGTGAGATGCTGGAACAGGTTGCCCAAGGAAGACATGTCTGTACCGTTCTTGGAAATCTTCAAGGCCAGGATGGATGAGACGCTGAGTAACCTGATTTAGTGAAGGTGTCCCTGCCTCTGCAGGAGGAGTTTAAACTATATGATCTTTAAGGTCCCTTCCAACCCTGCCCATTCTATGATTCTGTGATTCTCTTGTCTCTTACCCCACCTGCAGCATTTTCCACAAACAGGTCATAAAGCCTGTGTTTTCCCCTCTGGAAAAAAAAAACCAGCAGGTTTTACTTTGTAAGACGTCAGAACAAGAAAGACCTTGAGGTGCTGTCGCAGTCCCAAAATAGGCAACAAAACTGGAGAAGGGTCTGTAGAACATGCCTTGTGAAGAGTGGCTGGGGGAGCTGGGGCTGGCTGCCCTAAAAAGAAGGAGGCTGAGGGGAGGTGTTATTGCTGTCTACAACTATCTGAAAGGAGGTTGAAGAGAGATGGGGAATGTTGTTCTAAGTCACTAGCGACAGGAAAAGAGGAAATGGCTTCAAGTTGTGCCAGGGAAGGTTCAGATTGGACATTAGGAAAAACTTCTTTATTGAAAGGGTCATCAGGTCTTGGAACAGGCTGCCCCAAGGGGTGGTTTAATCGCCATCCCTGGATGTGTTTAAAAGTCATGTAGATGTGGAGCTTAGGGACATGACATGACAGTGGGCTTGGGACAGTTGGGTTAATGGTTGGGTCCAATGATCTTAAAGGTCTTTTGCAACTTGGGTAATTCTATGAGAGAAATCTTCCCAAACACAGTCAGACTACAAAACAAATCACTTCTTCCAACTAAACAAAATCCGTGACTGTGTTCTACACAGGAGAACATACCTTATCAAACTCTGCAACACAGAACATGTGACCTGGAAAAGAGAATCAGGTTGTAACACACTCTGTTGAATTATCAGCTTTACACTAACCACTATTTTGCTTGATTGTTTATTTGGAAGGGCAGGCTGGGCTATTGTAGCTTATTTCACAGTAGAAGCTTTTTTATATGAAATACTGCCTTTTTTATATATTGGCAAAAATGATTTAATCACACAATGGTTGATGGATTTGGGTCAGTCATGCTCACTGTACAAGACATGTTGACCTCTCTCACCAGTGGAGAGCAGTGCATGAGAAATATATTCCATGACTTTGTTTTACACACACTGGCAAACAACATAACATTATTGGAGAAATCATATTTAAGGGAAGGACAAAAGGTGCAAGACCTAGAGTCACTGGAAAGGAAGCATTTCAGCCATGTTTCTGGACACTTGACAAAAGGAAAATATATGAAGGTTTATCTTAAAAAAGAGAGCCAATACAGAGGATAAAATCCTAGGAGATCTGGAGAAGAACATTATTTTTACAAGAGCTTCATCTAGAGAAAGTTCTCATAAGAAAAAGGCATAGAGTTGAACAAACATTTTTTGCCTCTCCCTGCAGAACCTGGAAACATTATTTCATAATGAGCAATGGAGAAACCACAAGTTCAAATGGCTACAAAAAAGTATCACCATGAACATTTTGATGGCCTTTTGTGTTCATGAGATCATGCCATCGGACTGAAGCTATGCCCCATTTCATTCAAGACAAGCAAGTTTGCTTCATACTTTGTTCATTTGTTTCATTTGCACTTCTACCAGAAAGAATCTATAACTGTACATTGGCAGACAAGCTTTTTAAAACTACATATTTGGCATTGCCACACATGTAAAGTGGAGTGGAGAGTTTTTGTAAGATCTAGCTGGGTATTATCAACTTCTGGACAAGCAGAAAAAGTTTGTTATGTGAAGCAGGATGCTTCTGTAGTACTCTCTCATTCCTCTGCCCTGAAAACTAGATAACTCCTGTGATTACATTTTTAATTCAAACATGTCACTTCCCACCTGTTTTGTTATCCTGTCATACAGTTAATGAAGCCTAGTTGTTGTATGTTTTACTATGGGAAAAGGGGGGAGGGGAATTGTCTATTTTCTATTTATGCTGTTCAAGCAGCAAATAATTTGGTTTTACATTCTTTCCTTCATCCTCTGCTCTTCCTTGGTCTTTTATAACTTTATGTGGTTTTACAGACTAAAAGACAGCATAGAATTCAAAGTGTTTTAATATCAAGAAGTTGTTGAAATAGCTGTTTCTACTGCAACATCTTGTTGAAGTCACCCTAACCATGATCTTTTCTTCACTATGCTAATTGGTAATCTGACTAACATCTTGCCTGTTAATTTAAACAGCTCATTCTGATTTGTAATGCTTCTAGTCCCAGATTCTCTTTTAAGATGTTCTTCTAGAATTAGCTACCAGGAATCCTGTAAAGTTTCAAACATAAAGCTCATTAGCACTTAAAGTAGATAACCTTAGGTAGTTAGAAGTGATTGATGACCTAAGCCAAGTAATTGTAGCAAAGATTAAGGTAAGAATTTTTGAAATACTATAATTTTCATGAAAATTCCCCATGATTGAAGGAGATACTGTACATGAGTGAGATCTACTCCTCATACCATCTTCTCCATTTGCTTAAGGGGTTGTGCTTTATTCATTTATGATAATAGGCCACTTTATATAAAGAGTCGTATTATTCTGAGTAATTTGAGGGAAAGCATTTCCAATGACCTAGCCAGCGATGAGAGAATTAGAGAGGAAAATTTATTTCAAAATATTACTTAACCAAAACAAAAGTGCTACTTTTAAAACTTTCTGATCACTAAGTCCTCAGCTTCATGCCTAACTCTACATCCAGTCTGACTGATAACTCACGTGTTTGATGTTAAAACAGCCTAAGGACCTAAGTATTTTGCAGAGATGATCAGAAGCATGTATTCATCTTGGTCGGGGAATCACCTTGCATTTACAGATATCCTTGTCTTTGAGTATGTGGTCTGAAGTTCAGAGACTGAGACATACCACAATGACTTCAAAGGGCACTGGATTTGGCATTAGTTAATAATTCTAGCTATGATAATATGCTATTTGAAAATATTTAAGTGAGCACTGAATACTTCACGGAACACCAAAGCAGGATTTAATCCAATTGGACTAAATTCAATTGCAAAACTCTGTAACGATGATGGGACAGACCTTAAAAGAGCTGAAATTGGAAGACTTGACAGTATAACCTGCAAGGAAAACTAAGCAGTAGGGTGTATTCTTGTTGCCTCTGCAGAGACAATGATTTCATTCCACTCTCATGACTTATCCTGAACACAGTCAATGAATTTGCTGCCTTAGAAGCAAATAGTGGTAGTAAGCAACACTGGCACATTCTTGCAAGTTTTCAAAGCTAATTGAATCAGCATATAAAAATGTTTTCCCTGTGCAATAGATCTCATTATAACCAGCCTCCCTATGGCAGACACATCCCTATGATATGCAAATATCAATTATTTATTTAGCATTTCCATGTGACTCTGTTTGCTATTTAAAAAATGCGAGAGTTGCACTGAAGGCCCAGCCCTCCATCGGCAGCTGTAATTAGCAGCACAGCATGCCAACACACTAACAGAACTTGCCAAACGTGGACAAGTACCACTCAGAAAAGGTGAAGAAAGTTTGAGGATTCACTCAAACTTTCCCTTAGCGGCTTCTTGTGTCCAAGCTACGACGCGGACTTCTTAACAACACAGATCATGGAAAGTCGAGGTTTTCATGGATATTTTACCTACCTTCCCCCAACCACAGAACCATCATGTATTTCCACACTTCAGTTCAGTCTCAATGAACTCAAGCTGGACGACCAAGTGGAAAGGCAAATCTTGCAGCAACATCTCTTCAGGGAGAAATACCACTGCAAAAATCACATAATTGTTCAAGTTAGAAAAGACCCTCAAGGTCATCAAGTCCAACCATTAACCCAAATGTGCAAGTGATCACCTGATGCTATTGATGTCTATCTCAACCTGCACTGTTAAAATATCCTAGAGAACAGCTACATGTGGTCTAGCATCTTTGAAATTCTAGTATTCATAAAAACATGACCTTATTATAAAAAAAAAAAATAATTCTTTGCTTGAGAAATTACTAGATTTATGAGCTGAGTAGGGACAATCCAAGTAGATAGTGTCTCTTGAAATTCCTCATTTTCCTGGCCTACACATTCCCTGTCATTCTGCTCTGATGGAGACCAGAAGGAGAAACATCCGAAAACAGATATTGACTAGTGAAACCCTATGTCACTATACTGAGTTTCTTATTGGTTCTTGTAAGACATGAAGAACACGGCCCAAAAAAAAGTCATATATAAACCAAACACTGACATTAAAAGTTAAAGGCATGGGGAGTTGTTTCTATCCCCAAATGCTTCCACTAGATCATAGTTACTGTGAATGCAGAGCAGTATGATGAGACCAGAGCATGTCCCATGGATAATTGCTATTTGAATTTGTATTAAGCATCCTCTTTGTTGTCATTCTAATCATGTAACATGCCATAAGCACTAGGAACTGAAGCACTTTCATGATGATGACCATCTCTCAAGGTGGCAAAATTTGACCTGTGAATTTCTGTTCTTCATTTTTTACTGCTTTTACAGAAAAATTTAGAGAATAATACATTGCTGCAACACAAGAGGACTCAACTGATTTCTCAAAAAGCATTAACATTTAATAAATACTTTGTGCTGGTTTGATTTTTGGAATTGGTAAGGAAAAGTTTAATTGACATGGAAGAACAGAAATGTGGGTATCACAGGGTCAAAGAACTGATCACGTACAATACCATTATCAGGAAAACAAGGATTCATAGTTAAAGTATATCAAATTCCACAGCATTCTCCTGGAGAAACAAGATGCTCACAGCTTAGATGGGTGCACTCTTCAGTGAATAAAAAGCTATCTGCATAGCTGAGCCCAAAGTGTGGTGGTGAAGGGAATTAAATCCTGTCACAACTGGTGTTCCACAGAGTTCAGTATTGGGGACTGTCCTCTTTAATATCTTTATCAATGCTCACTGAGCATGAGTCAGCAGTGTGCTCAAGTGGCCAAGAAAGCCAATGGCATCCTGGTTTGCATCAGAAATTGTGTTGCCAGTAGGGAAGTGAATCTGCCGCTGTGCTGGGCACTGATGAGGCTTCACCTCAAGTACTGGGTACACTACTGGGCTCCTCAGAACAAGAAAGACATTGAGGTGATGGAGTGGGTCCAAAGAAGAGCAGCAAGGTTGCCGAATGTTCCAGAGCACTATGAGCGTCTGAGTGAACTGGGGTTATTTAGTCTGGAGAAAAGGAGGCTCAGAAGAGACTTACTCACTATGACACACTTGAAATAGGCTGTAGTGAGGTGCAGGTCAGTCTCTTCTCCCAGGTAATGAGAATGAGATAGGATATGAAGAAAGAGCCTCGTGATGCACCTGAGGAGGTTTAGGAAAAATTTCTTCACTAAAAGGATTGTAAAGCACTGGAACAGGCTGCCCAAAGAACTGGCCAAGTCACCATCCCTGGATGTATTTAAAAGACATGGTGCTTAGTGACATGGTGGGATTGGCAGTTATGGGTTTATGGTTGAAATCAGTGATCCTAAATTTCTTTCTCAACTTGGAACAATCTGATGATTCTAAATCATACGTCTCATTAACACAAGGCTACTATCAGAGGGATCAAAGACTTTAACAAAAAAATACACAATGCTTGTCTATATCATCATTGGTAGGTAACACATCTCTAGGCATCAGAGGAAACTGTGATCATACACACCTACATAATGAGTCCTGAACTGTGACAGAAGGACGCATGACACAAACATACTTGAAGGTGCCTAAATAAGCCCCAGCTAAGAACTGTTTGATGCTAGATTCAAATATCAGCATGAGAATGAACTAAGTTTGTGCCCATTCTAAGTGAATTCCCATACCAGATATTTCTCTGTTTTTTTCTTCCTGGTCCCCTGAATATTTCATTACTCTGGGCAAAGCACGGCACATTCAAAAGGAGACACAGAGGCAACGTGACTGTAGGAAACCCATAGGACAAACAGTAGATCCAACAAGGACACAGATTTAAATGTCCCCTGGTCCCACCTCTCTGGCTATGCTTCATGTGAATAGCATTGGTTATGGAGGTAACTACAGAAAAGGAAGTAGCTTGGTAAGAGTGCCAAACAGCTTCTGAAGTTGCTTACGTATATTGCTACCTTTGGCATTTCCAACTAACTGGATGTAATTGCTCAGTGTTCTCTAGATCCTATCCGGATCCTTTATACAAGGATCTTTTTTCCTTGTATAAAGGAACAAAGAGTTGTAGATTTTTGATGTAATCATTGATTTAGAACACAGTTTCCACCATGGTTAATGGCTTTTGGATGGGGGCCTGTGTACCCCCCTCAGCAATACACACACTACCAAACAAGAACTGTGCTGCAGTGGCAAGTAATGCGATGCTGAAACTCCTCTCTCCAACTAGCTCTACCTTTTACTACCAGGAAAGTAAAAACAGTCTAATCTAACCCCTGTGTTCTGTAAGAGCAGCAACTGGTATGTAACGTTGGCAGGTATGTCTGTCTGAATGGATGGAAGCAAAGAGGACATTTCTGCTTGTTACTAAAACCAGGGTCTGGCAATGCTGTCTGGGCTCTTAAAAACAATGAGAAGTCTCAAAATATTTCTGAATACAGTCCCTATATTCCATTTGGCAAAGGCTCAGGATTCTAACTCAGGCTTTTAATACCTCTTTCCCTGCAGATGAAAGCATTGTCTGTATTGTGGCTTTGCAGCACAAGAGAAGTTCCATCTTCCCACACAGTTTTGAGGTCTCCCCGTTCCTCTTCCAACACAAAGTGTTATGGAACTCCTAACAGAGGCACATACTCTGACTTTAAGAGAAAAAAGGGGTTGCATCAGGATGATAAATGACTGTCTATAATTAATTAATCAATTAATTGTTTTTACAATAAAACCTGATAAAGTTTTTAAAGGCCCTAAATGCACCATGACCTGCAGTTTTATCTGATAAATTATGCTCCTTCAAAATCCACAGTCAGCAGTTATTCATTGCGCAAAGTTCCAAATTGGATCTTCTGCTTCTGGATTAATTAGGGCCCTATTTTGCATTTGTATTGCCACCCAAAAGAGTTCTAGTAAAATTCATGTTTAAAAAAGGGATATCCAATATTTGCAGTAGGAACGTGCTTGACTTTCTTTGATATTAAAACAGCTTAGTGAAAGGGAACAATGCTCATCATCTAAATGTCTAGAAAAATTACTCCTGGGGTAATTTCAGGATGCGGCTCTCCCTGGATTCAATTTATGTTCTGCATCTACAATAAAGGGCAAATGTCTCTGCAGTTCCCTGCTGAAATCCGTGCTGGGCTTGTACTGACTTCTCAGTCTCACAGCTTGGAAGAAGGCCATTACAAAGATGCACAGAAAAGGGAAATGAGCCGCTGTAGAGAAAGTCAAGAGTGAAGATATACTTCAAATCAATTCTGGCATGAGGCTGAGCTCTTGTTGTGTCCGGTAGGAATGGATTTTAACAGATAGGAGAGAATAACCTTAGGGCTACGCTTCTCCTAATCACACAGGTGTTGGTTTGTTTTGTTTGGCTTTTTTTACTTTGCTGAGAAGAAAAGACTGTTACAGATTTAAAAAAAAAAATACTTAAGTGTGCTAAAGGTCTTATCAAATCTCAGAAGAGTGATTCAGTTTTCGAAAAAGATATTATTTGCCTAATGAAAAAATATTGAACAGATTTCTAAAGTAGTACTTTGTTACCCAAACTGTTGTCATGTTCTTACCTATAAGTGCTTTCCCCAAATGATGGGAAAAGTGACAAAAGAAGTGTCAGTGTGATAATGCATTAAAAAGACTTTTGAAATGATATTTGACAACATATCAAATGGAGGACACAATTCAGTAAGGGATCACAATTTAAACTTTCAGTAATATTTGAGAGCACGCAATTTTAAAATCCACTATCAAATACATGCATGGAACAGAAATGGAACAATAAGATTCCAGAATAGCTGAAAAATCACAAGGATTGCTCATAACCACTACAAGGCTTTTCTCCAACTGAAATATAGGTCATATGTCCCACAAAAATCCAGTTTCAATTACTTACCATAAACCCATCACTGCAGTTACACACATCAGCATCTCCGCGCAGCAGCAAACACTTATGAGTTTGGTACAGCTGGGAACAAGGAAAAAATATTTGTTGCTACAAATTTTTGGATTATTGCTCAACTGCCCTGGTTTATAGTGTGGTTTAGAGCAGTTCCATGTCAGTTACATATTTGGGTTCTGTGACCATTTGGGTAAGCATGACCAGATTAGATCATAATGACTATATTCCAAGTGTACACAGGTCTATTTGTGCTGCCTACTGTGCTGTATTGATTCCTATGTCTTTTCTGGATTATTTCACTAACAAAATGGTCACAAAAATGCACACAAAGTGGACAAGCCTACCTTCTGACATCAACACCACCCCCTCTGCAAAAAAGCGTTATGGAAGTGAAAACAATGTGTGTTTGGTTAGATACATTGCATATGTTACCACAAGAGTTTTCATCAAATTGGCAGTTATTCGTGTAGCGACATTCCCAAATTCATGACATTTATTTTTAGAGAAGGAGAATAAACTTTTATGTGATCAAAATAAATAATACAGGACCAGTGAAACATCTCAGAGGCTTTGTTGTTGGGAATGGCATCAGCTCCTGCCAAGGAAGAACACTCAGCACACTTCAGCTTCCAGACATTTATTCTTGACATAATGAAAATGCCTTCTCTCTGAGTACATGGCCTCTCTCTCTTACATCAGAGTCTACAAGCCAGGGAGGGTAAAAGATGTATGAGCCCATTCAGACGGAGCACACCAGTAACTCAGTGTATTTCTCTTTCCTGAAATGGGTGGAGGCTTTTCCCTCTTGAAAGTGAATGCTAGAGTTTTTTGGACTACCACCCCTGTGTGAGGGACAGTGGCTGCCTAAGGCAGGACAGAGACAAAATTTTTGCTTTTCCAACTTTCAAACATGTTGTTGAAGAGATAGGGTAAATATTTTTCTAAAGAACTCCTCACATCAAGCAGTGCTACTGTGAATCACACATTGCTGCTTACTAGACCTGTCTCTGCAAGCACAGCTGCTTGCATTCTTCTGCATGTACTTGTAGCTCGCAGACTGTAAGCCCTAAAGTGAAGAGGAAAGAGGGAGAAAAGGGATTACAGATGATCTGACTGGATTCAGCCTGAAGAATCTGAGGCAGCAGCTGCTTAAAGCTTCTGCAGGGGTTATCTAACTAAACCTGAGGGATTAATATAGGACTCTGTTCCTAGATAACTTATCACCACAGGCATTAACCAGGAGTTTGTAACACAAGTAAAAGCATTCACCCCTTCTGCTTCAGCATCCTTTAAAATTGCAGCCAAGTGGCATCAGAGTGCACAGTGACATCAGATCAGTCCTTTCTAAAGATCTATACAGAACTGCATTGTTTCCTGCAAATCAGCAGTTTTAGGCCACATTCTATGAATCCCAGTGGCCTTGTCTTTCATTGAACAAAATGTGAAGCAGTGCTGAATTGAATGGAGGCTTTAACCAAGCTGAATAATAGTTAAAGCATTCCATGCTGGGGTATGCAAAAGAACAGGCTATTCTGTAAAAGTACAAGCAGCCATGTAGTAGATTAGATTGTCTGTATGAGCATCTCTGAAATTCAATCCTTTCTTATATCATTTCAAAGGCAGATGGGCAATGTTTTGCCAAGTCTGCAATTTGGTGGTGATGGAATTTTCTCAAGAATGTGATGGAAGTTAGATGACTATTTAGAATTTCATATATTTGTGAGAGAACAGAGGAGGAATAATGGGGGGTCTTCTAAACTGCAAGAAAAGAGAGGAAATTTGCTACACACTGAAGCATCGGACAAGCTGAATCTGCTTATAAGGTTCCTGGCAAAACATTAAGTGCCTTACAATTCCAAATCAAAGGACTACTGGTGGGGAAAAGCTGTAAAGAAAAGAGCAAAATCTGCAAATCCAGTTATAATTTGCTTCTGACAGGAGATAGGAACAGAGAAATTAAGAGAGTCAGGGAAATGTAAGGGATTTGTGTCCAGGTGAGTATTTTTGGTCCCAAACTTGAGAAGAGGTAGGAAATGGTAGGAAACACTTGGAAAAAAAAGAATAAATAGGGTAAATACATCAAAAATAACCATTTCATGTATAAAGGCTTTTCACAGATTTTAGTTTTGCACAAGGACGTTGAAAGACTTCTTGGCTATATTCAGTTATGATGTGTTCCTTAGAATACATGCAGTAGAAACTGTGCAAACTGCTCACTCTTCACTTTGCCACAGCTCCCTTCAGGCTTTATTTTCGTTGCATTTGAAAAGGAGATTTTATAACTAATTTCCTCTTGACTAGAGCACGTCTATGCCAGCTATGACAGTATTGGTAGGTAATACTATACAGCTAAACTGTTCTCCTATCTATATAACCATTACAATTATTGCTACTCCTGATGTACTAGACAGTTTTCTGCATTGGACAGAGAAAAGCTATCTCCCTGTTTGGGGCATCAACTTCCCTACAGTTCCTAAACATTAATAAGAGAACAAAATAATAGCCGATTGATTTTGAAGTAAGGGTTGAAAAGAAAATCCTAAAGACAGGCTGCAGAAGGATTCAAACTTACACAACAGGTGTAACTTTGGATATTGATTTCAATTATGTGATACAAACAGCTTCAGGTCATTATTGCAAACATTGAATGTCTCATGCTGATCTGAAACTTGTCCCAGTTTTGTTCTGTTTAAGCTCCAGTAGAATAAAGAAAATAGGACAGCTTTCAGGTGTTGTGGTTTGCATTCCAGTGTGTGCTTGGGGCATGTCTATATACCTGGCTTCGTCATTTCTATCCCACAGAGTGTTGTAGTAGTTGATGTTCATCTTTTATAATACCTTAATACAGAAATGTGTATGTTGCATCTGAGCCTTGTTATAAGGAATTCTACCTGTAGCTTCACTCTACAATGTGTTAGCCACTCTGGATCAGAGCAGTATGGGTGAACATGGGGAAGCCATGATTCAGCTTCTTCTTCAATATCTGGACCTGACTTACTTTTATCATCCTCAGTAGGAAAAAAGATCACCATCTCATGATTCACAGAAGATTCATTACATATTATGGATGCAATTCTGCCCCTGTAATTGGCACTGGAGAGGCCTTCCCTTGAATGCTGGGGGCAGTTTTGGGCCACTCACTTCAAGAAAGAGATTGAGGTACTGGAACGGGTCCAGAGGAAAGCAACAAGTCTGGGAAGTGACTAGAGAGAAAGTCTTATGAAGAGAGTCTGAGGGAGCTGGGGCTGTTTAGCCTGGAGAAGAGGAGATTCGGGGGGACCTTATCATGCTCTATAACTACCTGAAGGGAAATTGTAGACAGGTGGGGGTCCAGCCCTTCTCCCAGACAACTAGAGGTAAGACAAGAAGGCAGGGCCTGAAGCTGCACCAGGGAAGGGTTAAGTTGGATGTCAGGAAGCCCTTTCTTATGGAAAGGGTGATCAGACACTGTAATAGACTGTCCAGGGAGGTGGAGGTGTCTCCATTCCTAGAGATATTTAAGGACAGACTGGATGTGGCACTTAGTGCCATGTTCTAGCTGATGTGGTGATGTTAGGCCTTAGGCTGGGCTTGATGATCTCACAGGTTTATTTCAGCCTCAATAATTCTGTGATTCTGTGATTTTTAGGACTTATTTCAGTCCTCACCATTTGCTTTCATGGCAAACTTTTGTCATTCCTCTGTGCTTCTTAATTACAACTTCGCCATTCAAAACTGGAACAGTAGCTTCAGGTTTTGCCAGTGTTTGTTCGTATTCACTCTTGCTTTCACATCCTCTCACATGGCAGCACAAACGTGCTAACCCCATCCTCCTTGCCTCTTTAACTACCATTTCTCCTCTCTCTTCAATCTCTTTAATCTCGGAAACCACACTGTGTCCTGCCTTGTCAGTTGCCTTCCATACAGCTGAGTTCCTCTCAAAATCAGTCTCCCGTTGGCTCCTCTGTGCAGTATGACGATTTTCACACTGGGTTGGGTTTTTTTCACAGAATGGCTTTGGTTGGAAGGGAGCTTAGAGATTGTCTACTTCCAATCCTGCTGCAATTGGCAGGAACCCCTCTTACAAGACCAGGTTGCCCCCAGTCCCATCCAAACTGGCCTTGAACATTTCCAGGGATGGAGCAGCCGCTACCTCCTTGGGCAGCTTGTTGCAGTGCCTCAGCACCCTCAATCACTTCACCCTCACTACCATTTTCCATAGAAGCCTCCAGATTTTATTGCAGTTCTTTGTGGGAATGCTAAAGTACTTTGTACATTTTTCCTCTCTCTCCTGCCTTTAAATTATCTCAGGGTACTTTTACCTACAAATATAAATTTAATTACTATCTTAAAGCCGTTCACAGTCCTCTCTCGCCATCTCAGAGTTGTTGCCTTTTCATGTGTTTGACATTTATGATTAACTATCAACTTTTCAAGTTCAACAAAATTAAAACAGGTAACTTGATATTCACTCACAACAATTTCCCACTATTTTCGTAATCACTTGCAATCATTTTCTCATTCCATCACTCCAAACTCAATCCAAAGATACATATTTTTTCCTTGTACCTTTCACTAGCCTCCCTTAATCAGAGAGACAGTTCTACAAACTGTTCTACAAGGTAGTTCCTACCACTATTCTCTCAAGAAAAACCTCTTTTTTTCTAGCTGTGATCAGCCAGCATTTCACTATCACATACAGTTAGAAATACAGGACACATTTAGCCTCCCCTCATTTACATAAAATGCTGCTGCAGAGATTGCTCTGCTACTACAAAGTTTTGTCACTGTCTCTTCACATTCTTTCACTGTTAGGACCCTTTTTTCTATGAAATACAATGTAGTTGTCCTTATTTTTTAATGCTCAATGCATTATAGCACCATATTTATAAGTTCGAGGAACTAAACAGCAGGAACCTCAAATAACTCCTCAGTTCAGTCTCTATTTTAACTGCTCTGCCTCTCAAATGACACTATTACTACATACATAATGCTGTTTAGGGATCTCCATGTGGGTCACCTGCCTGTAGCTACTTGTTCTTAACTAAACACAAGCCGCTGAATGTGTGCCCAAGACCCTAGGCCAGTCCTGAAATGTTTAATGGGGAGAAGTAGAAATAGTGGCAGAAGAGATAGAGGCCTTCACAAAGAATATAGAGCATGGAGATCTTATACAAGTATAAGCTGGGGACTGACCTGTTGGAGAGCACTGCAGGAGAAAGGGACCTGGGGGTCCTAGTGGCCAGCAGGATGACTATGAGCCAGCAATGTGCTCTTGTGGCCAGGAGGGCAAACAGCATCCTGGGTGGATCAGAAGGGGGGTGGTTAGCACATCAAGGGAGGTTCTCCTCCCCCTCTACCCTGCACTGGTGAGACTGCATCTGGACACAAGTATTGTGTCCAGTTCTTGTCCCCTCAGTGCAAGAAGGACACATTGCTGCTGAAGGGTGAAGCGCAGAGCAACAAAGATGATGAAGGAAGTGGAACGCCTCCCTTATGAGGAAAGACTGAGGAAGCTGGGTCTCCTTAACTTGGAGAAGAGTTGGCTGAGGGGAGACCTCATTAATGTCTAAATATATATGTGAGGGGTGGGTGTCAGGAGGNTGTCGATGATCCTTCTGTGGCAGGGGGATTGGAATAGATGATCTTTCGAGGTCCCTTCCAATCCCTAATGATTCTATGATTCTATGAATAGACAAACCTTAACATTTTAGTTTGCAGTAAAATGGTAAATGGAAAAATAGTAGGGATATCTCATGCAGAAAGCAATCATGTTTATACTGAATGACTTGATTTCTGTCTTTTGAGATTCTGCATGTGTAGCGTCATTTTGTTTAGGATTGGGGACCAGCAGAAATGACTGATAAAGACTTTTAAGTATACTTGATCCTATTTTATACTAAAGTTGTTGTTGAATTATGTATTTTAGGTTACACTCAGGAGAAGTGCAGAGAAAGGCACACTGAACTGGTCTTATATAGCAGTTAAAAGCCTTCTTCAAATGCTAATCATTCATAATTACTTTACTTCAATTAGTAATGAAACCACAAATTGCCCTCTCCAAGAAAAGAGAATATATTCCATGCTCTGATTAAAAGGGAACAGTGATCTTCAAATTGTAAAGCGAATGATTGATGTGAAGCAAAACTCTCTCATAATTTTGTTCTTTTAACTCTTTGATGAACCAGTGAACAAAGGCAAATTCCTTCAAAGTCTCAGCAGCATTATTACTAATTCACATAAAGAAAAGCACATCTGTGTTCATACTTTCACACTTGAAAAATGTCCTCACTTTTGGGTTATTTTATATCGTTTACTAAGCAGGTGGTGTTGCCCCTCTTTTTCTCTCCAGGAATCAGATCTTAATTGCCTACTTCCTAACACGCAATAAAATCAAAAAGTGACTGAGTGGCTGGTAACTGGTTGTTAGGCAGCAGTCCCAGAAAAGCTTTGGGCAGGAACGAAGGCGCCTTGTTGATTCAGTACAATGTCTATCACTTAAGAGTACACAATTGATGATAAAATACCTAAGCTGAATGGTGACACAAGACCTTCTTCACTTAGTATCAGTAATCTAAATTGCCAAGAAGAGCATTTACTGGAAGAGTGCTTTTGCTTGATCTTACTGCACGTGTTTGCCGGGCAATAGCATATTTCATGCTCTAGGATATGCAAATAAACAGTATTGAATCAGCTATAATGAATTGGGGAAGGTACAAGGGAAAGAGGATTAGATAATGAATTCAGAAAGTAAGTTTCTGCTTTTCAATGATTTCCCAGCCGGTGGATTACAGAAAATAAATGTTGTGCTCATTATGCTCTAAAATGTTCTGTTTTCAGATGTTTAGGAGGATCTTTTATAACCAGGGTTTTGTTCGCTGGGTTTGGTGGCATTTTTATTGTGTCAGGAACATGTATGGGATATGAAGTGGAAATAATGAGGACAAGTGTCTACAGTATTTTGAAAAGCAGAGACAATCCTCATCACCGAAATGAATGCGTAGGCAACTGCTATAGGAGCAGCAAGAAATGTATTAACAGGAAGAGAGTTCCAGTAGTTCAAAGCTTTACACTTCTTTCACTAATTAAGGTCTTCATGGAATTCTTGTAAAGCCCCTCAGCATGTTCTCTGAAGAAAGAAGGAGGTGGTATCTCCTTCCAGCCATTCTCCTTTGGTCTTGACTGCCCTTCATTTGAGGGGGTAGGTGAAGGAAGCTAATGTAAACTATAAATCATCCCAACATTATAACATCATTTGAAAAGGTGCAGACATCTATGTAATTGTAATCACTCACCTCTGTATGTGAATAGGGAAAAGGACATCTCCTTACATAATACAGTTGCACATCTATAGCACTGATTAATTTCCTGATGAAATCTATAGATAACTTAGTATAATAATTAGAAAAGCTTCATAAATCATTTACCAACTATCTAGAATTCGGACAGTAAGCCGCAGTTTCTCTAAGATGATGTCTGGTTGCCCTGTTAGTATCAACTACATTAAGAATATTTTAGTGAACTCACAGCAAACCCATAAGTGTTATAACAGATCTGAGGAATGATTACTACTTCACAAAACATCACTGTGAGCATCTCTTTGATTTCACAGTTAACCCTTTGTCTCAGTTCAGCTGGAGAACTGCTAGTTTGGGAAAAGCCATTTGTTGTAGGTAAGAACAACAAAAAAGACTGAAAGGATTTGTTGTGAGATGGTTAGTGATGTCATGACCCTATTGAGATGTTTAGATCACTAAAACCAGAAATAAATTCTTTTTTACTTTCTTTCATGATTGCCAAATTGCAACAATAGAATGTCCATAAAACATTGTGTATAACACATGTCAAGTACCTACGCTATTGTTTATTCATCCATATTTTCAACACAGCACACAGTACAGAACCTCTGCTAATTAAGGGACTTTTTGGGAGATTCATTTCGGTTAAGTGCCTTGGTTTTCTCACACAGTTTTAACTTCTACCCGAGACATGACGTTTGACTTTTCTGAAGGAAGAAGTCTAGGAATTAATGTTATTAGAAAAACACAACATTATTTATTACCGTGTTACCTCCTCCAGTTGATGAAACATGGCAATGAAATAAGGAACTGAAGACAACGTATTTATAACCTATACTATTCTAAGACTGTCCTCCTCTCTGGCTTCCTGAGGTGGATATTGTTTGGTTTGACAGTATTATCATCAGACTATCAATGGACTTTCAGAGTCATCAATATTTCTAAATCTGCAGAAATAAAAAGTACTTTCCCAGGAGTCATTCAAATCACTACTTCTAATGCACTAAGAATTCTGCAGAGAAACATGGAAAATCGCTGTGCAAAAGAACGGTTCATCATAAAAGCTAAATATGGTCTTTTATAAATCAACTTTTCATATACTAAAAGCTCTCACAGCACCATCTTCAGAATCCATGGCTTATTCTATGATAAAAAATATGGAAAATGAACTGTGCATAGATGAAATACATGGAATACTGGCATTAGCTCTGTACATTCTGTGAAGAGCAGTCAGGAAAAATAAGCAATTCAAAGAATTAGTGAAAATATATGGGTAAAATAGAAATCTGTTTGCTAATTTTCTAATACAGAATTGCTTTTAATCAGGGTTATATTCAGTAATTGATGAAGACAAGGTGCTGCTTTAGCAAGAAGTGAAATTGCGTTTCAACCACCTACAATATAACCAGTTGTTTAGGTAATCTATTCCATTTATAGACAGCTTAATAGTTTCTTTTTGTGATAAACCATCCCAAAACACCACAATGCAATTGAAAAGTTTGCCTTCATATCTGAAACACAGAGAAATAGAGAACTAAGCAAATCAAAAGAATGCAACGTAGCACTGGATTGTTGTAGAGCAGACGATGCGCAACAGGAGAGACAATTATGATTTAACTGGGATTGATAGCATAGAAGAGCAGCTAAGAGTAGTAGACTGAAAACACGGAGAAGACATTTTCTCTGATAAGGATGACTTCTAGGCTACAGAAAAAAAATTATGTAAGTCAATTTTTTGATTGGATTTTAGAGAAACACTGAAATGCCACATAGGAAATACTGATGCACTGGCAGAAGAGGAGCTGGAAAGCTGTTATGATTTCTCCTCTTTCATTACTCTGTTCCTACCATTGACAGCATTAAGTATTTATAACACTTTGTCTTCATTTCTATAGTAGTAAGAGGTATGTTAATTCCATGTTTTAGGTGAAGGAACTCAAGGTCTATGGGAACAAGTTACAATGAGCTAACAGATATAAAAAGGGTGAAGACTATCACCATGTAGTTGGAGATCTACAGGAAAGCTATCTGTAGAGTGGTCCTTTATACACAGAAGAGCTAAGCACTCCTAGAGCACACACCATTTTATAATGCCAACAGCTTATTTATGAGCTAGTCCCTGAGAGGTCAACCAAACAGCTCATATACAGAGATTATAAACACTAAATAAGCCTTGTTCAAGAAAGTGTACAAATGATAAGGTTATTAGGATGTAATTAGGCACTAGGATGTAATGAAGTTAAATGGACATCAAACTGTTGCCAGGGAGCAAAGGCGGGATATTGTGGGTTTTTTGGAGCAGGGTGAATGGATGAAGGCGAACGTAGTGGCCAGCTCATCAGAACTGAGAAATTAGCAGGGTCCTTCTTCTTTCACACAAATGCACGCCATCATTAGCTGTGACACATATCCCCAGAGAACTTTGGAGACTAGTGTACTTTCAAATGGTGTAGGAACTGTCTTAAAGAACTGTGCTCCTCAGGAGAATGTAATTTGTACATCTTATTCACTCTCTTGATAATAACCAGTGATTCAGAGCATATTTCTGCTTCAGTATTTCCAGCTACTTCAGGAATCAAAACTCCTAATTTGTCTCCTCCTTGTTCTTCAGCTATATCCAGCTGTGTAACAGACTAGCAAGCAGACTCCTCCATAAAGCAACTGTCTGTTCTTTGCATAAACTGGGATTGATGAATCCTAATAAACCCATGTTTTGAGTTTGCACATTCAGATTCAAAAAATGTATAGGCAGGACTGCTGACTGTGATGCCATCATACAACAGTATGCTTGTGTTCTGCCTCTATGACATTTTATGTGGTTCTGTCTTCTTGTCACAGAAAGAACTGAAAATGTAAAGTAAGCAAATGCAAGGTACAGAAATTTTTTTCAGGATTCAAAACCCAAATCAATCTGATTGTACAGCAGTAGATTCAGGTACAAAACAGAATACATGAAGACCTAAAGGCAATCCTTGCGGCAGATCCTGAATTGCACCTCAGAATTGAGGCTGCTGCAATCTGTTTTGAAAGTTGTACATTCTCTGGATAGATTCTGTAGCTTCAGACTCACAGAGAATTAAGCTCTATTACCAGGAATACTTTTGTCAAGCCTTTCCATCATACACAGTAATTTTTCACCTGCTGTTTTTCTGGTTATTTAGATTAGCTGGCATCCACAATGAACCTTCAAATAAAATAGGGCTTTTTTTAACTACCTTTACGTAAATGTCTAATTTAGAACTGGTTACATATCCATGGCAAAAAAAGCAGCTAAATCCTCCCCACTACATATTTTAAGTCAATATTATTAAGGAAGATGCAAAAGAAAATCCAAGTTTATCTTGCAAGCAGAAAGATTTTCTCAATGAAAAAATGGGAACTGTTCCAGTTTGTCCAGGATCTCAAAATAACTCTCCCATCATAACATCTCTTAGCCACCAATGTCAGGAATGAGCTCAAATGAAACAGGGCCAAGATGGACTGTCCCTAAGCTAGAGGATCCGTAGCTCTCCAAAAAGAAGTCTGGGACAAGGCAACCAGACAACGACCTAGTGTAGACTTCATGCAGCATTCATTTCAGGCAGCAGTAGAGATCTGTCTGGACTCAGGCCAGTGTCAGGCTTGAGGCACTGAAAAGCTCTTTTTGTTCTCAGTCCCTTCTGGGTTTTGGCCAAATAAAGCTTGCACACACTATCAGACCTGCTTTTCTATTTATAGCCCTGTTTAGACATCTATCGGTAACTTTGCAGACCTCTTGGAGAACATCTACCTCATGGCAGATGCTTTGCCAGTGCACAGACTGCAGGGAAATAAAGCTCACCAGCACTACCCACAGCACTGCTCCTTCCAACATGCACACTGGTGGCCTTTCAGATGAGGCAGCTGGCGTCCATTGCCATGAAATGAGAGCTGGAGAATGGATAAGGGGAAGCAACACATTTCCACCTTTAATTTTGGTCTCTCTCAGTCTAGAAGCTGCATGCCTTGGACCTGTGAGGCAGGAATTGCTCAGATGCTATTGTTGAGATGCAGTAACAAAGAATCTGCTTTGTAAAGGTAAGTGAACTATGAATACATTTTACCTTTGAAATAGTACACACTACAGGGCTAGAAATTACTAAATAATAGCAAAGCCAGCAGAAAGAACAGAGCTCCTCTTTAAAGTACATCTTTTCCTCCTCTAATGGATAGACTTCATAATTTGCTAATCCTGTGATGATTGTGAGGGTAACCTGATAAAGCAAAGCAAGATCTCTGACATTCCCACTCAATCCTCCGATCAGGTAAATGAGTGGGGTTTCAGTTTAAGTGACTACATTAATCATAGGCTACTCAGCACAAGAAAATTAATTTCCATGAGTTTCATAGAATCACAGAATCCTTAGGGATTGGAAGCAACCCAAAAAGATCATCTAGTCCAATCCCCCTGCCACAGCAGGATCACCTAGACCATGTTGCACAGGAACACATCCAGGTGGGTCTTGAATGTCTCCAATGAAGGAGACTCCACAACCCCCCCGAGCAGCCTGTTCCAATGCTCTGTTACCCTCACTGTGAAGAATTTTCTTCTGATATTTATAAGGAATCTCCTATGTTCCAGCTCCTATACCCCTTGTCCTGACACTAGATGACTTTGAGAAGAGCCTGGCTCCATCCTCCTGACACCCACTCCTCACATACTTATAGATATGAATGAGGTCACCCCTCAGCCTCCTGTTCTCCAAACTAAAGAGACCCAGCTCCCTCAGCCTTTCCTCATAAGGGAGGTGTTCTACTTCTTTCATCATCTTTCTTGCTCTATGTTGGACATCCTCCAGCAGCAATGTGTCCTTCTTGAACTGAGGGGCCCAGAACCGGAAACAATACTTCACATGTGACCTCAGCAGTGCAGAGTAGAGGGAGAGAAGAAACTCTCTTGATCTGCTAACCAGCCCCCCTTCTGATCCACCCAGGATGCTGTTGGCCCTCTTGGCCACAAGAGCACATTGCTGCTCTTAGTCATCCTGCTGTCCACTAGGACGCCCAGGTCCCTTTCTCCTAAACTACTGTCCAACAGGTCAGGCCCCAACCTATACTGGGACCTGGGGTTGTTCTTGACCGGAGGCAAGACTCCACACTTTCCCTTGTTGTACCTCATTATATTTCCTCTCTCCAGTTCTCTAGCCTGTCCAGGCTAGAGACACCATCCATCTTATGTCATCAGCAAACTTGCTGACAGTGTACCCTAATCCCTCATCCAAGTCATTAACGAAGAGTTTGAAGATGACTGGTCCCAGTACCAATCCTGGGGCACCCCACTAGATACAGACCTCCAACTAGATTCTGTCCCGTTAACCAGTACTCTCTAGCTTCTATCCTGCAGCCAGTTCACAATTGACCTCACTACCCAATTATCCAGTCCACACTACCTCAGTTTGGCTGCAAGGATGCTAAGTGAGACTGTGTCAAATGCCTTACTGAAGTCAAGATAGATTACATCCACTGCTCTGCCATCATCACCTGGTTATGCCTTCATGCAAGGCTATCAGGTTGGTCAAGCATGACTTCCCCTTGGTGAAGCCATACTGACTGTCCCTAATGACCCTCTTGTCCCTGACTAGAGACAGCATCAGGACACATTGTTCCATCACCTTTCCTGGGCTGGAGGTGAAGCTGACCGGTCTATAGTTACCTGAGTCCTCCTTCTTACCCTTTTTGAAGATTGGAATGACATTTCCTAACCTCCAGTCTCTAGGCATCTCTCCTGATCCCCATGGTGGAAAGTGGCTTAGCAATGACTTCCACCATCTCCATTAGCATGGCGGGTGCATCCCATCAGGTTTGCGTACATTGAGTTTGCTCAAAACATCCCTAACCCAGTCCTCATCAACCAAGCCAGATTCCTCTTTTGCGTCGACTTCTTCTGGAGCCTCAGCAGTCTGGGCTTTGATACCAAGTCAGCTCCCAGAAGTACAGATGGAAGCAAAGAAAGTGTTCAGCACGTCTGCTTACTCTGTATCCTCTGTCTTCAGTGCACACAGCTCATTCAGCAGGGGTCCCATATTGCCTCTAGGTTTAGTTTTGCCTGCAGTGTATTTGAAGAAACCCTTTCGGTTACCCTTGACCTCTCTTGCAAGGTTTAATTCCAAGGAGACCATGGCTTTCCTAGCTGCATCCCTACATTCTCTCAATAGAGACTTATAATCATCCCAAGAAGCCAACCCCTCCTTCCATGACCTGTAGACTTTCTTCTTCCTCTCTGAATTTCTCAGTGGCCTGCATGTGAAAAAGGTTTAAGGGAGACTCATCCATATAGCTCAGATGTAACTGGGGTGTAGGGCACACATGGAGAATGGAAAGTAGCTCTGAAGTGTTGGGGGAGACAGAAGACCCTGCAGGCACCCATGGGTGCATTCAGGCAGCAGAAGACTGACCACTTCTCATCACGTACCTTTTTGTTCATCTCTCTGTTGCAATATCACTTAGAGCATCAGTTTCCCCAACAGCTTTGAGAAAGCTGAGCTGCTGACGAGGCACAGTACTGCTTAGGATGCTAAATGCTTTCTGGTCAGTGTGGTGCTGCCTGGACACCCAGGCTTATAACAACAGGTTGCTATCTCAAGCTCCACAATGTATTAATTCCTCCATAGCACATCTGTTTCTTACAGCTGACCTCATCTCTGGCAGCCTGGAGACTTATGGCCATTACTTCAGTGCCTACGCTTCTGTCTTTGGTGCTCTCAGTGGAAAACACCTCCATCCCTTTCCTCTCCAAATCTGCCAGATTGTTAGGTGAGGAACAGCCTAAACAAAGTAACAAAACATAACGCTTAAAAGACTAAAAGGGGGCAGTGTTTTGTTTCGGAAGAATGGAGAGTGTCAACAGGACACCACACAGATGACACAGACAAAATGTCATCCCATGCCTGCATGCTGCTATACAGGATAATCTGCCTCGTCACATAGATGTATTAGATCCATTCTAAAACAATAAACAATGGCTTATCTTGTGGTTGTATGGTTCACATACTATTTTATCTGTATGTTAAAGAAACTAAGCCTCTAGACTTATCTAGACAATACTTACAAGATTTCCTTCTCACCATGTCCAAACAATCAACTTTCCCGTAATAATTTGTGCCTTGATACAAACTAAATCTCTAAGGTATCTTTTCATGGAGTTTTCCTAGCATGGGATGATTTATTTAATTGATGAATAGCTTTGTATGTGTTTATTTTTAATCCTACCCATTTATCTTATGAATAATTGCTCTGTTTGTAATTATTTCAAAGAAATAATACCAGCATTTTTAATGATAATAATGAATGGCATGGCTTTAGCAAGCTTTTTTAATGTTTGTAAAACAACACTGGTTAGTCAGAATGAAATATTTACCCAGTTAATAGCTAAGAGCTTAATTTTTTTTGCTTGATCCCACGTCAATACAATGCATCCACCAGGCTCAGTTTCTCTTTGAAATCCACAACCAGATTGTTTTTTTAATCATGCTCTCATGCTTTCAACTCCGCAGAATATTCTTGCAGGTATGTATGCTACTAGTTAAAGAATATGAAATGCTATCAGAAAGAAAGATATATAAATGCTATAGCATTTTACCTGCTGTCTCTCATCTTCAGTATCCAACAGTTGTGCCATGTTGAGAATTTAAAATGGAAGGTCTCTGTGCCAGTGGAGGGTGGTTTTTTTTTTCTGTCTGGCAAAACAGCTCCATTATCCACTGGTAAGGATCCACTCCTTGTGCCAACGTGCTACGAAGAGTGGTTATTATTTCATGAATACTGGTTGTCTCTGGGATGGTTCAACTGAGGTTATCATTGCCAGTTTGCCTTTTCTAAGCTTATATTAAAAATTGCAGGAATAACTGTCCCCTTGTTCACTGAAGACAAGTTTTTACCACTTAAGCAAAGACTGTGCAGAAATACTCTCCGCAGCTGCAGGCTCAAGATCTCTTAAAAATAGGAGAAAATCCGTCTCTGGGTGCGTGAACCTGAACCCTGGCCTGTGATCCAAAATTCCTTTTTAGGCCCTTAAATAGGCAGAGGAGGTTATAGAAGCCCTCATTACCTAGTAACGTCACACAAGTCACCCCTTCCAGTTGCATCCATCAGCCCAGTGTCACTAGAGACATGTTATTCTTCTTTTGCCAAGTCCGCAGGCTGCCGAGGCTATTATTTTGATAACAGGCCTTCAGATATTTCTGTTTTAACATCTGAAGCTCTTCACAAAACTTCTGAAGACTTTCAGGGAATATTCAAACTATTCCACCTTAAATATGAAGAGAGACCTAACTATTGTCTGCCATCTTTTCTCTTTTGATTCTTACAGAAAAAAATTCAGGATGATATTTGTATTTTCAACTCCTTTTTGACAAGTGATGCTGATTTGAGACTGTAAAGCATTATTTTCATCTGTTAATTTTTGAGCAGTCTAAACAGTTGATATTTCTACTATTTAAATCTATGAAATAGATTTTACATTCAGTGCTTTTCCAAAAGTACCAGAAAAATGTTTACAAATTTCAACAAACTTTTGGAAAACTTATTCCAAATTTTATACTTCATCTGCTTCACTACCCGCACTCTCTTTCCCAGATCACTGGATCATTAAGGAAGTCATTAACACTGCTGCTGCTATCGCTTTCATTAATCTCATGGCAGAGGCTTTTCTTAACAAGCAATGCACATTATATCGGTTTTGCTCAAAAAAAGCAAACAAGGACTGAGCACATTTATTGTTAAAAATTTATCTCTCTGTTGCACATATGTGATGTGCAACAAACTTGAAGCAGGAACTGGAGCCTTCTGAATATCACTGTGTACTGAAAGCTGATAAAACTACTGTGAAATTTCTTTCAGCCTGTGGCAAAGCATTCAGCAAATGCTTTATTGTGAAAAAGCACTGTAAAGTTTGCCTCAAATTTTGAAAGACCTTGCATATTTGGGAGCTTTGCTTCCTGGGTTTCTTGCATCCTGCTCTTTTTATGAGCACGTCCGTAAGCAGAGAACAAAAAACTGGGTTTGGCTTAAACAGAATGGCAACATTTAAGTAAGTTATTTTAGTTTAAACACGATGACATTTCAGATTATTGTGTCTATCACATTAAAACACACTTACCTTTTACTTACTCTGTGCTTTGTACCTAACTGTACATTTCCATAAAAGCTCTCCGGTAGAAATACAACTACATTAGTTTCTAGGCTATAAAAACTTCTCCCTGTCTCTCCTACTAAAAGAGAAAATGACTGGAAATCCATAACAGTTCATCAAATCAGTTGTGCTGATAAACCCCAGAATTTCAATTTCACTGTATTTTTTATTGGTTGAAAAAGTTATTCAAGCTCTAAACATGAATTATGTATTCCAGAACATCTTATAATGTATCTTGTGATCCACAACTATAAAACAAATCTCACAGAGTCTTCTTGTATCATTCCATTATTCTCTCAGCAACGTAGTTCTCTAATATTAATTTCCTTGGGGGCTGCAAATTGTTAATTAAAAGTAATTCAAAATATTCTCACAACACACTCACACTGACAGTGCTGCAGCACCATCCCCATAAATACATTGCTATCGTTTCATTAGACTAATGAGTGTCCTTATAATTATTACAATAGAGGCTGTACCCTGTTAACCCCCACTGTTTGCATGGATTTCTAACACGGCAGGCATACTTAATATAACACTGCATCTAGGCACAGCACACTGCACACATAAGAAAAAGGTGGTAATAAGGGATGGGTGTGGGGGAAAGCAAAGGTACTGCAGCTCTATGGCCCATTTGGCACTGGAATGCCTGGAAGAATGGTTTTCTGAACATAACTCAACTTAGCCACTTAGTCAACTACAAAGTTTGTCTCACTATGCTCTTTAGTCAGTCAGTCAGTCACAGCAGATTCCCATTCTGAATTATCCCCCAGAGGATCAGCCCAGTATCTGTAAGCTACATAAAAAGCCTGAAAAACACAAACTTCCTACCGCAGCTCTTAAAGCTCCGACCTACAGAAAAGTACTGTGAACACTCAGACAAAACAGGGAGCTCCAAAATCTTGGGAGTGGTAGCACTCTGTTCTGGGCATCTCAACAGGTAAGAGTAGTTCAGAACACATTGGCTAAAAGTCCAGATAACGGAGGCATCTTCTTCCAACACAACAGATGTTCACACAAAGGCCTGTACTGCTTAGAGTTACTCTGCCTCCTTTCTGCTGGAAGTTCAAAGTAGTATAGCTCTGTAGAATTCTAGATGCTCAACCCTTGTACTATCCAAACAAAGAGTAAACACAGCAGTCCCTGCACAAAATCAATGACAGTAGCTTAACTAATAGCTACAAAACCTGAATACATGGTTCCATGATTTTTATCTGTGATTTATTTTAGAATATTAGAGGCTTTGAATGTGTGGAGAGAAAACAGAAAATGAGCGCAAGTTTGATGCTATTTTTGCATACCTGTCATAACGATTGAAGGCATTTATGACTCATTCAAACTAGAAAGCACACCTCAAACCATGAAAAGCAACTGACTGAATGTTAGACACAAATCCATGATTTTATTTTTAAGAAAAAGCTCTGAATATTAATGAACCTTCCTAAAAATGGTTTAAAACCTCATGAAACGCTATCTCTAATCACAGCACTAACAAATGTGAGTTCCCTGCAATGGTAGGAGAGCAGTAACTCTACCAAAGGATTGAGAATAATTTTAAAAAAGAAGAAAGACTCTTCTACCCTGAAAGTAAAGCTGCTCTGATGCCATTCAGGATCAACGTATTCCTAGATAACGAAATTCCACCCCAGCATGAGATTTGCATCTTCACCTCAGTTTTCTCATGCAGGAACATTTTCCTTTTTATCAATGCAGCTACAAAAAGGCTTAGCAAACACAGCCAGAGTGGAGTCTCTCGCTGTAGTTCTGACTGAAAACTTAATTGTTCATGTCCATGTCTCGCAGAAAGTTGTACTTGCAGACTCATGATAAATTCAACAGCAGAACAGGAAAATACTTGGGCATATATGCAAATAAAATATTAACCTACATCTGTATGAGTTAATATGCCAAATGATATTACCTGTGTTATGCACATAACTGAATTTCATTTATATTTTAAATCAAATGGTCTGATCAAAAGGAGAAATACTCCACCTGCACTTCAAGCAATGTGGGTCAGTTTAAATACGCTTAATGCTACCGTGTCCTTGGCAAATTTATTTCCGTCATTTAGATCAAAGGCCTGTATTTGCAGCATTTTCCATGCCTGCTCTATAGATACAGATACTTTACTTTCAGAAGAACCTGCTACTAATGCTATTGTAATTGCTCAGAAAATACTAAAATCACAGAATTTAATTCTGTGAAAGATTCTCTTTAATAAAATATTGCTGGGTTGTTTTTTTCTTATGACTATGTCATTATTTATTCTTTTAATGCAGTTCATTTCAGAAGTTTCAAAGTGTCTGACAACAACAACAAAAAAAGATCAATTAAAAGCCCACAGACAACAATGCAGTAACATGAAAGAAATATAATAAAATTAAATGCAAAGTTCTAAATTATTCACACGAAAAGTTTTTAAAGGTATCCACAGTAATAAGAAATAATTTAAATCCTTCAAAGGAAGAAAAAAGGCAGCGGAGGGTTTGAAGGCTGGTATTTGTCTTAATATCTGTAATTAGCTGAATAATTTGGCAATACTTTTGCCTCACAGGCTAGTGGCAGTTGTCTATAGGAATTACACACACTCCGGACTCCTCTCTCTCTTTTAACTCTCTTGGCCCAGGTTTACAGGTCCTTCGTGCTGGTTCACACATTCCTGAATAAAAACTACACTGGCAAAAAAATGCAGAGGTGACAAGCAGCCACTGTCTGCAGTGATGTATGCGTGAGTTAAAACCTCGCCATGTCAGCACCATCACTCCAGCTGCGCTGACTTAGGTTCCGAGGAATGAAGCGGATGCTCTTTGCCTTTGGTGCCTGAGTGCATAAGCATTGGACTGCATGATTTATTCCCTGATCACATATTATGGCACAGTATCTGGAAACCAACATTATGGAGACTTCCTCTACCTCGCTTGATAGCCTTTTCTGTAAAGCACGCTGAGAATCTCACAATTATTTTTATTTGTCATCACTACTGCTCCTGACAGCATCCCAGTTTTACAGACTGAAGACCCAGGAACAATGGAATTAAGGGCTGAATGTAGGATTTATCTAAATTCACCTGGAGCAAGATGATGCACTGCCCCAGAGATAATGGGGGAATTAGCATAATGAGGCAATCAAATGCTTCAGATTCCTAACTTCTCTCCAATGGCTCTTGCAAAGCTTCCTTTGCTCTGTTGAGCACTAAAATCAGCTGAAGGCTGCTGACAAGTGGGTGATAAAGGAAAAGAATAAAACGCTATCACAACTGTTGCCCATTCTTTTTACATTCTCCACACACATGATGCAGAAACCACCATGCTGGGTTAGACTGAAACGGACCAACTCCTGCCCCCAGCTGCAGGTAGTATCTTACGCTTAGGGCACGTGGGAGAAACAGGGCAAGGACAGACTAGTAAGTCTCAGCAATCACTACTTCTGTCAGTCAGAAGGTTAAGGATTTCCTGAATTGTCTATATGCCATGACATAGCCATTCATCTGGCACCAAGTTCCACAAATCAGTGATGAATTTTATGAAGAAGCATTTTCTTCTGCCTTGTTTTACATCTGCTCCTTGAAGTCTGACACATGGGTACTCTTCTTTCCTAACTAAATTATTCTTTACAGGCACCTTTATAATTGCATGTTTTTATTGATCTCCCTGTGATCCCTCTATTTCTTGTATCCTTTGTGTCCCATTTCTTACAACAGACACATCCTCATCCATTTGCTAACTTCCATCTATAGTAAAACCTCCCATTATTCACAAACCTTTTATCCAGCCATTAATCACCGCAACTGATAATTACTATGATTAAGGAATGAATACTTGAATAAAAACATTTCCTCTCCTTTCATTATAGCTTATTTTCCTAAAGGATCTTTCAATAAGGGGCACCATCAGAAATCCTTGTTCACAAGCTCTATAGCTATTCCCATAAAGTGAGGGGCCAAACAACATTCCCACTCACAAAAGACTTTCACTCTCTGCAGTTTATTAACCATTAAAATCACACTTGCCACACCCTTGGTACAGGCAAGCTGACATTTTCTGGCCAGCATCAACTTCATGCAGTGTGTTAGGCATTTCACAGATAGGAAGCAGCCCTGCACCACCGGATTCTCAGTGTTATGGCCCTGGGGGCAGTGTATATGTCCTGCCACTACTCAGTGCACTAGAAGAAAGATCAAACCACTAAGATTGCCCAAAGCAAACCACAGGGTATGATTCATATTTTCATGACCACTCCTACTTACTAGAAGTGCTTCTATATGGTCAGCATATGCCCACAGAAACAAGCCACTGCATTTTGGATGTTCTTGATGGTATGTGGGTCTTTGACATCATTCTGTACCCATCTACACCAAATACATACATGTATAAATGTTTAACATAAAGAACCAGTACATGAGAACCACAAAGCAAGAGCAGTATTCCTACATCTCAGCCCACTGCTGGAATCTTTCTTCCTCTGTTCTGTCCTACTGTACAGATATTAAGTCAAGATGTCAGGGTTTTTGAAATTAAAATAATTAAACTATTTAATTTCAGTTTAGATGCTCTATTGGTAGGATGTTTATTCCATTATTTAGTATGGTACAAGCCATACTAAATTAAGCAAAAAGAATAATGAATAAAATAATTTCTTAATTTTTGTCATTTGTTCCAGGAAAGAGATCATCAGAGGCAAAATATTTTGTCTACATCAAATTCTAACTCCCATTCCTCTTTCCAGGCAATCTCTCCTTAAGATCGTGGTTTATCATGACACTCTTCCTCACTCTTCCTTGCTCAGTTGTTAAGATTATGCAGGATTTTTGGCTGTTTCCTTAAAGTCACAGTGCATCTTGTGCAGTTGAAATGAACCAGGAGTTTACTGAACAATGAACTATACCATCTGGGATGCTACAGTTGGGATGTTCCTGATCAAACATAATTATACCTTTGAGAGGTTCCATTTAGGAAACCTAATCAACCTCTTAGCAAACCACAGGTTTTTATATGATTTTATACAAATTAGTGCACTCTGACTACACATTCACAGTTTCCTTCCATGCCTGCTGAGAGGTTTGACTGCTGCACTGATCCAGCTAGTTCAAAAAGCACCAATTCTGGTAAGCTCTGCAGAAAAGTGACTTGTTCCATTTAACTCCAGGTGACATTCATCTCACTAACTTCAGATAGCTACAACACAGTCATTTTAGTCTGCATCACTAGATCCCCACTACAGTCAGTGGAATAAAAAAGACATTTCACAGGGCAATATACCTCAGTCTAGTGAAAGCACAAGAACCAGCTGAGATACAGACTTTTCCAGTGTAAAAGAGGAAGATTTTTCCAGTGTAGCCATCAAAAATTAGCGAATTCTGCTTCACTTGCACAGTACTCTAATACAACCTTCTTCATAAGTGCACAAGGAGAGCTAATTATTTGATTGTCCTGAGAAACAATAGAGGAGCAACACTTGAGAGCAATGGCTTCTATTTTCTCAAGTGATTAGCAGTCAAGGAGTGCCAACCTGCAAGTGCAAATCATATTCAATTACCATTAATCTAGAGTAGAAAATAAGAGCATGATTGTACACAGAGGTTTGGGGTGTAATTCTGTTGTTTTCAGTGATTTCTTCAGAACATACTATACACCCAGGGATTCCATTTACAGCATGGTCTAAAGCATCAATTTGTCCTCTCTGATGAGTTACTGTCAAACACATTTTCAGCCTAAGACACAGTGAATTTGAAGCAGCAGCATGTTTTTTTTAAGCCCTAAGGAAGGAAGTGGCAACAACACACAGTGAGGTTTGGTCTGTGCTCTGGTTCACATTCAACAGAACGGCTCCACACCACTCCATTTGTGTAGTGTAGACACACTCTGGGCCAAGTATTCCTATCTCCTGAAAAAGCAGCCATGAAGTTTTTCTAAGGCTCAGAATTACACTTTGCTTTCAAGTGCACATGAACTCTGTGTTTCACATCTGGAGCTGAAATCAGAGTTCAGCCCTTGAGGTCCACGTAAATAATGTGAGGCTCTCAGCTGACAATCAGAGCTAGGGAAGTATGCATTAGTATTTAAAACTTGCGTTGCATGGCATTTTCTGGGACATGTTTTCTAATCATTGACATTATCCAAACATGCCACATTTCCTTTTTAGCAAGGTTTTACTGTGGGATTATCTTGATTGATGTGGATAACAGCGTTGCTGTGAAAAGCAGTCTTTTATGCATGCACTCTGGTTCCTGTTAACAACTGTAAAGATTAGGAGTTTATACAACAGGTATTAAAAGACTTTTCCTCTTATTAACCATTTAGGTCAGTGTTTTTCTTTATATTTAGTGCATGAAGGCTTTATGATCAAGCATTCAAAGTTATTCTGCTCTCTCACGTTCAATTTATTGTTGACAAGCTTACTCCAATCTCTGCTAACCTTTTCATATTTCACAGAATGTCTCAGGTTGGAAGGGACCTTAAAGATCACCTAGTTCCAGCCACCTGCCACAAGCAGGGACACCTCTCACTAGATTGCCCAGAGTCTCATCCAACCTGGCCTTGAACAGAACCAGGGAGGGAGTATCCACAACTTCCCTGGACAACCTGCTCCAATGCCTCAGCACCAGATGCTTCTTCCAGAAAGTGCCGCTCTAGCCTTTCCTGTAGACCCCCTTCAGATACTGGAAGGCTGCAGTGAGGTCCCCCTCTAGGGGCCTTCTCCAGGCTGAGCAGATGAAGTTCTCTCAGCCTGTCCTCACAGGAGAGATGCTACAACCCTCTGATCATCCTTGTGGCCCTCCTCTGGACTCACTCCAATAGTTCCATGTCCATCTTGTACTGAGGACTTCTGACATTCTTCTTCCTCCTTATATTTGAGGAATTAAAAAAGCCTGCAGGCTCATGGAGGGTGAATACATTACACTGTACATAAAATGCACTTCCATATTATTTTGTATAACTAAAAACCTTATACAACTACAAAATTTATTAAAATCCCTTATGAAATATGTTGTACCTTGGACATAACCCTTTTGAGGCTCAGAATGAGAATGAGACCATAGGGTTAAAATGAAAACTAGTGCTAACATTAGGCTGAAAGATGGGTACTCACTTGGAAGCCTGTAGCTTCCAAAAAGCTCAGTGTTTGCATGATAAAAGGAATGAATGTTCAAATGAGAGATTTTACATATAAATAGGTTTCTTAAAAAATCACATATGTATATAGCTTAAAAAGAATCTCAGAATCTTTCTGGTTGTAAAATGTTTAGTTGTTGACCTCACTTCATTCTTTTCTAAGGAGAAACAGATGGCGGTAATTGAAATTATATGTGATTTTAAAGTTGTGCCTAATTTATGGATTTTGATACAGCTCTTCATTACTGCATAATAAAAGAGGATTTCTTTCTTCCCATCTTTCTTTTTAGTTTTAATTTCAATTTATATATTTATTTCTTATGTCTGGTCTATGTTACAGGCAAGGAGGTAGTTTTTGCATGCATCTTTGGTCTGCAATATGTCTGCAAACGTGTGTTTGGTCCCAACGCTGGCTGATAACATCATCTACTCCTGGGACAATGGACAAAACCCCAAATCTGCATTATGTTCCCCTCTCATATTTGCAGATACTGCAACCCAGTAAAGATCTCTGTCTCTATTTGTCTGGTGCCAGCCAGCATGGGCTAGCTTGAGCTGAGCTCTGCCATCAGCCAAGTCTGGGCCAAGCCACCTAGTGACTTTGGCAAAAGCCCAGTGAGTGCTAGTATGACTGTCGTCCATCACTCAGCCCACCTCCTCTGCTGCATCCCGTGCCTGAGGGGAGCTGAATTTCTTTTCCATTACCTGAGGATGCAAGGGGGGAGGGAGTCCTTGAAAACACTAATGAGTTACTGTAGTGAAGAGATAGTCCCCGTAGATATGAAATAATAAAAACCATGAACAGAAGGGAATTAGTAGCTTTCCTAAATAAGTAGCATGTTTTCAAGAGCAAGGGTACAAACCTGAAGCAGCAGCAGTAGCATCTTGCCATGAGGCAAGATAACTGGCGTTTTTAATTGTTCTCACTTTTTTTAAAATAAAAGTAGCACTGCTTGATGGCATCACAATGTGACATCGAGGAGTCTGAGATCTGGCTGGCCTCAGTGACTGCCTTACCATCTCGTTTGAACACGCTAGGGCAGGAGAGTTCCTCCAATACTTCCGTCATTCTGGTGAGCGTGTTGTTTCAGAAACACCTTTCCCTTACATGGGAAATGTTTCCAGCTGAAGCTGAACCATTACCATCTGTCTAAATGAAAGATCAGTAAACAATGTTATTTTGTTTAGCAATTAACTGAAAACATAGGTTTCTTTCTTAATGGAAAGAACCATAGAATAAAAAACAATCGGCACAATTCCTTTTCTTATTTAGGTGATAAATTCCTTTTAATGCCATGTGATGAAAACACTTCCCCAGGGAATTAAACCTCCCCTGTCCCATTAACATTGGCCTAAGCTCTATAGGCTAAGTAATCTCATAGCAAAGCCCTGCTCGGCAGTATTATACAACCTCTTCTGGAACCCTTCCCTGTACCCTGCTGAGCTAACACCATGGCAGGTCTCAGGATCTACTTTACAAGATGAAGTTAAACCTTCCGAAATCTTAATTAGTCTAGTGACTAAATTGCATTTGCAAATAGGAAATAGAGGAATAAAGTCCATTTCTCAAAAACTGGAGACAAAATGGTAAGTAACAACATGTATTTGAACAGTTCAGCTAAATTTTATATAACTCTATTCGTAGAGGGGGAATCACTGAGATTTTTGCATGACTGATAGCGTGCTTTAAAAATTATATTTACAAAAAAACAACCCTCTTCTTCTACCTTTCTGATCAGAGAATGACAGAAATTGAATACATCTGATTGTAAGAACAGATTATTGGGGTACAGCCAAGAGCTGCCTCTAATACTCCTCTCAAGCAAACTCCAAAGCAACTTGTCTTCCTCCCTCTGATAGTTCTGTGATGCAGAAAAGGAGTTGTGTCCAACAGGGACAAAACAACTCAAAGAAGCAGCAGCCCTTAAAAATGCTTGGAGCTATTGTTCTCCTACTGCAAGTGGATAAAACCAAGGCAAAGATCCTGGCTCCACAGGCTCAGATGATGAGGCACCACACCTCTGTTGTGAGAAGCTGAATATTGTCACAAAGATGCTCTTCTCCACACCACTGCCTTTCAAGGCCAAATACCAGCTGCACAGCTTCTGAAAAAAATGCAGCCAGATAAATCACCCAATGTTTTATCACTGAATTTATCCAGCAAGTCTAAGCAAGTGGCCTGTTGCTTCAGGTGAAGGGGACCAACCTGAAAAGGCTGGGAAAATTGTGTTAGAATACGAATATAACTGAGGGAAGTGTCAATTCTCAACAGCACAGAGCAGAAGCTAAATTTAAAAAAGAAAAAAATTACTTTCAGGAATTTAAGAAGACAGATGTAAATTACTGACTTTCTAGTACTAAGTTTAAGCACTTAGGATCATAGAATCACAGAATGTGTTGGGCTGGAAGGGACCTTTAAAGTTGCCTAGTTCAAACCCCCCCGCAGTGAGCACTGACATCTTTAACAAGATCACGTTGCTCGGAGCCCAACCAAGCCTGACCTTGAATGCCTCCAGGGATGGAGCTTCTTTAGGCAACTTGCTCCAGTGTTTCACCACCCTCATTGTAAAGAATGTTTTTCTAACATTCAATCTAAATCTACCCCACTCTAATTTAAAACCACTGCCCCTCATTCTGTTGCTACACACTCTTGTGAGCAGTCCCTCCCCAGCTTTTCTTCAGATAGTGGAAGGCTGATATGAGGTCTCCACAGAGCCTTCTCTTCCTCAGGTCAAACAAGCCCAGCTCCCTCAGCTTGTCCTCATAAGAGTGGTGCTCCGGCCCTCTGGTCATTTTCATGGCCCTCCTTGGGACCCACTCCACACCCTCCTCATGCCGGGGACTCCAGAGCTGAACATGGGACTCCAACCAAGCTCTCACCAGAGTGGAGGAGCGAGGCAGAATCCCCTCTCTCTGTTTGCTGGCTACACTGCTTTTGGTGTAGCCCAGGCCTTCTGAGCTGCAAGCACGTAGTTTATGTGACGCAGCTTTCTTCACTCTGTTAACACATTCTATGCCGAACACTGCATTCAAACTAAATATAACATAGCAAAATAATAAAGATCTCTGTAAGAACCCAATAGAATGGTTTTCCTTTAAGTTTCTGGCATGGTAAATACTTACTTGACTAAAATCATGCCTCTATACAACCAATGACAGCCTTGTCTTTAATTATCAAGTTCAGTTGCAAGAACATTTCCAGGAGCCAATGCTCACAAATTTTAAAACAAGTGTTATGTTAAGAGATGCAACACATCATAGAACCATAGAGCTACTTATGGTGGAAAAGACCTTTAAAATCATCAAGTCCAACAATTAACTCATTGTCCCAAGCCCATCACTAAACCCTGTCCTTAAACTCCAGATCCAAACAACATTAGAACACACTCAGGGATGGTGATTCAACCACCTTCCTGGGGACCCTGTTCCAATGCCTGACAACTCTTTCAGTGAGGAAGTTTTTCCATGCCCAGTCACTACATTTAAGGGGAAAATAGCTTCTAGACACCTAAGTACAGAATTCTGCAAAAATTAAGATTAGAGCATGTTGAAGTGATAATAATGCAGAAAAATGTCCTATTTGTGACAAAAAACACCCAACAAAGCCATTCACCATACAGTTAAAATATATTACATGCTTACGCTGGAAGCTACATCTTATTCCTTTCTCAAATCACAGCCCAGCAAAATCTAATGTAGCATTTTGGTCACAGCGATGCTATTTCCCTGCATCACCTAATTAATGGGGACGTACTGGCTTTCTGTTTCAAAATGGGACAGGTCTGTGGAACCACACTACATGCTGCAGGTAGTGATAAATCAACATCTGTGATTGTGAGACACAGAATAACTGATAGTGTGTGATGAGACTCTCATGACAGCAAATGTGCCTGTTTCATTTATGGCAGGGGTGGCTGAATCATACTGATCCCATCATCATGGAATTTTTTACTGAGGTCTGATCATTTCCTTCAGGTCGCCTTAATGCTTGAGCAGATTTCTATCAGAATTACAGGAAAAAATGCCAGGTTTCTGCTGGTTCTGGCTATGACCCTTTTCTTTTTTGCCAGCTTTTTATGTCCCTTCTGCAAGGATTCTGACTATATCACACTCCCCACTGTAGGGTGCACAGAGATAAGGTGAAATATGATAGGAGAGATGCCTACATCTTCCCCCATGTGAAGTCATGCTCTTGCTTCAGCCTAACGAGAAGTCTTCCACTTCACTGCACCACTATTTCTTTGCACACTGGATTTTGTCATAAAAGGCAAAATCTATCTTCTAGCTTTGGATTAATTATTTTTAGAAATAAATACTTCTAAGTAGCTGAGGGGCAAACATACTGTGTAGCTTCCACAAAGCCATAAAAAAGAAACACAACCTCAAATCAATGGCAATGATTACTTCATAGAGTCAATTTAGATTGGAAATGACCTTTCAGGTTGAGTCCAACCATAAACCTATCACTGCCTACGCCATCACTAAACCATGTCCCTACGTGCTTAACACTGCCTAGTCCACCACTAAACCATTTCTGTAAGTGCCACATCTATGTGTATTTTACTGTCTCCAGGGATGGTGACTCCACCACTTCCTAGGTACTCAACCTCAATGTTTTACAACCTTTTCAGTGAAGAATGTTTTTTCAACATCCAGCCTAAACTTCCCCTGGCACAACTGAAGGCAATTTCTGTTTGTACTCGGGAGCAAAGACCAACCCCCCCACTTCACTACAAACTTACTTCAGGTAGTTGCAGAGAATAATTTTCCAAATTAAACGTGGTTGTTTCTTACTTTTCCACACTATTTCCACAATTTTTAGTATCACAATATTTTACCTGAGAAAGAGATTTCTTGCCTTGCAGCCCAGCAATTAGTACTGTCAGAGGCTCAGGTTCAACTCTAATCTCTCTCTGAAACAAAACATTTAGAGAAATGCCTTCCACACAAAGTAACAAAATATTGTGGGTTGGGCTCCTCAGTCTCTCATTTTTCCCCTATTAAGCACTTAAATATTTATTAATAAAAGGAACCAGGGCAACTCCAGAGAAGGCTATAGTGTCATTTTGCATATTGCTGTCCAAAACAGATGCTTAAGCACTTCACACATAGTGGAGCTGTTCCAACAGAGAAGTATGACATTCTGTTACAGCATATAGCTCCATCGTTTGGACAGGTGCTTTCAAGCTAAGGCAACAGCAAAGGAAGCACATCTTCTAAAAATCAGCAGATAATGGAAATGTTTCTGATACACATACCAGGAAAACATGTTGTGTGACAGCAGCTATATCCTCCTGTATGCAAATCCAGCTTTGACTTTTATCTAAAATGCCTGCAAATACAGTTCTGGTTGAATACAGCACGTTGAATTGATTAGCTGGAAGAAGGGAGGGTGCTGAAGAGGAGCACAGATAGATCTGTTTCTTGCCAACTGGAAGCATTTTCATTTATTTATTTTTAAGTCGGTCACTGAACTGACAAATCAATTTATTGTGTAGCCTCAGCGCAGACCGACTGCCCTGAAGCCAAAGCAAGCTGCACATATGTAGGCAAAATTTGTCCTCAGCTTTTTGAATGAACAAGCCCCTCTGAGCTGCACAGTACGGTTCCTCCTGCAGGCTCTGCAGGTTCCATGTCAGCAAATGCCAATGGGTAAACTAAAAGAGAAGCTTTATAGAGATTAAGAGATTACAGTTTCTCTGCAAGATATAATTAAAAGAGAGGGAAGCTTAATTTCTCTAATTCCTAAAAATGGAAAAAATCAGAGTAAAACATCTTGTACTTTTATTTTCACAGAAGTAAATACTAATATGGGTTTCACAAAGCATTGTATGTCTATGCATGTATTCCAGCAGCAACAAAGCAAGTGTTTCCATCTACAAACACTTGCTGAGATAAGCACTCCGCACTATACTATTTCATATGGATAACTGTTGTATATTGCTTTTAATAATTTCATCCAAATTCTTAATTCAGTAATTGCACAACAATTAACGGGAATAAGTGACGCAGTAAAGACTTGGTATTGTGGCAATTCTCTGCAACCTAAAGCGCAATGTAAATACCTGGAGCACTTTTACTTCTTTGCCATTTACTGTGACCAATCTACACCCACAAAGAATTACTGCCCAGTACTTTGTGATGGTAAGCAGAAGGAATTTACTGCTTGCTGTTTAAATCCCACCTCAATAACAGGCCAATATTGGGGGTTACTGTTTCTGCAGAGCACATGGGTGGTTTCTGGATTAAGCATCTTTGAACACATCCTGTTTAATCAAAAGGAGCAAGAGAAACAGCAGCAGTGGTACAATGAAGCCCCTGTCCATAGGGTTACTACAAGGAAGTGGTAAAGACTATAGCAGGGCAGTCCAGATCTCTGAAGATTTTTGGAAAACCATGGAAGTGCACTCTTGGAAAGCACCACTTGATAGTGCCCCTAAAGCAGCACAGTGACAAGACAGAAATCTGCCCTTGGCTATGTGGATGGTTAACTTGGCAGTTGCTGCACAATGGTGCCATGGGCAGCAGTGTCTGTGTTGGAGGACATGATCTCCTAGGTCTTCACCTTCCCACAGCGTGAGGAAACCTTGAGAGGAACATGATGGCAGCCTGTCCCTCCACTCTGGCCTGGAGCACTTAATGTAGGGACCCAGTGGTTTAATTTGATTGCTACAGCTGACTTGGAAAGCAGCTGCACAGCACACCTTCCACACTTAAAAAGACAGAATGTGTTCATCTAGCCTGAACCTCAACTCTAGAAGATTGCCCTAAATTCTGAGAATTTCTGCATAAAACAAAAGATATTTTAGCTCAACTGTTGCCTCCTTTAAGAGGACATCCAGGTACAATTTAGGGTTCCAGTGACCAATAGCCACCATTTTCAAAGATGTGTTGTTCAATAATGAATTAAGCTCATTAAAAGTATATATCTTGGTTTTATCTGAATTTCTTCTCCCTGATGTGAAGTTTACCCTTTCAATTCATAATGCATTTGAATATAAACTCCTCTTCCATGTAAACAGAAAGTCAAATTACATAGAAATAAATAAAGTAAATGACAGCACTACCAGTTCTTCTCTTTGGAACTGGCTGAGTACTTCAGGGCTCCTCATCCATTTTTGAGCTTGAATTTTGTTAGCAGCTGATCAGCCATTAGAAAATTATCTGCATCCCCAGGGTAGAAGAACTGTAAATTGTCAGTAAGAAAATGATCAGGAATCCTCAAGCAAGGAAAGCCAACACCAGCCAACCACAGATTCTGAAATCTGCATCAAGGTGTAGGTTTGAGTGTTCAGAGAATGGGGAGGTATGAACATGACTTTCTATTTTAGATCCACTGCACAGATACTGAAAGTGCTTTAAGAGCTCCCCAGCAGAACCATTTAGACTTTTTTTTATCAACTTGATCCTATCTTACAAAGAATGGTACTTGTGGGCTTTTTGCCTCCAACTGCCCCAGAGCCGTTTGTCCTCTCTGCTTAGGATCTGTAAAATAGGAAACTCTCCCCAGGAAGGGGAAACAAAATGAAATTCAACACTGTTGTGATGACCACTTGGCTTTCTGAGGTTTTCCCTCAGGCAACTCACCTAACCTCAGCACCCACCTCTCTCCTGACTTGGACTCATCAGCATTCCTCCTGCACCATCACCCAGCTCTCCCTTTCCTCTAGTCACTGTTCTTCTTCTCTCTCCCTTTATGGGCTATCTTCCTGCCTCTTGGAGACTCAAAAAATCCCCTAGAAATACTACAACAATCTATTTTAAAATCAAAACTGTAATCTATATATATTGAAATGCATCAATTGTGTTAATTAAATAGATGAACAAGCATATTACATAAAGCACTACTTTTGACTTTTCCCTTCATTGCTGTGTTAATCTCCATCATGGGCATAACCTTATCATAGAATCATTAGGGATTGGAAAGGATGTCAAAAGATCATCTAGACCAGTCTATCTGCCACAGCAGGATCACCTAGACCAAGTCGCACAGAAACATATCTTATGCTAAAAAATACTTTGACAATACACAAGAAGATGCAAGACCAAATGGATGCCTTCATGAAGAATATAAATCAATTCCTGTGATTTGATTGCAGAGTTTAATGTTATGGCAAATTAAATTCTATAATAAAGAATGTTAAATGTTATACTTCTCTTGTCTCATGTTTCTATCGATAATAAAGCTACTATTTCTATGTTTGTTCATAACAGGCAATTATGAATAGAGCATATTAATAGAAAACTTTATCTAACACCAGAAAAAACCCACAACAAACCAACATTGTTTACCAAACAATCTCTATCATATTTAGGGAAAAAATAAAGCAACACAGGCCCCTGCATGACATTCCTGTACTTCAGTAAGGACATCTTTAGTAGATACAGAATGATGGTCCTGGAACACCAAAAGGCAAATAACAGACCAAAACATTCCTTTGAGAGGATCCATTCAACATTACAGGAAATCGGATAAGAGCAGGTTCTGGAGCTGAGCCTCTGGAGCACTTGGCCTCTTACCAGAGAGTGCAGAGCCCATGCACAGTGCTCCAGAGCTCAGTGCGACTCATGCTACTGTGGTGATGTTAAGTCCTAGGCCAGGCTTGATGATCTCAGAGGTCTTTTCCAGCCTCAATAATTCTGTGATTGTGTGTTTCTACCAATTGAGTAAAATCAGCAGGAAATCCATCAGATGGGCAGTTCATAGTAAAACCCCATGAAGCAGAAGCAGCAGGGAATGGGAACAAACAAAAGACGCTAAAACTGCAAACAAGGTGACAACCAAGCTGGTGAGGAGATCTGGTCTGTTGAGCAAAAAATCAGACTGAAGTGTGAGTTCACAAACAGCTCTGTCTTAAACGAGAGGTTACCAGTATTAGCTCTTTCATAATAAACAAGAGGTTACCCTTGTTTTTTTGAATTCCAGCAACAGAATGAAGTCTCTTTTATTCCCCTCCATGAAACAGTCAGAGCACTCCTTCAGATTGCGTGAATTATTTCCTGCACTCGAAGCATTCAACCTCATACTCCTACAGGTCTATTATTAAGAGGTAGGTTACCATGTATGTCAAGGCAATCCCTATCTTCCCCACAGAGGCTGTGGAATTATAGAGGACAATGCTAAAGAATTCTGCTGCATTATCAGACTCCTTAGCTGGAAAGGAAACTTAAATCCCTGTGCCAAAAGCTGACGAAGGAGGTGAAGGTGCCCTTAGCATGGAAACTGGGACCTTCACATGAATACAAACCATTAAATTTCAAACTCATGGGCATTTTCTCTCTGGCTCATAGAATCATCAATTATTTTCTGCCTAAAATAAGCAAGATATAAGAGATAAGGGACTATTTTGTATATGAGAAGAGATTCTGAACCAGTTCAGATCTCAGGTGGTGTGGGTGATTGCTTTGACTGTAAAGCAAGTATATACAGAGAGATCTTCCTATTAGCAACACTTAAGCTTACTGTGTTCACAGTCTATAGCATAAAATCTGTAATACCTAAGAATAAATTGATTCCTCTGTGCAAAATATCATAGAATCATTAGGGATCAGAAGGGACCTCGAAAGATCATCCAGTCCAATCTCCCTGCCACAGAAGGATCACCTAGACCAAGTCACAAAGGAACAGACACAGGCAGGCTTTGAACATCTCCAGAGAAGGAGAATCCACAACCTCCCTGGGCAGCCTGTTCCTACGCTCTATCAACCTCACTGTGAAGAAGTTTCTTCTGATATTTATATGGAAGCTCCTATGTTACAGCTTGCAAGCATTACCCCTTGCCCTATCACTAAACGACCTTGAGAAGCGCTTGGGTCCATCCTCCTGACACCCACCCCTCACATATATATTTAGACATTAATGAGGTCTCCCTTCAACCACCTCTTCTCCAAGCTAAACACACCCAGCTCCCTCAGCCTTTCCTCATAAGGGACGTGTTTTACTTCTTTCATCATCTTCATTGCTCTGCACTGGACACTCTCCAGCAGCTCTGTGTCCTTNACTGCTCATAGTCATCCTGCTGTCTACCAGGACCCCCAGGTCCCTTTGTCCTACACTGCTCTCCAACAGGTCAGTCCCCAACCTATACTGGTACCTGGGGTTGTTCTTGCTCAGATACAAGACTCTACACTTACCATTGTTGTACCTCATATTTATATGAAACCTCCTATGTTCCAGTTTGCTCCCATTGCCCCTTGTCCTATCACCAGGTGACCTTGAAAAGAGCCTGGCTCCATTCTCCTGACACCCACCCGTCACATATTTATAGACAGTAATGAGGTCACCCCTCAGCCTCCTCCAAGCTAAAGAGACCCAGCTCCCTCAGCCTTTCTTCATAACGAAGGTTTGATCAGGACATCTCTAATCAATTAAGCAACTTGAATGTAGAACTTGATCACACCACTGGATGTTTGCCTAGCACCTTAATCAGAATTTATCTTTGTTCCTCAAATCTTCTCTCTGGCATCTGTAGAGTAACAGGAAAGGGTTTGAGCTTCTGGGCTTTTCACTGTGCACAGCACCACATTGTAGACTAGAGAGTAAATATCATTTCTACATATTCCAGGACCATCAGCAGCCATAGGAATTCAGATGGTGCTGCCTGGCAGCATGTGCCATGGTTCTCCCTTAGGGAAAATGATTTTTAAAATCCTCAGATTCTACATTTAACTATGTCACGGTCACTGTCATGCCTGATTCTTTCAGGGTGAGCTGTAGTAGTTCACTACATACACAACACAGCCCGCATTTCCTCCTATGCTTATGGAACACCAAAATTCTATTGGCTACTTCAAAAAAATTAACTGTTAATAGTGGCTCTAACCCAACAATCTGCCAAGATATGTGATCAGAGAGAGTTTCACTGTGGCAACAGCTCCCCTTTGAAAAAGAAAGAGAAGGGAGATTGAGAGCTGCTGTAAGTTCAGAAGCAAAACACTGTTATTATTTTGAAGCAGGAATGACATCCTTGCATTAACACAGTATGAAATCATGGTGGCAATTTTCATGCTGTATTATTTTGTTTTTGTCAGGTCACTGATTTTCAATTTCATCAATACTATATAAAAATAAGGAAGATAATAGAATAAAAGCATCCATTTGGAGTCCACTACTGAAGCAGGAATACATTGTCACTCCTGTAAATTTATACTAGCCAACACACCCACAGAAAATGTGGGTTTACTCTTGTCCTAGAGTGACATTAATAAAGTAGACTCACAGGTTACACAACAGGCAGCATACCAAAGTGAACCTGATACAGTTTGGAACAAGTGTATGGTACTACCCTTTGCGAGGTGACCTTTATCTTCCTTCAACAAGGTAACCAGAGAAGAACAAATCCAAAAACCTGCAGAGAGTTTGTATACAGATGTCTACAATAAGAACATATATGTTCTTATGCTTTTTCCCAAACATTCTTTGTTTAAAGTGAAATTCACACTGAAATCACCACAGATTTAGCCTAGATTCTCATATTCCACGTGCTTTTCATCTTTCTGTGTTTTGACTGTATCACTACAACTGATCTGAGGCCTCCTAAACCATAAGTTACAGCAAAATACAGAACTAGGAGAGACATGGTGCTTTCAAAGCGTACATGCCAAGACACCACCTCTGAGATTCCTGATACGAGAGGCAAAGCTCATGGAACTGTGCCTGTGTAGCAGAAAAGCCCACAGAGATCCACCCTTCCACTTGGAGGCATTTACGAGATTCTTTCTCAGAGAAGTAAAGAGGAGAGAACAAGCAGAAAGCAGCTACACCCCTTGTGTGCCTTATCTGAACCCCTGTACACAGCCTCAGCTCAAGACATCATCATCAGCAAACTTCCAGGTTTTCTCTCAAGTCTATCAGAGATGACTTTCCAAGAAGAATGCGGCTTCTTTCTTCAGAAATTACTGGAAAACCCTACAAATTTTCTGTAGTGGAGAAAGGTGGTCTGTATTCCTTTATTCTTATCTTGTATTCATGGCAGGCATGCCCCTCACAGACTCTGAATCCACCAGGAAGACAACCTTCTGCTTTTATTCCTCAGTATTCTTGTCAATGTACAGAAGACACCCCCATAGTTTAGCTGGAAGGGACCTAATGCTCAGTCTGGCCAAACATGAGCCTGGGTTGGTGAGGAACAAGGTCATGCTGCACAGCCCACCCACCCCATAGTTTACTGTTGCCCTCACAAGGGCTTATATCTCTTTTTTCTCTGTAAAAGTTCAAGCACATACAGTCATTGTGATTTAATCAAGAGGAGGCTCAACAAGGCTCTGGGCAACCTGACCTAGATGAGGATGTCCCTGCTCACTGCAGGGGCCTTGGAGTAGAAGACCTTTGGAGATCCCTCCCAACAGGGCCAGTCTATGATATTCTCCAGTCCTATCACTATTGGCAGTCACACATTTTGTTATAAAAACACCCTGAATTAAATTGCACATTCCATGATCTTTTTGTAAAACTGGATCCTTCTCTATCTGAAAATAATTAGTCCTCCAACAGCAAATGATTAAAATCTAACTAACACCACCCTTTTTCACATGATCAGTGTTGGGACAATGAATAGCACATGAATTAATAACACCCAGGCACTTGTTCTAATTGTTTCCTAATGTTCTGTAATTACATATTCATTTGCTAGGTGCTGGAATGCTGGCAAGCACCATTTTGTCATTGGTTCCATAAAAATCACACGCCTTGCCTTTGCTTTCTGCAAACGAATTCAAAGAGTGAATTACGGTCACTTCACTTCTCTTTCATTCCCACATTTCAAAAAGTTGTAGAGGTAGGTTAGAGTCCCCAAACTGCTGTTTTTTCACTTCTTCTAATCCAGGTGGTCTTGTACACTCATTCCAAAACTCCAAGTCATCCATCACTATTGGTCCTCTTAAACAGCATGCAAAGCGTACCCTACCTTAACTATATAGAGAGACTGTTCTACACATTTTTGTATCTGCAGGAACCATTAATAATGACTGCTTAAAAGGTATCTCATCAATGTATAACTTGATTGATTCTGCAGGAGAAATAATCTGGAGAATTTAGAGTGGCCCATTTACCAAGCCACCACAGATGGGAAAAAGCCTGTCCACAGGCACAGCAGGAGCTGCCTAGGAGGATTAGTACAACAGTCCAGAAACCCCACATGGACCTTCCTCACCACATCAAGTGCTTTGCTGTGTTAGGGCCTAAGATTGTCAAGCACTTTGGTTTAACTTGGTCCACTGTGTCTTTTCAATCGTCTCTGCTCTGCTGAGACTGGATAGGAAATTCCTGTATCACCCAAGGAAATAAAGACTTCTCTGTCCTGCATGAGCACACAGCCCAGCCCTGATACACAGACACACCACAACAACAAGTGTTCAAGGCTGAATTTCATCCTTGCATCCCACTTACACCTTCAATTCTGTATGCTCTTGCCATAAATCTCTCAAATATACTACACCTTCCTGAGGCAGTTTCAGTGGTTCTGTTCTGGATGTCACACTGCTACATTAAGAATTTACTGTCATTGTGGGTTGTGTCTGTGTGGTTAACGTCTCCAAAGACTCTCTTACCTGAGGGTCAGTAGCCAGATAACACCACTAAGGGACATGAAATAAGCATGTGCTACCTCTGGTAAAAATGTACAGATATACAGTGCTACATCATTGTGACTTGTCCCCACAGAATTCCAAGTGCCCTGGGATAGCAATACTTTTTTCTTTGCTTTGAGTCAAAATAAAAACATCACGTATATTCCCTGGGAGCAGGTATTTTCCTCACTCTGAATTTTCCAGATGGCAGTGGCCTTCTTATTTCAAGATGCCTTTATTTATTCATTCTTAGGTTGGGAAGTATCACAAAAAGAAAATCATGTTACTTGTTCATGGAGTTACAAGACTGGCTTTAAACAAAAACCGAATTCTAACAAAACATATTACTATCCACACACACAGGAGACAAAAACTAAAGGTATTGTGTATAAACACCCTGCTTAAAAGCCAGGCACCTGAACATGACAAAAGTAACCAACGTACTATTCAAACAAGAGTGCACAAGCACAGGTTTCATTTGTTACTGGGCTTTTTTCAGCTTGATCACAACTCCTAGCACAAAATCAACTAAGACAGATCACTTCAGACAAAACCACAGCCTATTTACACATTAAACACAAAGGAAAACCCCCACATTTTGTGGCTATTAAGGCTCAGTGAAAAAGCTCACAAGATACAAAACGTACTACAGGCTGACTCCAGGTGTTGTCTCGTGTCCTCGTCCATGTCTTCCAAACATCTCATTGTGAAAAACAAAAAAGTACTTCACATCAATATTTTATTGAAATTCTTTCAGAGCAGACATATTCATTATATTTTCAAGATGAGATGCAGACTATTTTAGTTGCAAAGGAGAGCAATATATTGGATAATAGATGACATTTGACTCCCAGGGATTTTCTTTTATGAATCAAAATTCATTTAGCGATAGTAAAGTAGAAAAGCATGTCTAAGAAATCGATTGAAATGTTCTGTATTCCAGTTACGGGACACAGAGATAACCCTAAGTCAACATTAATGATGCTGGCCTGGGTAAACATTGACAAAGTCAGAAGAATTATTTTAAATAATAGACTCCAACATGCAGTTAATGGAGACTGATGGCATGGTTTACTGTGGTTTTAATTTATTCGGTGTGTGGAAATCAGCAGCAGCATTGAGCTGTATGATAATGTGAGTTTGACAAAACTTTTCAAACTATGTGACATCATCTCCCCCTTTCCTCTGTTGGCTCTGAAATCATAGCATCTTTTAAATACGAAACATTTATTTACTGGCTCACACCAGCTCCCTGCCAGTTGCAGAAGTTGGGTTTATTTCTATTTCCCATACTGAAATTACCAAATGTGCTTAACTCCGTGCTCTAGTAAATCACTGAAAGTTCATAAAATAAGTAGAAGACAGACCTTTTATTTCCCAGCTATGCAAAATACGGCTGCTATTGGAAGGAACCATTCAAAGAAGAAAGCAAGAGAACAGAGACAGATGAGGACGCAAACTGTATCTGCATCTTCCCCTCAGCCACACATGGCTTAGCCAAGCAAAGTGGTGAAACAAAAGAAGGGGATGAAATACTGTTTGACTAAACCAGCTTCAGCAGAAACAAAGGAGGAGTATCAAGAGTAATGCACGTAAAGACCAAGATATGTTCTAAATGATTATATGAAATATTAATTCTAGGAAAATATAATTCTTCTGTTTTGGGATTTAAACATTTTATTTCTGAAACCCAGGAGCCTACAGCAACTCTTTAACTAGATATTAAATAAAAACAACAGCAAAAATCTATTGCTACTTTGTTTTACTCCAAGGAGCTTAATTTTTATTACATTTTTGCCTGTTTGGATACCAACATGCAATATTTCCACGATTCAATCAGCTGCTTGATACAGAGCCATTCCTGAGATTGCTTAGCTAAAGCTCTGGAACATCCACCTCATTTTCAGTTCATGCAAAACCTACTCCATGTTATCAGTCTCCACTATCAAGCGTACTGCAAAGATGCTGTCAGGTATACCTGTAAGTACACGGTTCAGGATTCTGCAACGTGTAGCTCAGTTCGTCAAAGCCAGTGTAAATCAGAGGTGAATAGCAACTCATCTGTAAGAGATGGCAAAAAGCCACTGTACAGAGAGTGATAATAACCATGCAAAGTTAACAACAGGTTTCAGTCTGCATCACAAAGGCAACAGTAAACAAACATTTGGGGTCAACCTTCATTTATCTATGAAGGCTTCCAATACCTGTCCGTAAGCATTGTTGACAAAGCCTCAGTTACAACACTTCTGAGAAATGCAGAATTTATTGTTTTCCTTAAAAAAGCATACCTACCCTCATAGTTACACAGACAAGCTACAACATGCAAATTTAATGTAACCCAAAGACATGAGGGAGAATGCAAAGCAAACACGACATCTTGGATTCTTTCTTATTTCATGTTTTAAGCAGAACTCCTGATTTTCGTACATTTAACACAAGCAACACTGTATATTCAAAATGTCAGGAGAAAAAAAAAACCTTTGCCAGCAGGATCAACACAATGAGAATGAGAAATAAAAAAATGTCCAGACAGAAGAAAGTGCCTTCTCTCCCCTTAGTTTGGTTTCTTAGCAAGAAATAAAAATGTGCTTATTACTCTCTATTGGGAAAAGCATATCAATTCCACCTTTATTTTATGAATATTTACTTAGCTGAATACCTAGCGCTGCTAATCCATATTTTATGAATATGCGTACGCACACACAGACAAAAGCTACATGGAAATTGTTTCCCTTATAACATAAAAGAACTTTTTCCCTTGGTGAGCATCTGGGACTTTTTTGAACAGGGAGAAGAAATGATCCCTGTCACCAGCCAAAAATATATCAGAATTCTGGCAAGTTTTTTAAGACTATTTGTGAGGCATGGATTATTTCTTGCTTTCATAGCATACCTTTGGAGGCAGAGAAGGAAAACATCTTTTCCTTTTGCCCTTTTTTACGCGTTTACCTATGTTATCTTTGGTGAATAGCAATACATTCCATCAATGTACTTTCATTATTTTCAGGAGAATAAAAAAAGCTTTCCTATCCACACCCCATCACACACAACTTTTCTAACAGCTATTTGCCTTTACAAGGGTGTGGGGAGAAGAATCAGAAGCATTTTATGCTCTCATAGGAGAGAATAATTCAATACAGGTGTTTCAGAAATAATTTCTCAGGGTCTTTCAATTCTATTTCAAATACCAGTGCCTCAAGAGTAATAAATATACTAATGCCTGCTGACAAAGCAAAGTTAATCTTGATGCAAGAGATTGCACAGCTGTTAAACAAAAGACTTTCAGAATTTGTTTCTTTTAAGACACAAGAAGAGTTTTATTTCGGACACTTTCTCAGCCATGAAAGAATGGAGAAATGTAGGCCAATCTGACAATAAAGCCATGTTACTGTACCACACATGAGGACACGCTACACTTACAAGCAGTGATCAGCAGCAAGCAGGTCAGACAGCAGGAATCTGTCAGTTTAGGAATAGAGCTTTGTGTGCACAGACACCACTGTTTACGTGTTTGCTGATTCTAGTTCAGGAAAACACAAACATCAGTAGTTGCTTTACAAAAGCCCAATTACTCAAGCATTGCAGTGCACCGCTGCCCTAAGAAACTACACATGTTCTGCTTTGTTCAGCTCAGGATTTTAACTTGTCAGGTCCTGCCTTGTTTGTATTCACGTATTCACCATTACCTTAAAGTGAGTAACATTTTCAGGAGTATTACAATGATTTACCCCACATGTATCCTTCATCTTCATCTGCAGAGATATTTCTAATCTTGAAATGGAGAATTTCATCTCAGAAGACAAGAGAAACGCACATTTTCACTTGAAAGGTGTCTAGCAGTGTCAGGGTTTTGTCTAGTCATCTCAGACAAGAAAATCAACTACTAACACACTAACCACAGGTAGCAAAGGTATTAAGGAAGATTAAAATGCCACAATCACAATTGAGTTCAAAATAACAGTTTCCAGTGTAGAAGCATTAAATAATTTATCTAACTGTTTTTTGGGCACCTGAACAGCCTGTACAATTTTTATCACAACTCTGCTTTTTTCCAAGTCGCTGCATTAACTGTCAATTACTCACAGTTCAGTATGGCAAGACAGCAGTGTCCAAGTCTGCTAGAAATGATGGACTATAAGATCCCGCACACCACCATCACCACACACTCAGTTAGCTGTGCTCTGTATTCAGCCACCAAACTGGAAACATTAGTTCTTTCCAGAAGATAAAGATGACAGCAACTAACTCTGTATTGATGAAGCCCAAGAAACTTAATTCAAAGTTACAAAATGGGTCACAAGCAGAAATACTTCATCCTAGAGTTCTGTTTTTAAGAGAGAAATACTTTTCCCCCTAGTGAGGATGCATAATTACAGCCTTTAGCAACCAAAGCTAAGAAGGACAAACAGATCAATTAAGACACTCTTAAAATACAGGTTATCTTTAAGCCAAGCTCCTGTTTACATTTCAGCCATAAGAAATGGTACAGAGAGCACTTTAGAGGAGACAACAGGGAGGCTGTACGAGTGGAAGACAAATTAATGAATTGCATCACCATGATAATGCTAAGTTTACAGAACTGAAAATAATTGAAATCTGAAAGCTACAACTGCAGCAGATAAAGATGAGAGGAAAATCTATCAGCCTTTCTCCTTGGAGAAAAAGAGTATGACACAAGCTACCTAAATACTAAAGTACAGATCCAGTACTCAGAGGCAGAGTCTGCTCATTACTGTGTACTGGTGTATGAGTTTGAAGTACAAAGCTGCTTCTCCTACACATGAATTGTAGTCAGAAATTTATCACTTGAAAGAGCTTGTTTTTTTCCAAACTCACCAAGTTGTAGCTATTTGTATTTTTTCCCAACTAAGAAAATGCAACCACTTCCACACTAGCTAAACCAGGTAGAAAGACCAACACTGTATAGTGCAAATTTGGGGAATTATTAATAAAAGACAGTGTTTGGTTTTTTTATTAGAAACAATGTCTACATATGGAAAAGAGAAAAACCTCATTCAAATGGCCCCCTACTTAGGTAAAATAAAATCCAATATTAAAAATCATCCTCTGGAAGTCAAAGGTGAATGATAAATAACCTTTAGAATAGGGACAGATTGTAGACTGTGAATAATCCAGTAAAGCATTATGCAGCACAAGGTATTTTGGTTACTGGATAGGATCACTACTACCGCAGTACCAGCTCCTGCAGCCAGTTCATAAGAATCATAGAATAATTAATGTTGAAGGAGACCCCTGGGATCATCAAATCTAACCATCAACCCTACTCTACCAAGTTCACCTCTAAACCATGTCCCTTGGCACCACATCTAAACAGCCTTCAAACACATGCAAGGATGGTGCCTCTCTGGGCAGCCTGTTCCAATCCTGACTAGACTTACGGTAAAAAACATATTTCCTAAAGTCCAGCCTAACCCTCTGCAATGCAGCTTGAGACTTCCCTCTTGTTCAATCACTAATGAACTGTGAGAAGAGACTAATACCCACCTCTCTACAATGGCTCTTCAAGTAGTTGCAGCAGGCAATAAGGTCTCCTCTCAGCCTCCTCTTCCTCTAGGCTAAAGAGTCCCAGCTCCCTCAGCCACTCCTCATCACCAGTTTCTTTGACCTTTTTTTGCACCCACTCCAGCCTCTCAGTCTCTTTCTCGAATTGAGGTGCCCAAAACTGAGCCCAGTAATCAAGTTGAGGCCTCATCAATGCTGAGCACAGAAAGATGATCACTTCCATTCACTTCCCTACTCCTGCCAGCCACACTATTTGTGATACAAGCCAGGATGCCATTGGCCTAATTGGCCACATTGGCACACTGCTGGCTCATATTCAGCCACTCGTTGACTAGCAACCCCTGGTACCTTTCTGCCAGACAACACTTCCCCAAGTAGCACTGCTTGGGGTGGTTGCAACCCAGGTGCAGGGCCTGACACTTGTCCTTGTTGAAGCTCATTCCATGGAACTCATCCAGTGATCCAGTCTAAGTCTGCAGAGCTTTCTTATTTTCAAGCAGGCAACACTCCCACTCAGCTTGGTGTCACCTGCAAATTTACTAATCATGCACCATGTTTTCCTCATTAAGAGCATTAGTAAAGATGTTAAACAGAAGTGGTCCTAATACTGAGCCCTGATGGACACCACTTGTGACCAGCCACCAGATGGATTTAACTCAATACAGAACTGGAAATCATTAAAACCTGAAAGCTGCAGCTTCAGCAAAGATGAGAATAAAGATAAAAGCTATTTGAGCAAAGGATTTCACTGAACTCCTATAGAAAATCTGTAGAAGAGACTAGCATCAGAGCACTGCATCTACAATGCTCCAGAGCCCTTGGAGCTAACCTGTGCTTCTTTGCTGCTTTTAGCCCCGCGCAGTGCAGGTACGCCCTGAGCAGTAGGAGGAACAGAAATCCTGTAAACAATCCCTTGCCTTTTTCTCTGTTGTGAACTCTACTGTCCTCTGAGGCTGTTTGACAACAGAGCACCTACTGGGCCCCTCTGAATGTCTCCTGCTCCCAAAACCTTTCTCCAGCACGGAGGAGAGAACTGTAACCTTTAAATATGTTTCTCCCCACCCCTCCCCACTTAACCCTGCCTGGCAGCACCCCAGGCAGCACAGGAATCTGTGTACGCCAGGAGACATTTGGAAAAAGAGCACATGGAGAGCTCACTGCTGCCGGGGCTGGAACTGGACACCCAGGCACATTTCAGCTACACAATGGAAGTTCAAGGACTGCTGTACCAAGACCAGGCAGAGTTAAGTTGTTCCTGCCCTGCAGGGTATATGCTCCCCTATTTCCCACTTGTCCGTGCCTCTTGTTCTCTTGGTATTTGATTTTCTCTGTGGTGACTGACACATGACACTGTGAGTCAGCTTACCTACCAGAAGTCCTTCTACATACATTTTATGCCACCAACAATCAATCGAAAAAGAAGGAGGCACTGGAAGTGATTATAAACACAGAATCATTTGTCCTGTTCCAGATCCAAGACAGCTACTGATCTGGAGGAAAAAGACACTTCTCCATAGAAGAGCTCTATAAATATCTCTGCTGGTGATTTCTAGCTTCCTTTGAAGTGTCAGGCATTTGACATTACCAGAGATTCCTCTGCATTAGGCAGACAGATATGATATAGCATGTTAATCCCAAGAGGCAGACTGCTCTATCTCCTTCTGGCACCCACTAAAACTCAGCAGAAAACAGTGAAGTTAAAGCAAACTCCTTTGAAGATGTTTATTGTTTCTTCAACCATTTAAAACATGGTCTTACAGCCTAATACTGCATCTTCAGGACAGCCCATGACTGTGTTAAGCAATATTTCTTCTTTGGTTTAAAGGGCCCTCCAAACAGAACCAGTTCAGCACTGTGTCTTATTAGATCTAAGTACCTTTCTTTCAGAGACTGTGCTTACCGTCATTCTCAGGATCAAGATCCTGCTGTGTTAGGCACTGTGACAACCAAGGACTGACTCAGGTCAGAAAAGCTTTCACTACAATCCATGATTGTTTTGTCACAGGTACAGCCAGAGCATTCAATTGTACAAGGTCCCCACACAGTAGCCAGAGGAAAGGACAAGGCAAAGAGCTCTTTACCAGTGAAGCAGTCGTTCCTCACTGTGGTTCCAGCACTTCCCCAGGGCTGCTCCAACACAGCACTCTGGGAAGGGGGAAAAAAAGGCTCCCTCCACACTAACCACATTGACACCCACAAACACAAGCAAAGAACACAGCAGCCCAGCAGAGATCTCCTGAAGCACAGCATGTCTGCTGCAGATGATTTTGCCCATCCGTATTTCAGAAGACACATGTATCAGTTTTGTGCTACAAGGGCAAATAAAATTCTGACAGGATACAGACTTGCAATTCCCATATTAAAAACACAACTTGGATTACAAAATAAATAATATAAAGCCTTTCTCCCTTTCTTCCTTGAGATATGAAAAGGCACTTAACCCATATCAGCATGGGTGTTTCTGTCTTCTGTATGTCATTTAACTCCCACTGAAGTTCGTACTTAACTGCCTTGGAGAAGCTGACATTTAGGTTTTATCTAGACTTTTTTTGAAAGTACTTTCAGGTCCCTGGGAAGCAAAGGAACAAACATAAGTGGTGTCTCTTAAAAATGGAGAATATTTGAGGAAGTCATGAATAATAAGACACAGTCAAGCCTTAAGCAACTTCTGAAGAATGATGCCCTTTTAAGGCAACAAGAAGAGTCTTAAGTACTACAGTGATACAAACAAACTGGACTAGAAAATGAAAATAATGAAAGGTGAGCTCAGCTTATTTAAAATTTACTTGGCTGTCTATGTTATGATTTGGGCTAACCACAGCTATAGACCGATTATTCTTATTTTCATTATATAGTACATTCTTTTAATTATCACAACATTATTTTCTTTTTCTATAGAAACAAAAAACAAAGTAGGGCTTGAAATGTCATAACACATTTCTGAAAGCTTTTACAAGCTGTTTTAAAATACTTCTACACTCTAATTTTATTTTCTGAATAATTTGTGACAATTTATCACCTCCATGTTTCTTAGGATTTATTAAAAAAAAACAAACATTAAGCACCAACTCTGTCAGTCTTGGTTGCATCTAGGTCTCTCACCTCACATGCAATTGAGCTCAGTATCTACGACCTTCTGTCCTTCAATGTCCATGTTGCTAGTGAAGTTCAATCCCAACCAGACAACTTTACAACGCAGAGTGCCTATGAGACAGACCATTCTTTCTTCTTTTCACCATCTTCCACTGGAAATTGTCATTTGCTAAGGAATGTTTCATATAAACAGCTGTTGATATGTGCTTGTATAGGAAGAAAGGAGGAAACAACCTCTAGCTATCACTTGAAATGCATGCACCAGTTAAAAAAACACCTTATTTTCTTCTTAGTTTTTTTTACCCTCAACATGCAAAAGTCTTCTGACAAAGAAAACATTGCCCAAAACTTCCTTTTGTTAGCCACCACTGAGAGATGTACACCAGTGCCTACTCTGTTGTCCATTTCCAGCCTTGCCCACAGCCCTAGTTTTGGCAATATAATGGCCAAAGCAAGCATCAGTTTCACATATTAAAACATAACTAGGTCTACTTTGTTATACAGAAAGAGCTAGAGGGGTTTGGCTTCTTTGTTTTTTCTAGCACAAGCAATTGTTACACAAAAAACAAACGCAAGTGCCAGTTTCCTAAGGTACAAAGTTATTTCATATAGGATTTATCAAACACATTAGAAGAGACAAGGAGTCCTTGTGAATGGATCAGTAAGCTCATTCAAACAACTTCTACAAATGTCAAGTTTTAGAAAACAAGAGCCTTTGCAGAACACACTAAACAATTTTACTTCATGAAATACGCTCCAGAGCAAAATCCTCCGATACTGTTTTTATTAAACTCACAGCACTAGCAATCACTGCCAATAAATGATGCTGATCTGAAAGCTCTGCCTGTGTGAAGCAGCACCTTCAGAGAAGAGGGATTATTATTACTGAAAAATTGCTACAAAGCCTTGTGAAGTTAAAAAAAGAAAGCTGTACGGCTTCTTAGGGAGAACACTCCCAATCCTGCTGGGGAACATTAATCTGTGCAGCTGAACTATCCACATAAGGCTGGTAAAATATTTGACTAAATTCTCACAGTAAGTTCTATATTTCTACACAAAACTCTTCTGTAAACTGTTCTTAATGTTAACCAGGTGTCCATAAGCAGATGTAAAACCCTTCTGAGGAGTCCTTTTAATATAACAGTTTAAAAGTAAATAATCATTTTGAAGTACAAAATAAAGAGGAGGTTGGTTTGCGGTTTTTAACTCAACTGTTGCTCAGTGCTAATTCCAAGCTGCAGTGAATTAGGAAATTGGGGTTGGGGAGTGTTGCAGTTGTACTGACAAATAAGAGTAGACTCACTACACTGCTGGGAATGCACCTTAAAAAGAAGTTCATGATTTAAGAGGCTCATGAACTACAGAAATTATTGGGGAGGGAGGTGTTTGTTGTTTGGGGTTTTAGTTTTTTAGCAGATCTAAAATGCACACATGCCCTTTTGAAATACATATTCTAATACTTGGGGTGTCAGACTCAGAGAAGAAATACAGCTCTCAGAATCCAGAATTATGTAGAACAAAATGGGTTAACTACTTTTCAAGCACAAGTAACAAATGAGTCGCTCTTCAGGCTCAACCACAGACTGGTAGATTGCAGAAGCCTTGTGTATTCAAAGCAGTGAGGAACAAGTTCACAACTGGACATCAGAGAACTCACCAATGCCCACAGGATGCCCACAACCATTGTCCCATCTTAATTCATTACAGGATAAGCTTCTGCACTGGGGAAAACAACTTGAGTAGAGCACTGGAAGCTCCTCACAAATTTTCTCTTCTCTGTTCAACGGGGCAGCCACTCCTTCAGCACAACCTCAATGTTTGACTCTCCATAACCATAATAATCTGTGCTTCAGTTGTTTCTGCAAGCACCTCCCCCTGCTGAAGACTTCCAGCTTCTTAATTGTAACAGATCTCCTAACAGGGTCCTGTAAAGATTCTTTTTCCTAGTTTGATGTAATCCAAAACCAAAAAGTAATGATATTGCTCTCTATTTGACAATAATCTCTTCAAGTCTTTAAGCACCCAGCCGGAATAAATATGGCTTCCAATTCTAAGCAGGGATGCTCTTTTCTTGTTCACTGGCTTACTTATGACTGTACAATTTAATTAACATTTCTGGTGGACCTCTTTTGCCAGATAACGACTTCTTTCCTCAACTTTGCTTTTCACAAACACGACATAATAAATCACAAGGGAAAAATCTTTATTTTTAATATTTCCATTCATGTATTTAATGAACATTATTGAATTTTTGCCAAGTACTTATTGGAAACTTGGAATAAATATCTGTGAACTACTATTTCATTTCTCTCTGTGAGGATGAAGTGTTCTGCTGAGACTACAATTTTAGTAATAATTAGCTCCTTTATTAGAAGTCTGTTCTTCATTTTCAGTTACATTGTAAAATGCTGAGTTTTAAACTAAACTGTAAAATCAAGAGCTTTTTTTTACCTGAAGATTTTCTTTTCTTCAAATATACGTTTTGCATAAATCTCCAAAAACACAGACTTCAGTGTCAAGCCATGCCTAGTAGTAGTTTGTACTCAACAATGAATTTGGAGTTTCCAGGGATGAGTAAAAGCCTGCCCTCCTGAACTGCCTTGGCTCTGCCTGCAGTTCCCCAACTGAAATACACACTGTGCTGATGAATCTGCTGCATTTTTCATGGGCAGCTCCTTAAGTCTTTTCAATACCTTGTTACTGGAAAGCCCCAGCTGACCCCTGATAGGTTTCCCAGTGGTCTTAGCTCCTGGCTTTTCTAAGGATTCAACTATCTCCTTGTAACCTTTGTTCTCATTTATTAACCTGCCTCTCTAAAGGAATTGTTCATCCTCCGTTTGAGGATATGCATATTTCAGCTTTAATTCCCTGAGTGCAAGAAAAAGTGAAGTGTCAGTACAAACATCAGAACTTTTACTCTACTCGCACCCATTTTTTTATATCACACAGTCACGGAAAAATTACTGTTATTAAGTTTGCAGGGGTATACTGAGTGACAAAATGGGTTCTGCTTTATTGCAGACCTCTAAGGTAGGGCATTGATTGTTTAATTATGAAACACAACAAGCCTTCTTTAGAAAAAATTACTTTTTCCAGAAGCTGTGTTATCCTCAGAGTATTTCATCAGTAAGGAGAAACAGAACTCAATATTTAGAAGCAATATTTTTGCATGCTGATAGTTTGACAGGATCAGGTCCATTAAATAGAGCTTTTAGTGCACAGTTCTTTATGCCTGTGTGTAAACTACCATAGTTATCTGAAGTTTTCACACTTATAATGTATCTGAAGCATCAATTATAAATCAAAGCATTCAACATTCAGTAGGCTTCGAATTATGAATGCTCTTGATCATATTTCATCTTACAGCTCCTCTGACAAACTATAAGACAAAAGATATTTTTTAAAGCCTAATCTTTACTAAATAATTGGGTATGTAATTGTTAAGTTTTTGCATTTATGAAAAGGAACTGTGTATTTTCGTTCTGAATTCTTTTTAGGCTAAGGGAACAAAAAAAAAAAGAGAGACCAAACAAAAAACATTCATCTTTGAGAGAGCATTGCACACCTCATTGTGTTAACAAAGGACCCTTTCACACGCAATCCACAGGATTAGGAGACAAGAATGTTAAATACATCAAGCATAGGTCATGCAAACAGAACTAGAGTCAAGCGTAAGTCATGCAAACAGAACTAGAGTGTGGTTACCTGGCATACACAATCTTCTATCAGAAGTACTTTAAATAAGAAACTACAGATTGGCCAGTACCAGTGCCACACCATTTTGGTAGGCAGTCCTGACTGCCTTAAGAAGCCGTATTAGTTTGGGTTTTTGCAATTAAAGCTTTCTGGATTCAAGAGGTGAATACTGCCTGTGGCTAAGCTGCAGACCAATATTTATATGAGTGAAAAATAAAGTTTGATACTGTGGAAAATAAATGCCATTGCTGGGTAGAAGTCTGCATGTACACATACCCTTTTGCTTTAAGTCATGGCAGGTGTTTCCATCTCAGAACTGTCCTGTACACCCCTGCAATCCTTCACATCATACCAGACTCGGGATTAAGACCCAATGTGAAATACTGTCCTCTATTCTGCAGCCAGAAAGGTCAGGAATTGTGGCATATTCCTGTAACAAAGCACTCCTGTGCTTCATTAGCAGCAGGAGCATAAAGAGCAAGCTGAATCTCAGGAAACATGTTCTTCGTAAGTAGAGCAAAAATGTACCATTCACATGAAGGCTGTTCATTCCTGTTACCGGCCAAACAGAATTAACTCTAAATTCTTAATCCCTACACTAAGAAAAATAGTAACTATTCCCCAGGAAACCTCATCCTCTTTTCTGGTCTGCTTTGCTCCCATCAGTTTGTTACTTCTGTCCACAGAGTGACGCTTTTACCAAAGGTTCCCCTGTTTCTCACAGTCTGGAAGAGGTAACCACAAGAATTGCTATACTTTTACGATGTTCTCAGCTGGGGAAGTCTGAGGCAGGAAACCCTGTTTACTGAAGTAAGTGGACCACCTGCCATTGATCTCGACAGATAAATAACTTGACCTTTTATGTGCTCCCAAAGGAAAGCCAGGAATGGCTGGGACACAACACTTCATGTTAACAAGACCTAGTGTAGGCCATTTTTTCACTAGCACCCCTTTTGTTTCTTACCTGATACCCTTCTAAATTTGGAAGCTAGTATTTAATTTGAAAACAGAACCTTCTAGTATTTCTGGAAGAGAGAAGCAGGTACAAATCACATCCACTCTTCAGTACAACATTCTCCTGTAGGGTGAGCATCAAGAACAGTGTGATGGACTATAAATGTTCTTTGACTGTTCCAAACAGACTGGTGCCTCCTGAGCAATACTTGATATTCTAGTTTCTGTTAGTTGTTAATTGGAAGATTTCATAAACACAGTGTTGTATCTATATATAGTGACAGGGCTTAACCTAGGTAAAACTGGGATCTCCAAGCAGCCCATCATAACAGCAACACTTCCTCAAAAGTAAGTGCTCAGCTACACAAGCATTTTTAATGTAAAGACAGAAGTGTATTTACCTATGAGACTGCATAGAGGGTTCTGCTAGAGGTGATCCACCATACCATATTAAAAAAAAAAAGAAGGTGATTTGCTCATCACATTTCAGTGCAGTTCAGCATTCTCTAGGTTAACAGACTGTTTAATCATATTTTGGAAATTTAGTTGTGCTTATTTATTCAGTGCATTAAAATGAAGATTCAAAAGACCTCTCATAAGGAGAGTTTGAAAATAAAATATGTTTATATGTTTGCTGCTCTGCTGACACCATGTACCTGGGAACAAACTGTTCCACTTCCTCAGTGCTGTTTCTTATTTCCATGCAAATGCAAACGCAAACTTTTGAAGGCACATAGCTTTTGGTGCCAAAGCATTTGACTAAGTTCATAAAGAACATGAAATAACTTTAAAACATGAAGGCCCTCATTCATTTCCAGATAACTCATGGTAAATGATTATCAACTTGAGTGCCAAAACAGTTAATTGTGATCATCAGACTTGTCTGAAGCTTCACATTACTCAGATCTATGCAATCAGCAAATAACCACTCTTTAAAACAAGTAGCAGGATTATAGATGGCTAAGTTTTACTTCACAAGTTAAGGAAAGTTGTGCGTGAAATATTTAAACAGAGCAAAGAAGAAATTAAATATCCCTCTAGAAAGAGACTGAATTTAAGTGAAATACCACAAATTGGCTAATAGGTTTTTACTTTTCCTATATATGACATCCTTTAGATTAGGATACCATTAATTCTGACAATGAAACGATTCATAGCAAGTGCAGTTAGGACAAATCCACAGAAGGTTTAGCCAGGAAGGTACTACTTACCAAGCCATTAAAGTTGTAGGAAGTGGGTATTTTATCTGTAATTTTCTTCAACAAGACCCTTGGGATACATTAGACTAATGATTCAATAATCATTAAGAGCTTAAAAGTATGGAGTCTTTTAAAAAACTATGCTTATTGAACACATCACAGTGTTCAACAGTAACAGTGTATTCTGAGCTCTTGTTTCTGATGGAACACTTATAGTTGGGGAACTTCAGGAGAAGCTGGGTGCACCATTTTAAGAAGCACCTTTATTTTTGTGAGACACTTGTCATGTATCATATGATATTTGAATGTTGCCCAGGTTATTTTGGACAGATCCTAAATGAGTTACATTAGGATAGAAGAAAAAAGATACCTTTTCTAGCTTTCTTGCCCTTTCAACTGTAGCCAAGCTGATCCCTGACCATATTGTTCCTAGACCTAACAGGCAGTGATCCCTGGACCTCTTCAACACCCCTTCTGTCCAGATTTTTTTACCTTCAGGTTCCCACTAGATCTAAGACCCCGAGCAGCTGTAGCACTCAAATCCTCCCTGTTCTGAGTAGATTCTCTCTTTGATGAGCCAGTAAAGCACATCTGAAAATGAAATCTCACCAGTATCAAAGAGAGATTTCTTGGGTGCCTCAAATAAATATATTCAATACTTTAGGGAAGTAATAAAAAGTTAACCAGAGATAGCATTGAGATTTGAGAAATAAAAACATCAAAACCAAGTAAATGAGCACATTCTTTTCCTCCCCACACATTTTTACTCGTATTACCTCCCATATAAGGCTACTTGTGTTACAGACATCAGTGCAAAGAGCACCAAAGCAAAATATTCCCTCAGCAAAATTATGACAAGATACAAGTTGTTAAATCCTGATGATGAAGGAATCAGCACAGATGACAATCATCAAGTCTAAGGCTGAGATACAAAAATATATTATCTCTTGTATTTATGAAAGAAAGCAGGTGTTGTTCATATGTAATGGAAGCATACCAAAGTTAGGGACCTCACGCTTCTCTGATGATGCCAGCATCTGATCTAGACATCCACTTAGTACAAGGAGTTGTGCCTAATTATTATGCTCTCTTTAATTCCATGTGTGAGACTGATGCTGAAAGAGTGCAATAGTTCTAATTCATCAGCTGATCAGTGAAATAAAAAGCTGAATAAACATGTTGAACTGTTGACTATTGCTATAATGAAAATGTTTAATTCAATCAGATGGGCATTTGCAACACTTTAAGCTAAACCACTCACATTTCAATTGCAAGAGGGTGAGACTTCATCATTAGAAGTTCAGATAGCCCTAATGCATAATACTATAGAGAATTATGCCAAACAAGTCATCCCAGAGAAGCATTTTAATTTTCCACATTTCTAAGTCATATTTTAAGTTCTTCTCACATCTGAAGAGTAATCATGTCATTGCACCTTTCCAAAGATTATGGCACATGAGCTCAAGAAATGGAGATCCTTCATCATGACAATTCAAAGAAAACGGGCAAAAGTCAGTGCCGAAATAAATTCCTCCCCCATCCCAAAATCGCACGCTTATATGCATGCAAATTACTGGTTACTGGCTTGCAGCACGTACATATGGAAGTTTAGCTTAGACATTTCAAAGAAACTTCTTCAGAAAAAGGGTCGTCAGACACTGGAACAGGCTGCCAAGGGAGGAGGTTGAATCACCATCCCTCTATGTGTTTAAGTCACTTAGATAAAGAGCTTAGAGACAGGGTTTAGTGATGGCCTTGGTACATTTGGGTTAATGGTTGGATGAAGCGATCTTAAAGGTCTTTTTCAACCCAAATATTTCTATGTTGCAAGCCAGTACCTCAACATATCAGTGATATTTTTCTTCTAATCTTTTCCTATTGCTTTAAACTATATTAAGACTGGGAAATAATTTGTATTATGAGGAGCAGAAAGTGTGAGGAGGGTGTTTGTACATGAATTAACAATTTCAGTAACCTTTAAGGACACAATTCAAATGCCCATGACTGGATATCTCATGTTGCTCTTATGCAGCAAGCAAGTAGTCAGGTTATCAACACTACCACTGAGAAGTGAAAGAAGAAGTTTGCTACATGCCAAGTATACAAAAACCTCCACTTCTCCCCCAAAAACAGCTTGTGTATGAGTAGCCAGAGAACCAACTTTCAGATGCTGTGCTTCCACAGTCTAAACACATCTTGATAGAAGTTGTGACATGCAGCACTACCCTCTGAATGTACATCTAACTTCAGCACAGTAATTAAAACCTAAAGGATTGATGTGCAAATGTTAACCAAATAATGTAATACCTCGTGCACGACTGTGAAAGCAGACCTTTACGCATTTGAAGGTCATCTACATAATTAGCCCTCAAATATTTTAACTCAGCCAAGATAAAGATTGTGGGGCCAGGCTGAGGAGAGAAGATTTGGCTATTGCTTTTTTATTCCACAAACCACAATAATAAATCTGACTATTCACAGTAGTTTCACAGCTGCAGATTTAGACCTAGTTCCTGAGACATTGCATCCTCACAAGTGAAAGTGAAATCCGGATTCACAGCTTACCTCAGGGTAAAGCCTGCAAAATCTTAAAATTATTTCTGCATTATACAGCTGTGGCAACACAGGACAGTTGATACTTTTCATTAGGATTTAGTAGACACAAACCTATCCTTTGGATACAGAACAAGTCATTCTGCTTTTTCCTTAATCTCGAGATTTCAAGATGTGAAAGATAGAAAAATAGTAAAAATAACACTTTCCTTACCCCTGTTGCCTTCAATCATGACCAATGATGCTGAGCAAGCTGGATTCATGGATTTGATACAGTAGCAGGTAGCATGCTCTTTCAGCCATTTGGGTGCATAGGAGGCTCAAATTTAAAATGCCAAGATCTGAACATAATAAGTGAATTAAAACCTCTACAGGAAGACTCGAGTTGCTATAAAAATAGGTATAAAACTGAGCAACCTTGTAGACATTAGATTTATATTTTATTGCCAGTAAAGTTCCACATTAAAACTGCGGTGGGGCAGAATCATTTCCCATGAATTGTGAATCTGTTGGTTTGGAACAGTGTGCAATATTTGCCTTGATACTACAACCAAGACTAACTCTATGGTACCTTGTAATTGAAGCAATTTTGCTCTGTCCTTTGGAATTGCACTAATTCCATGACAGTGGTTTTGAAAATTAACAAGGTCATGAGGAAAAATGGATTCAAAAAAAGTGAGTCAGTGATGCTATGGAGTATACCAGCACTGAAGGTCTGATCCTGCGCTGTTTATTCCCACAATCACAACATTGTGAAATGCCCATTCCTATTCACCTAAAATGAATAATTAATGACCAAAGACTACTTATGTATTTACGAGATCTTTAAGCTTTCAATTACACTCACATATGTACCAAGAAGGCAAGGTGCCAAGAGGTGTATTTTATGGCTTTGTATTTACATATCCTAACTATTTTAAAAGTTACAAACAGATATAGCAATAATAATTCTCCTCACTTGCTTCAAAAATACTTCAGGAGTAATTTCTGAAAACTCTCACTCCTAGGTTTGTGAATGGGAAAGCCTGGCAAAGAGAGACTGAGGGAGCTGGGGGTGTTTAGCCTGGCAAAGAGGAGCTTCTCTCTCTACAACTCTGTGAAGGGAAGTTGTAGAGAGGTAGGGGTCAGACTCTTCTCCCCACAGGAGAGGGTTAGGCTGGATGTTAGGAAGCCCTTCCTCAGAGAAAGGGTGATCAGATCCTGGAATTGCCTGCCCAAGTTGGTGGTGGAGGCTCCATTCCTGGAGATGGACAGACTGGATGTGGCACTTAGTGCCATGGTCTAGGTGATGGTGGTGATGTCAGGTTGGCTTGATGGTAGGTAGGCGGGGCTTGATGATCTCAGAGGTCTTTTCCAGACTCAATAAACCTGCGATTCTGTGAATACATGCTGAACCTAGCAGGACTATTGGCATTTGTTCTGTAGAAAGCCCTTGGATGAGACCCCGAAAAGCCTATTTGCCATTAACAGGTGAGCAGTACTATGTTGGCTTTTTCCCCACTGGGCTGGCAAAGATCCTTTATACTCTGCCACTGAGAGAAACTGAGACAAGCCTCTACTAAAAGAGAGAAAGAGATCACAAGTACTGATCTCCTAAGCCTTTGGTAAACAAAGAAAGTCTGGAATTCTGCTGTAACTTCCACATTTGATGCAGCTATAGCCTCAAAGAAGAGCCCAGAGCTGAAAGGAGTTAGAAGTATGCCAGAGATGTCACAGAGTGCTGATGTCTGCATGAGGATCAGGAAAAGGAACCTTTCTGCAGGCAGCAAATGTATTTTTTGTGCTGTATTCCTGCCACCACCACCACCCCCTCCACCCCTTTGTCTTCTAAAAAGTGGAGTGAGTGTGTGTGTGTGTGTGGGGGGGCTGTTGTGATTATGAGTGTTGGTGTACGCTCTCTTATGCCAGACCTCTCATCTAAGGCCAAAACCCAATGTGTTAGCTGTCTCCCTTTTCTGTCAGATTGTGTGTAAAGGCATTGTGATACAGTTTCTGTTTTACCTTTTTGATTCTTTTACTTATTTGTGGGTTTTTTTTGTCTTTCCTTATTGATGATGGGTTCAATAAACTGTTGTCTTTTTAGCAATGTTGCTTTATTGCCTGTTAAACTCTCCGTGAGAGCTGGTTGCTGTGCTTGAATTGCAGGTACCATCCCAAACCAATTTAGACCCTCTCCCTAAACCATTGCAGCACTGAAGAGTAAATAATGGCTAAAAGGTTTTTGTTTCTGTAGTCAAATGAATACCAGTTTGTGGGATGAGATTCCAAATCAAACTATAATCTTGACCGCTTAACACAGGAAACATTACATCTTTATGAAAGGTCAAGGACTGTTATTTATGCCACTTATGTACTCTTCAAAATTTCAATTATCTGGACTAACGTGCAGTAGCAAACTTCTGTTATCCAGGTTATTTTTCTATAATGTACAAGAATTCAGTATTTGACAAGCTAGGTTTTGCAGATTGCACAGATTAAACATCATGGAAATGTTATAGCTTCACAGAGTATGTTTACTTTGTTCAGTTAAGGAGGAAGAGAATTACCACTTAAAGGCAATGGCTTGGACACTTAAAAAAAATGTACACAACATTTTTTATTCAAAAGGAGTGTGCGAATGCAAAGAACAGGTAATGCAAGACTTCAGGCAATGAGGACACAGGATCATTGCTGTACCTTTCCCTAGCGGGGGATGTGCACCTCTAACAGAATTTTCCCATATCCCAGGGCTGATGTGAGTGAGTGGTCCATAAAACAGACCTTAAAGCCCTCTTCTTCCTTCATACTGTTTCAAATTAAAGCAGTGAAATGCCTAACTTTCTTGCCTATCTTGCCTACCTATTTGTCACTTCATTCCAGACTTCTTCAGATGTAATGCCTTACAAATGATAACGTCCTTCACATCCAACCACAACATCAGCTCAAGTTTCAGACCACAGCAGTGAATTATTCTTCTAGGAAAAGCAAAAGCAGGAGATCTGTGTCTGCAGCTAAGCCCTGAGTGGCCTTGTTTACCAATGTCATTGATGACAAACTTGGTAATTCCACTTCTTCATAAATATTTGAATGTTGCGTTTTGCTAGGTAGATATCTGCTCATTTGATCTAATGGCTGTCCTTTCGAAAATGTCAGAGAGAACCATTAGCATAGCTGTGCCAGTGTTAAATGGTTAGACATAAACGGTGATTGCTGAGAACAATATCCTTTGCCCACAGCACAGTGATGTAAGGGTTGGATAATTTTATTACCTTTAATAGCATTTGCAGCTATGCAAGCTAAGCCAATGACATGGGTAATCAAATCTCAGGCTTATAAGATGACCACCTGTGGCTATTAGGAAAGGAATCCCCACTATCTCATGCTCAGGCACAATGCTGCATAACCAAAAGCCTGTCATTTCAGAGAGGGCAAAGAGACAGGGAAGAGGCATGTGAAGTTTTCTCAAGATGGCAGACAAATTTTCATCTGAATCAATCTTAACTGCTCTTCATTCATAGAGGATCTTAAATGTGAAGTATAGAAAACTTCTGAAATCTCCCTATTGCCCCCAGCACCTTCCAAATCACAGGTCTACTGCTTTTGCATTTTTTTATTTTCCTTAGTAGGCAGATGTGTCACACTGCCAGGAAAGGTAAAGGTGACTCTGAGTGAGCTTCTCTCCACTCTGTTCTGGGATCGCAAGTATTTGGAAGAACCCATTCAAAAGTGGTGGTATACATGTCACTGCTGGCTGCTTTCCCTTGAAGGAGCTTCACAAATGACATGTGACGAGCTTCAAGGCACATAATCTGTTTACTTATTAAGATTGCCTCATTTCCTTAATTATAAGCCAAGTGTATAGGCTGATCTGAATTTAACCAGATATAAAGAGAGAATAGTGAACTCAGAAACAGTAAATTAGGTTTGTAGGTATTTTCCAACACACACAGCATTTCTTTCCTACTCAATCCACTGCATTTTTGTGGTCTCACCTCCGCAGACTTAAGCTCCAGCCTGAATATGGCACAGTGCAGAAATGATGTGCTGCACTTCGGGAGTGCCTGAAAATAAACAGGAAAGATGCGTTTCAGAGTGATTTTTATACCTCTGTTGAAACTGTCTAAATACACTGCAGATTACATAATGAATATACAAAAAGAAAAAGCACAAATGTAGTCCTGAACTACCAGGTATTTTAGTAAGATCTATTCCATGGCAGCTACCATGGCTACTAAACCCTGAACTTTAAATCCAGAGATGTGCTAAAACATAAACAACGCCGTGTATTTCAGACAGGTAGACGGTAAGTCAGAAATATCTCCTATGTGAAATTAGCAGGTAACTTTTCATGATGTACTCGCTTCCAAGAACACTGCATTGCAGAAAGCATTTAGCTTGTCATGTTCTTCTATTATTTTAGTTTACACTTCATTCGTTTCTATTATATAGCCTTGCATTTGATTCTTAGGGCTTTCTGTTGTTGCAAACAGGCACGCTGAAACCTCATCCACTTATTCCAGTGGAAATTTTTTGTCAGCCTTTAAACTCAAAAAAATGAATGAGTGTGATACCCAACAGTTGTAATAATGTGTGTTGACTCTTGGGTATTCATGGCCTTTAGATGCCTAAAATAATAATGCTTTTCTATGAAAAATGAATATTGATTAATGAGCTGTAATATTTTTCTAAACAGCAGTCAACCCAGAAGCTACACTTGTCATGTAATTCATTATAAATCTCAGAGTGTATACACCAAGCAAAGCTGTACCAAGCAAATTGAATTTTTCCCCAGCAAAATGCCTCCCTATTGTAACCACATATTCTCTATTGTCCTTAACTGTGGAGGACAAATATACAAATACTAAAAAAACCAATCAAACCAAACCGAGCAAAAGCAAAGTCCTTTCCCTGACATATACTTAAAAAATATATTCATTAATAACTATCAGAAAAACACTGACTACATTAGCATTAATCATACTACACACAACACCATACTAGATACGAGGAAGCAACTTTGTCCCAGCCAAAGCCAGGACATAAATCAAGATAATCCACTGCTAAGCCAGCAAGACCATCAGTGTCCTCATATTTGGCTGGAAAGCCAACTGAAGTTCTCAAATGTATAAAACGTGTACCAGTCAGTCCATTCATGTGATGAAAGATGCAACAAAAGGAAATCAACATCATTATGTACAACATCAAAAAAATAAGCAGTAGGATAATTAACATGGTAATAGACTCACTGACATTGGAGGAGACATCCAAGATCATCAGGTTCAACTGTCAACCCAACCCCACCCTGCCCACTAAAACATGTTTCCAAGTGCCAGATCTGCATGTTTAATACCTCAAGGGATGGTCACTCCACCACTTCCCTGGGCATCCTGTTCAAATACCTGACCACTCTGTCAGTGATGCTAATTTTTCTAATCATAGAATCATTAGGGATCAGAAGGGACCTCAAAAGATCAACTAGTCCAATCCCCCTGCCACAGCACGATCACCTAGACCAAGCTGCACAGGAACATGTCTAGGAGAGTTTTAAACATCTCCAGAGAAGAAGATTCCACCCCCCACCCCCCACCCCCCCACACACACACCCCGACAGCCTGTTCCAATGCTCCCTCNATGCTTGAACTGAGGGGCCCAGAAGTAGACACAATACTCCAGATGTGGTCCCACTAGTGCAGAGTAGAGGAGAAGAACCTCCTTTGACCTGCTAACCATCCCCCTTGTGATCCACCCCAGGATGCTGTTGGCTCTCTTTGCCACAAGAGCACACTGCTGGCTCATAGTCATGCAGTCCACTAGGACTCCCGGGTCCCTTTCTCCTACACTGCTGTCCAACAGGTCAGTCCCCAACCTATACTGTTACCTGGGGTTGCTCTTGCCCAGATACAAGATTCTACACTTACCCTTGTTGTACTTCATTGCATTTATCTATTCCCAGCTCTCTAGCCTGTCCAGGTCTGTCCAATCTGAACCTCCCCTAGCATGACTTGAGGCCATTTCCTCTCATCCTTTCACTAGTGCCTTGGGAGAATAATCTTCACCTCTCTACAACCTCCTCTCATGTTGTTTTAAAGGGTGATAAGATCTCCCCTCAACCTCCTTCTCTTCAGACTAAACAACCCCAGTTTCCTCAACTGCTCCTTGTAAGACCCATCCTCCAAGCCCTTCATTGCTCTTGTTTGGACATGCTCCAGCACCTTAATGTCCTTTTCTTATTGAGGTACCCAGAGCTGAACTCAATTACAAACCTGCTATGAACATTTCAACAATAAGAAACATAAATACACATTCCTGTACTTTGATAGTCACCAAACCAAAGAATTTCTTTTGAGTTTGAAACAGGGGATTCAAAGGGCCATAGAACATTTGGGTGCAGTACCAGATAGCACGTAGTGCTTCAACTGACCCTCCTACTGTCAGCATATTCATCCAAAAGAATACCCAAAACCTTCTTCACCTATCACCCCCAACCTGCACATTTTTATGAGTTTCCCCACATGGAAGTGAAAGAAACTAGGGAATAACTCATTTTCTTTAAGAAAAAGCATAACCCTTTGAACATTCTATTATATGTATTTGATTACCCATAACACTAAGGTCGAGTGCCATTACTCCCACAGTACTTGAAACCAGTAAAGGGATGGAATCTTGATGTATGTTGCTCCTCTCATCTCTCTCCACAAGTTTAACTTTTTTCACCATACCTACAAGATCCCATAATAACAGATATAATGAATAATCTGCACATGTGCGTTGGGAGTTTTGCTTAGTGGCTTCTAGGAGAGTTGTCTTGTGATTCTGTACTGAACTATGTTTCACATAAAATTTTTCTTCAATCATATATATCATTGTTTTCTCTATTTTCTTCCAAAGCTCCTTCTGAAAATCCCTTGATTCAGGGATACAATTCTAAGTTACCTGTTACTGGAAAAATAACTTCCTTCAACAACCTGTAAAATATAGACACTTCCAGCAGTCTGCAGTATTTTCATACAGACAGTAGAAACTGATGTTAGTTTAGAGGAAAAAGGACACCGTGGTTTTTATCTGAAAAGCAACAGCTCATTTTTGTAGTAATACAGTTTCCGTCTGAACTTCTCAACTTTTGCAGGTTTAAACAAAAAGTTACTTGTTTTCACTCATCAGATTCATGACAGAAGGGTTGCTTATAATGGAAGTCATTCTCATGCAACACATAAGACAGGGCACTCCTTAAATCGACGAGTAAGACAAGACAACTCTTCCTAATTATCTGTTTGTAAATCAAATTTACTCTTTCTAGTGTGCCTTGTAGCACTCAGGAGAACAATTTATGGATTCAAAAAAGACAGTTTTGCTTTAACATGTCTCTATTTCACAGAAATAGACAAATTAAAGTTTGTTTTCAAGGAGCCAAACTGGTTCACGAAACAAAAAACATACATATAAATTGTATTTATGCAAATGAGCCTAATTCATTTACATGTATTGACAATACAAAGTATGATTTTATTAGGAAGTTGGGATTGGAGTCAACCACCAAAATCCTTTAAAAATTTGCATTGCTGTTCTTCAGTCTCTGCTTGTAAATATTCAATAGTTTTCACTTTTGAATCTAACTATAATTGCATTTGGCTTAAGGAGAAAAGTGTTTTGTAACCCTGCATCAGATTGTGCCCTACGAGCATTTGCCACCAGTGTAACAGGGCAATTGTAAACCTTCTCTAGAGTACTAATGCATTAAAGAAAAGTAAAATCATCTCTATTTTATAACCAAAAAGATTTTTTAAAGATTTTAAAGTTTGGCAATTGAAATTGCTTTGGAAATCCTAAATAGCTGGGGAAACACTAGACTAGACATCACATTTTAAATTGGCAACATATTTTCTGGAGGAAAATTCTTTTCAAGTAACTTTTAGTTGTCCCAGATGGAATTAAATCCACTATAGAATAAAGAGTTACTCCAATTTTATGCTGTAAGTGCAAATATGGAGGTAAGTTAGAAAATCAATGGATTGTATATGTTGGAAAGAAGATCCACTACAGAAATGTCTGGACTATTGCAGTTTACAGTCTGAATTACAGAATGCTTTTACTATGATTTTATTTCACCAGCTATTGCATGACAAGTCAGAGATCATTCAGAATTGAGTTGTAAGTCAGTGATTTTAAAAAGAGAAAAAACACCACAAACAGAAGATTAAGAAAATTTACATTTTTCCTACAGCAATTTATTCAGCAGTATTATCACTAGACAGAATTATTCTAGAACATTTGACTAATCTGCTCAAATATAAACCCTTCATCTTTCTAATTACACTCAGACTCCACCTAAATAGTTTTAATATTGCCAGCTTCAGTCAGGGGATGGATCAACACATTTAAGACCCAGAAACAGTAGGAAAAGCCTAATGCAGGACACCTTCACAGTTATCTCCCTTTGTAATGCCTCTTGCCAATAGATTTTCTGACTACTCTGATAGCACATTTTTCCAGTCTCAACTGGTTTGTAAACTTTAAATTTACTTAAGGAAATAATTGGCTATGCTACTGACTGGAAAACATTCCTTAATACAGCAGATGTGACTTGCCCTCCACTATTTTTTGCTTAGGAACATCAATGTGCATTGGCAACTCAAATCTTTATGCTTCTTTTCATTCAAGAGAAAAAAAGTCATTAGAGGGATCTGTAAGTAGCTTTTACTTCCCTAGGCTTCAATATAGAGATTAACACAGGAGAAGCACCCCCTACAAAAACTTCTTATGTGAGACAAAAATACCTACCCCTCTCCCAGCATGAAGGCAAGGAGTGAAACCTCTGAAGCACTTGGGTGGAACCAAACACAGAGTCAAAAAAGAAAACAAAGCTGGCCAGCTCAAGGCTTAATAGGCAGGCAACCCTCATCAGCCACCACAGCCTGGAATAAGACTCCCATGCTTGGTGTTCCCAAATACACATAGGATGCTGTGTTTAGAACAGCAGATGGGCAGTCTACCAGTATGTACGTAACAGAACACAAGAGGTTGACGTGTTCCACTAGGAAAGAAACAAGGAAACAGAAGCTTGAAGCAAACTTCTGTATAAATACCTTTTTAAAATAGCCAGCATGATTTCATGAAAATGCTTCCTAATCACATGGTTTCAAGATAAGGCACAATCTAGTCTCCTTTAATATGATAAAACATTCATCAGCAGATTGGAAACAGCTTCTAAAATAGTACACAGCACTGAATAATCCTAAACCACATTGAAAAGTTAAGCTAGTACAGAAATTATTCCTAAAACTTAATAATTGTAATAAAATTGACAAACATGTTGAAATTAATGTAATTGAAAAATGGCAATTATCCAAATGGGAAGCTCTTTTTAGCATAGATTAAAAGTGTTTCCTTTCTTAGAGCTTTTCATGCACAATTTAGTGTACCATAGAGAAGAACATGAATCTGACTTCCGAAGCAAATACTCATTTCATGTTTTTACCTCTCCTTTTTACCCAAGAAGAAATTGTACTCCTAGTGTATTTATATCAGCACTGGCACATGGGAGGTTCAGTTCACCTTCTCCAGCAAGTTCTCAGTGCAGAAGTGAACCTTCACTTGCTTCACACATTCCTAGATACACAAGTCCTTTCTTACACCTGCTTTATTCTTCTGAGTCAAAGGACTTCCACACACTGGATGCAATCAAAGAATCACAGAATTATTGAGGCTGGAAAAGACCTCTGAGATCATTGAGTCCAGCCTAGGATCTAACACCATCACATCAGCCTGACCATAGCACTAAGTGCCGCATCCAGTCTGTCCCTAAACACCTCCAAGGATGGCAACTCCACCACCTCCCTGGACAGTCTATTCCAGGGTCTGATCATCCTTTCAATGAGGAAGGGCTTATTAACATCCAACCTAACCCTCCTCTGGAGCAGCTTCAGGCCATGCCTTCTTCATCCTATCACTAGTCTATAACATCCCTTCAGGTATTTATAGAGAGTGATAAGGTTCCCCAAGTCTTCTCCATGCTGAACAACCCCATCTCCCTCAACCTCTCTCCAGATTTTCCCTCTAGTCTCTTCACCAGCCTCATTCCTCTCCTCTGGACCTGCTCCAGTAACTCAATCTCTTTCTAAGCAAGGCGGCACAGAGCTCTATATAGTACCTCAATGTGAGGTCTCATCAGTGCCTAGTAAAGGGGGACAATTACATCCCTAGTCCTTCTGGCAACACTAGTCCTGATACAAGCCAGGATGCCATAATAAAGGATGCAAATAGAGGTACCTTGGGATGTTCTGTGTGGCTTGGTGTACTCAAGAATCAGAGGATTGAAATAAAAAAGACTCTTGTGTGAATCAGCAAGATGTCCAGGCACATAGCTGTGAATAAGCTTTCGAGAAACATTAATAACCAAATACTGTTTGTATTTAAAGTGTTTGTTACACTGGGAATCAGTAGTTGCAACTGCACCTCTCTTGTTTGTGAGCAACTTCACTTTCAGTCAGTGAATACTACTGAGTAACAAGGCTTTGTTTTGTATCAGATTACTTGTTTCATATATTGTGTGAAACATCTCCTTTGCTTGTATGAAATGGCAGATGCTTCTGCATGGGTAAAAGCTACTATCTCTGTATATACCCTACACACCTGTATATGATACGTCCCCCATATAGAGAATACATACAAGTTGTATTCAGCTATGTTAAATATAATCATCTCACTGTCTCAGAGGGACTTTGTAGAACATCAAGAAAGCCATTTATTCTTACAGACCAAACTCTTTTCTCATGGACTCTTCAATCTGTGAGCATCTTATAATTTTATTTTAATGATTGATTTCATAGACAAGAAGCAATCATGTTTAAGAATGCCACGCTGAGCAAAATTCCAGCTAGTAACAATCCTTGGCTAAATACAGTCTTGAAAGGGAAGTACATGCTTGAAGACTTCTGCTCAAAACCACTGCCTAAGCAGTTCCAATTGCAAAACCCACAATGTGTTGGTTCACAAATATGTTGTCTATATTAACTGCATTAAGAACAGTCTATATTAACTGCATTTCTCTCTGAAGAGCAAAACAATTGGAATAAATGTATGTAGTTAAAGTATGTTTGGTGGATTTTGTATAACAAATGCTCTCTGCAAATAAATTAAAAATCCAGAGGTAAATACAACACATAAATTACTGAACGTACAGCTATTTCTCAATATCTGTTCAGTGAATACTCACATTTCAATGATTTTGAAGATTATGTATATTATAAGCAGGCCAGCATGTTTTAAAATGCAGCTTACAAACATAGAATCCTTCATAGAATCACAGAATCACTAGGGATTGGAAGGGACCTTGAAAGATCATCTAGTACAGTCCCCCTGCCACAGCAGGATCCTTTGTGTTTTCAGTTATACCTTTCAGCAACATATGATTAAATCTTCTATTGTTTAATTTCTTTGCTTGTAATGTAATCATATTCTATTAAACATTAAGGCATTATTATAGTATCCCATTACAAATTTACAGGCCTATGACTATACAACCAAGAATAGCCTGAGGAGTAGAAAGAAAGGCGCACTCAATCTGTATTTAATCCTACCTCTTCACCTCTTCTAATCATTCAGCCTGACTCCCAACGCATGGAACAAAAAAAGCAACATCTGCTGCATGATTCACTTTGTAGGCTTAGGCTTTAATCAGTCAAGGATTGAGCACATATTTTTAAAAAATACTTTTCTTATTTCATTACTTAAAAAAGAACATGGATATATAGTCACTACTACAAACCTAAACACTTCTTATGAAAGCTATGTAGCAAAAAGAAGTTCTTGAAAGGAAAATAGGATTATGATAACACATGGACAAGCACCACTAGATTATAACCAAAGGTCAACTTCAAATGGGAGAAGTATTTTTTTTAAAGCAGAACAATTCTCACAAGAGATTGAAGTTGATCAGACATTATAATCTTCCTTCTTCTTGCTTTTGGGCATGGTATTTGTATAGATAACACTTGTGTATACAAGTACATAAAAAAGTGATATAGATAGTACTTGTCTACATAACCTGTGTGAGGAAGCAACAAGCAGCAAGGGGAAAGTCAACAGGATTTCATAGCATTTCCTAGTACTGCTCCACTAAATAGGCACATCAGGCAATGGACTGCAGGACATGACATTACTTGTTTAAGGACACAGTAATAAACATTTCTTCACTCCCGCAAGTGAAGAAATGTTTACCTCTGTTTACCTCTCCAGACAGGTTGACACATAATAGGGAAATGTGAATGTGTACATGGAGGTGTGCCATTTGTCAGACACTTCACATGACGCATTTCCCTCCCTGAGGGATGGGGATGTAATTCAGCCTCTGAGAAGCCCAGAGAAGCTTTCACCAGCCACGGTAAAGGACAAAGATAAGGACAAAGAGATGGACAGATGCACACTGCTCTGAATGACCAGAATGACATGAGGGAACACAAACATACCTTCTCAGTTACTAAGTTGATGTTTACCTATCATACCTACAGACTATTGTGTGACAAGTGGGAAACTGATTTGTCATCAGCCACTGTGTGGAGAAGGGTCTCTTTGCTATGTGAGGGTGCATTCAGCAGGGCCAGGAGTTAGCGAGAGACTAAACTCAGAGGGAACATGTGAAAACACTTTCTGTATGGCACAACAGGAAGTTTCAAAAGAACCTAGTGACAATGAACTGCAAGGGCCACCAGCTACTTCTGATTCACTAAAGAAACCTTGTTTGTAAGAGAGACAAAAGTTTATATACTACTGCAGGGCTAATAACACAAAGCCTTCTAAATAAAGTAGCAAAATCTTCCTATGACTTTCCTATAGCTTGATCTGCAGGTCTCCACTCTTCTTTACTAAGAAAGGAACTACTGGAGGACAAAAGTTTTCAACAACTTTATACTTATAACCTGTTGGTTGCTGCTGATGCCGGTAGAAGGAAATTTAAAATACTCAAGAAGAAAACCTAACCAGCAGTTAGTATATAATTTGCTTCAAAATTGTCTCAATTACTTCACCTCAACTGAACAAAAATACTCAACAGCATAATCAGTGATTACTGTGAAATCAACTATCTAAATCCTTTTTTTTCTGTTGAACAAGAGGCAATATTATGTATTACACATTTAATGAGACTGCTTCTCCCAAGGATGCTCTTCACATTATTTTCAAATAAACATTTCTAATGCATCTAAACAATGGACATTTTAAATATAACCATTCACATCTGAAAAAATTATATAGGCATCCAGCACAAAATTGTTTGCACTGCTCAGAACATGTTTGAACTAAGTGTTTCAAAACACACATTCGTAAAAAGAAAATTTTATTTAGAGGAAACACTTAAGATTTTTACTTTCTTTTACTCAGTAGATAACATGGTTAATTACTTCAAGATTCTTTTTTCCTTTATGATACTTATAATACTCTATGATACTTATCATGGTTTGAAAACTACAAAATTTTCAAGAATTAATTGTGGATCTTTTATGTCAAAAAAGCATTTTATTTTGAAGCTGGAGGTAGCTTTCTTAACAGACCTCCTGCATTAGTGTGTGGACTCTACAGGTGATCAGTGGACAGAGTCTATAAAAGGAAAGATACTTCCTGCTTCTTCAACTTTGTCATCTTCTTCACCATCTTCATCGTTCTCCTGCTTCTCCTCCAACATGTCTTGAGAAACAGAGAGCTCCCAAGGGTGAGGGGGTTGAGCAATGGCACTCAACCTTGTGCCACCAAAGGGTGGAACACAAAAGAGCCTAAGCCTGGCTGCAGCTCTTCTGGAGGGAAGCCACAGCCCTTTTTGGAATGGGAGCTGGAATGAAGAGAGACTGGACATTTTGGACTGTGGCCATCACCAGCTCAGCCTAGCTCCGGGCAGTGGGGCTGCAGAGACAAGCCACTCTCTACACCTGCAGACCCTCTTTAGTGGGGGTTCAAACACAGAAAGCCAGTACCAGCTAGTTCCAGTTCATGGTCTTGGGCTGAAGAAAGGCCAACTCCATCCAAAGCCACTTCTACAACTTGATCAAGTTTGAAGATGCCAGACAGAGGTGAGCTCTTAACCTTTTACCTCCTTTGGTGCCTAACCACAGGGGAGAGGAAAGGGAGGCTCTGCATAAGGCCTGTAGAAAGCCCTTGGAGAGACCTCAAAAAGCCTATTCACCATAACAGGCATTACCCCATTTGACCAGTGCGATAGTGGCTTTGTCTCCACCAGACTGGCAAAGATCCTGTATATTCTGCCACTGAAAAAGACTGAGAAGCCTCTACAAAGAGGGAGAAATAGATCACAAGTACTGATCTCCTAGGCCTTTGGCAAACAAAGAGAGTTTGGAACCCTGTTGTATCATCTACATTTGACACTGCTATAGCCTCAAAGAAGAGCCCCTGAGCCAACAGGAGCTAGAAGTATGCCAGAGACATCACATAGAGCTGATGTCTGCATGAGGATCAGGAAAAGGATGTTTGCACAAGCATCAAATGTATATTTTGCCCTGCATTCCTGCCACCACCATCCCACTCCCCTTCTCTTCTGGAAAGTGGGATGCAAGTGTATGTGTGTATGGTGGCTTTGTGATTATGAATGTTGGTGTACACTCTCTTGCCCCAGACCTCTCACCTAAAGCCAAAAATGGATGTGTTAGCTGTGTCCCATTTCTGCCCGAGTGTGTGTAAAGGCATTGTGATACAGCTTCTGTTTTACCTTTTTGATTCTTTTACTTATTTGGGGATTTTTCCTTTTCTTATTGGTGCTGGGTTCAATAAACTGTTGTCCTTTTAGCAAAGTTGCTTCATTGTCTGTTGACCTGTCAGTGAGAGCTGGTTGTTGTGCTAGAATTACAGATACCAACCCTCTCCCTAAACCATTGCAATCCTGAATGTCTCTTCCAGCAGAAAATGTTCTATAATTGTATATATATATAAAGTCTTCACATGTTTAATATGATTAGGAGTACCAAAACAAAACTGATATATTATATTGAAGATGCTTGTTCAATATTTTCATCGCTAGATTTCATTTGATTCTTTTGAAGTACTGCCATAACATTTGTAATTAATGTGCATATTAGCATAAACCTGCGCTTAACATTTATTATATAGGTCTCTAGACGAAAGCTTGAGTTAGTGTATAAGGTCATAAAAATAGACTTTGTAAATGTTACAACAGTAAACCATGAGATTACATCAAGAATATTATGTAACATTGTGTAAAATTTGTTAATTTGCCTGATTCAAGCCTATTACTATAAACTCAGTTAAAAATAAATCAATATGCAAACACACGTGAATTGTATATATAGAGAGAATGGTCTACAAATGGTAGGGAGATGGTCAACAAATTTTAGAACCAAAAAGTGGATTTTCTTTCATTCCAGAGTAAATTGCATGCTATGTTAGTAGCTTTGATAGCCCTGATGCCATTATATTTTTCTACTGATTTAACACTGAGAACAACACTTCATCCTAAAAGTTATCTGTGACTGTTGGAGAAATTTGGGAAAGGCAGCACTGAAGACTTCAGAAAAGACTTTTCTCATAAATACAGCAGAGACAATGACAGCAGACTTGTATTAACAGATGCAAACAGGACTCTGACAAGCAGGGAATGCTGGATGTGTAAGCATTTCTTATTTTGAAGTTCACTGACAAGCCATTCTTCAAAAGACAGAAGTGGCAGAGAGGTAATTTTGAAAAACTATTCCAACTATCAGCTTCACCAGCTCTTAACCTGCCATCCAAGACAAAACAAAAACCACAAGCCTCTTTTCAAGGCCCCATTTTAGGGAGGTAGGCTCCAAGTTCATCCTGCCATTCCAAGAGCTATTAGTTCACTTCAATGTTAAGCATTTATAGAATGTCTGGGAAGAAGTCTAGGGATGGAAAGGGAAGGTGAGCAGGAGGAAGCTATCTCCAGACAAGAGAAAAAACTGAAGTGTAAATTAAATTCAAAGCTTGGATGCAATCAAACCAAAAGCTGCTTGTTTATTGTGAATTTTCATTGAGAACAAGAAAAAAGTAACAGCCATGAGAGATTGCTCTTTCAATAGCTTGAGACAGGCTTAAAGCATAACAATCCAAGAAAGATTTTTATTTACCATACAGGGATAAGGTCACAAATTACACTGAGCGCTAAACCACCATTTAGATGGCATAGCATTCCCAGGGTTCTGGAAACTTCTGTTCAGCTGGTTCCTATACCTAACTCTGAAAGCTGATGTGCTTACATGCTAATCCCTGGGAGTTACTGTGTCATAAACAGCATAGTTCAGGCTGACTGCAAACCTATTTTACCTCAGTGATGCCTGATCTGACATTCAAACTCAGAAAACAAGGTCCCTACCTCTGCCAAACAATTGGCAGAGCTTTCATTTCACCTCCCACTCCATTTAGTTGTAGTGAGGCCATGGCACATGCCAGTTATCAAGGGAATTCAGGTACTGAGCAAGGTACAAGATACCAGCAGAGAGCAAAAGAGACCAGATGCATGCCCATACTGAAGACTAGGCCTTCCTTTCCTTTAAATATGGGACTTGAGCAACAGCTTCCCATCAGTTGTAACTCTGAAAGCCACCCCAATTAATCAAGGCATTAATCTTGGCACTTGTTCTTCAGGGTGCCAGAATTTTAAAACACAGTTAAAATATACAAATGGAGAAACCTTTACACATGATGAGTGCCAAGGTCTGCTTACCTGGTTACCTGACCTCTAACAAGCTGCTATTTACGGGTGTTCAAGGAAAGAGTGGAAGAGTTGTGACATGCCAGTTGCCTTTTCTTGCCTTGTTACAAGAGCACATGTGACAACGACTTCTTTAGGAAAGACATTTTGTAGCCACTAATGGACACTGTATTCTCATTTTTTTCTTCTTCTTCCCTTGGCCCCCAACTCCTAGAAGCTGTAAGCTTAAATGAACAAATTCTCTCAAAGGAGGAAGATAGATATTATTTTATACTTTATAGCTGCTGCTTGAATAATGGCATTGGGCACCTCTTAGAACTGGCATTGTCAGAAACAGTGAGCAATCACTCCCTATTCACCTTTTCTATACTCTCATGATTTTATAAATCTCCATCATTTTTCATCTCTCCTGTACATTTTTTTTTCTCATTTGAAGAGCCAGTTTCATCTTTCTTTTAAAGCTCTCCCCTCTTCCACCCTCTGTTCTTTCCCACTCTGAGCCTATTCTGCTTCTTTAATATCATCCCAAGCCGTATTTTCTAAGTGCCAAGAACTAAATTAGAGCCCAACATTGCATACATGTCGATGCAGCTGTTTCATCGTGGCCTTAAGTGCATTACTTTGCATTTCTGAACACTGCAGTTGTGCACGCCTTTCAGTCACGTCCTGTGAGCTTTCTTCAGAAAGCCAAATAGAAAGTACACAGATGTTCACTCTGCTTAACTATCATGCTGTTATTTACCCCTTTTTTTCCCAGATTATTTATCAAGGTTGCCAGCCCACTTTGCAGCCGTTCTGTGAGATTTTAACTGGAACTTTACTGTGTAGGAGCAGAAGAAGTTACCACCTTTTATGCCCTTGATGTCAAGGTTGATTTACTACAAGGTCATGTTGCACAATCACTCAGTTGGATGCTTCATTTCTTAATTTCCCAAGGACTCTTACGTAATACTGGGCTAACCTTAGATTTGTTATGGTTCATTTTCTTGTTTTACTCTCAAACTCCTACCGTGATATTGCAGTATGAGACTGTTCCAGAGTTTCTCACTACAGAAGGCAAAGCTGACCTCCAGCATGTTCCTACAACTCTCTGCAGCAAAGTGCAAGCAAATGCCAGCTTTGCTTGTTTGCTACAGCCAAGCATTCTCCAAGACCCTATCATCATTTCACTTGTCCTCACATCTGTTAGCAGTCCTGTTAGTCCAGTATGCATCGCTGTCTTTTTATGTAATCGAGGCTTATGATCTACCTCATTTCAGCTGAAATCCAAATCCACCATGGCCTCTTTTAATGATGTTACAGAGCTTAAAAGGAAATCACATGTACCCGATTAGGAAATCACTAAAATTTCTACTTTGCTTCTTTCTAAACCAAGGACAGGATTTTTCATCATCTGGTTTCTCATGGCAAAGAAACCACACTCATAATGTTGACTGCAACTGAGTCTCTACATCTTCCTGGATTCAGAGAAGTGCTTTCAACATCATTAGCATGACAGATCAAGCCCTTCACTGTCGTTTGGGTTTCTAATCAGGGGAGAAAACACTGCATTTTCACATGAATAATAAGAACTGACAAGAACTGTTGATAAGAGTTAAAAAATGCATAGTTTTCTGTTTCCTAAACCGATACAGGTTAGATGCATTTCACCTGTGGTTCAGGTTCACTCTACCAACTCTGAGAAACTATAATTACCATATTTAAAGTAAAAATACCTGAGGACTCACAAGCTTTCAGTCTCATCAGATCTAATGACACAGGTAAAACTAGACGGGATTTCTTAAGTTTATACTGCAACAGGTATTCCCTTTGAATTCATGGGAATCGTACTGTGACTTGGAGTGAAGCTAATGGAACTGCTTTTGGAGCAAGGGGCTCATCAGCTGAAGCAGTGCTGTCACAAACTGGGTTTTGCAAAGTGTCTTCCAAAAACAGAGTTGAGTTACTGCTACAGAAAACACCTGCTGCTGTGGTATCACAAAATAAATTCTACAGATGTTATTTTAAGCTGAAACGATTTTATTTTTAATTAAATCTCATACTGAATGCAGGGCATCTGTTCACTTGCACTTCTGTGACTTGTTACAACTTAAGACCTGTATTTGCCATCTTATCCTATTTATTTATTTTTACCTGACCCACTGCCATGGCAAATAACTCTGATGTGCTTTATATTCTTCCTCCTCCTGCTGGATACCAATCATCTTTCAGACTTAGGGTTATGAAATATGAACTGATAATTCTTCCAAGTCAGTTTAAATGTCAGGCAGCATACATACCCAAAGAGCGTAGTATGATAGTGCTGTAATCATTTATGTCTCTGCTACAATGTGGTGGACAATTAGAAACCTGCAGGAGGGATTAGTAAGGGTTTCTGAAGTTTAAATATGTAAATATGTAAGGGGATGAAAGAATGCAATCCTGATGACCTCACTGGAATTACTGAAACTTCTGTGTCTCATAACACCTAGCATTAAAAAAAAAGCCAATCTTCACTGAACTTCCAGACATATTTCTCTGAAGGCATAGAAACACTCAAAAGAAAGGCTGCTCATCTGTCCAAGGCAGGTGCAGGTAAGTGTTGCCATCTGTCTTATGATTCTCTTTGCAATATCTCTGCGATTACCATATACTGCTGTGTGTAATTCAGGCTGCCTCTCTCACCATGCTGAGCTGCCCAGAGATGAAGTGCAGGTATTTAGCAGCTGCTCTTTGTAATACTCAGCCTACCATGGTTTTATTTTTTTCCCCCCAGACTCAAATGCAGTGGATTAAGACAGAAAAGTCTATTCTTCTCTGTTCAACTCTTCACCTGCCAACATCTATCAGGAGATCATTTAAGCAAGAAATATATATGGCATTTTCTTTTATATTTGCAGTATTTTTGAAGCTTGTACTGCCTCAGTATTTAACAGATTCTAGGAGGAATTAAGCAAAAGACACTTTTGCCTTTAAAAGGAAACCTCCATTTACTTCTATTCCTGTTCACTCTCAGATACTGTTATAAATAGTGGACAAAATTATCTATTTCACAATTCCTGGTGGTAAAGCCATTTCTTAATTAATATCCACTAGTAATTATAGAAGTTAATGTCAAAATGCCACTTGAGAAATCACACATGAAGTCAAAGAATCCATACTGTTTAATTTTTCCGTTATCTTTCATACAAGATGACAGGAAGGGCAGCAAACAACATGTGAGCATTAGCTGTAAAGCTGTATTATCAAAACATAACTACATCATTTCTATTCCAAGAAGAAATAGTCTCAGGTCAATTTAGACCCTCCAGAAAGGAACATATCACAGTTCCATTTGCGTTTGTCTATAAGCAAATTGTCCATCAAATTTAGAAAGAAAAAAAATGAACCCACCACAAGACAGGAGTACCATGGAAAAGCACCAACAAGTTTCTATGGATGAAGCTCCTGTTTCAGCAGCATATAAAGTAAAAATAAAATTCCTAAGAACATAAGGAGGCCATAAGAAAGACATAGGATCCCAAATCACCAACTACTCTTAACTTTGTATTGATCTGCTTTGTATAAAACCCATTTTTCCTTTACCTTTATTTCTATTGTCACTTATTTCATCTTCTCAACTTTAACTAGAAATCTATGTGCACTTACCACTGCCTTCACTTTAGAGCACTGTCTACAGTTTGGTTCCATGGAAGGGAAATCTATGTGCACTTATCACTGCCTTCACTTTAGAGTAGCGTCTACAGTTTGGTTCCATGCAAGTCTTTCATGAAAACCCTACCAAACTCATTCATGCAGTCTGCCCTGTTCTTGAGGATGAAGAATAATGTACTTACTATACTTACTGTAAATGTGTGACCCTCCATCCCAGTCTACTAAATTACTAAATGTCTACAAAACTGAACGCAGTGATGACATTCTCACAGCACAGGTATGCATCTCTAGTTTTATGGTTAAGAAAAACAGCACCAGTAACAATATGCAGAAGTAAATAAACTCTGAAAAGAGTATTGTTCTTGCAACACCAACCTTTTACACCAGTGAAGGCAAGCATATATTTTTCCATTGTTTTGCATTAACCAGGTTTTTTTATATATACACACCTTTCATTTCTCATTGTCATTGTTCAAACAGAAGGCATTCAGAATTTTAAACAAACATCACTCTTGACCTTTCAGTAAGAAGTACTATGAGACTTGTATTCACAGCATTCCCAAAATTGTATTGCCTGTCCCTTATGCTTTATATTAATATATTTTTATTATTTATTATTTCTCTGTGATCACCTAAGATTATTAAGTGGATGGCATCATATGTTAAAACAGTAGTCCGTAAGATGGAAATTAAGTTACCTCCCTTCTGTTCCCAAAACCTTCATCCTTCTATTCGGCTTTCAGCAAAGGCCATTTTGTACAGTATCATACTGGAGGAAAAAAGGAAAACATGAATAGTTTCAGTCACTGAGAAATAAAAAATACAGGTTGCAATGTCATCATGTATTGTCCATCTGAAAGTGTGAAAACATTTCTAAGTCATGCAATCTAAAGTATCTAAAAGATGTTCCATTTAATCATTTACACCTTGGAGTGCTGTTTTATTAAAGAGTTAAACACTTAAAGCTTCTAAGCCTCTAATTAAAATGTTTCCTCAAAATTGTATTGCTTATTTCATAGGAAGACTTTACAGATGAAAAATAGACAACCCAGTAAATATTTCAAAGAAAAAAACTGTAAGTATTTACTCATGAATGGCAAAGTTTAAGACCAAGCACAGAAAAACTACTCTGAACAGAATCCCCTCCAAACCAGCAAAACACAGCCAGATTTAAATCATGTGGCTACAGCAACTTGTAGCTGTCTCTTGAAAATGCTTGTGTTACAAATAAACAACTAAAAGAAAACAGAGATAAGCAGCTTTACATTGTCATTATACTGATATCCAGACCTTTTTGTTCCCCGTTTTCAAAAAAACCCACAGCACTGCAACTATTCAGCAACCCCTGTGTCAGAAAGTGGAGAAGCTAGATCCAGACACATGTTAAAACACAACCACTAAATTAAAACTGGTCCTGCAGATGTGAGACCACATTCACTTCTACACCAAAGGTGCACATTCTCGTTTCTTGCATTGCTTTGCATCGGAGTTCAATGGAGTTATTTTCTGTCCAACCTTTTCCTTTTAAGTTGGAAACCTCAATAACCTTTATCCAGAAAAACAGTAGTCAAGACTTTTATTCTCAGGGCCAGGACTTTCAATCACTTTAAGCTAAGAGCAGGGTACGCTAGCATGGTTACCAGGCTGTGGTTACCTTGCTGATGTCCTAAGTTGTTCTGTGATTTAACTCATCTGCATAATGGACAAGCACTTGAGAACAGAGGCCTTCACATGGTTTAAGAACAGGGACACCTAACTGAAAAAGCACAAAGCCTATGGAGGTACCAGCATAATACAGGTGCCAAGCAACAACCGTGCCATGTAAGAGAACCCACTACTACATGGACATGGCCTTCCAGGCACCTACCAGTCATTCTCTGGTAACAACCACATGCTGCCGGCTTTCCTGGGACCTGAGATCACAAGTGGAGTAAGAGGGTTATAAAAGGACTCCATTGTAGACATGGGAAAGAAAGACGATCGTTAAACTATTGTTACAGCATTACTCATATCCTCTCTGCACTAACAACCGCTAGAAGGATCCCAAACTCCTGCAGTGCCCAAAATGGAAGTCAGTGACTCCTGTAAACGCTGCATGAAGCCCCGACATGATACAGACAATTTGCAGCATCGACATAACTGAGAGTCCTTAGCTTTATTTAGAAATGGGTTTGCAGTAAGATGCCTAAATAATTACATGCCATTTATCAGCTGCATCAACAATTTACTGACTTGAGCTGTCCAGCTGATTCCAGATAAAGTCAGTCTGGATTTGTGTAAGCACAGGGACTAAATATTTACCAAACATAATGGCATTCTTCAAAAGAAGTTATTACACTGCTAACACAGGCAGCCCAATACAAATGACTACTCTTCAATATTTTATTTACAACAGCGGTAGCAAGTTTCGGTAGGTGTGGGTTTTTTAAAGAAGTCGGAAAAGCTGCTTTTACAAAAAGGTAATATTTTAAAGCCTTATTTAAAATGCCAGAGGCACGTAGTCTGACATTTCTAAACATTGCCTTTTTTATGCCCCCTGAAAAGTAAACACAAATGATTGCCAGAATTCTTAAGTTTCTTAACTTTTGCGTGGGTTTTTTTGGAGTTGTTGGGCTTTTTTTTTTTATGTGTTTTTTTTGGTGCTGTCAGGTTCTGATGGGCTTGTGGTGGGACTAGCTTGGCACTCTTCTGCTACCTCTATCACTCCACAGCAGGATGGGAGGAGAAAATACGGTCAAAAATATTTTAAAAGCCCTTGGGAAAGAATAATTTAAAACAATTAAGAACAAAGTAGTGAGTAATGAAAAGATAACTAAGACCACCTTTCCCTCCTCCTTCTTCCTAGGCTTGAGCTCACTCTTGAATATTCTGCCTTGTACCCCTGAGGGGCTCAGCCTTTCCTCCAGAATCAGCTGGAACTAGATCTGTCCTGCTCAGGGTTGCCATGGCTGCTCCCGGCTGCTCCCAGCTTGTCCTGCAGACCTCTAGTACCACCCACAGTGATTTCCCAGTTCAGGACATTTTCATTCTCCATATTCTCATTTTGTACAACTTCTTGCCCACCATTAATAGATTTGAAATAAAGACAACACTAAAAATACCAGATGGCAAGGACAGGGTGGCACCAGAGGAACAGGAGCTCCCCACAAATGTTGGGTTTCTTTCCCTCCAGGGTTCAGTTGGTCAAATTATTGTTATTAATAGAAATATCTACTAAAAAGGGTTTCCAATCATCCAGAGACAGGCAAGGGTGAAGATGACACCTAAATTCCAACACTAAATGTAGATCCTGTTTTGCTGTGTGAAGCATTGGTGCCAGCACACTAACTTCAACAAGCTCATAATATACAGCAATAAACCCAAGCATTTCAGCCTCTTTACACTTGGGGCATCATTTCTTCTGTCACATTACTGGTATCACAATGACAGAAGAAATGAACTGTCTCGAATACCAGAGACTTAGTAAAAGATATATTTTACACTTTAAACAGGCTGAGTCAATGGTCAGAGGCCAATAGGATGAAGTTTAACAAGGCCAAGTTGAAGGTCCCACATTTTGGCCACCATAACCCCCTGCAGAGCTACAGACTTGGGGATGAGTGGCTGGAGAGCAGCCTAGCAGAGAGGGACCTGGCAGTAGCACTCGTCAGTAGGCTGAATATGAGCCACCAGCCTGCCCAGGTTGCATGAATGGTCAATGTCATCCTGGCTTGTATCAGCAATAGTGTGACCAGCAGGATAAAGGACGTAAGTCTCCCCCTGTACTGGGCACAAGAAAGAGATTGCATTGAGTACCATATGCAGCTCTGGGACCCTCGCTTCAAGAAAGAGATTGAGGTGCTGGAACAGGTCCAGAGGAACAATGAGGCTGGCTAAGGGACTAGAGGGAGCTGGGGGTGTCTAGTCTGGAGGAGACTCAGGGCATATCTTATGTCTCTACAACTCCCTGAAGGAAGGTTGCAGACAGGTGCGGGTCAGGCTCTTATCTCAGGCAACTGGCACCAAAATGAGAGGGCAGAGCCTGAAACTGTACCAGAGAGTTAGGTTGGACGTTAGGAAGCCCTTCCTCATTTCAAGGATGATCAGACCCAGGAATCAATTGCCCAGGCAGGTGATGGAATCAGCATCCTTGGGGAGGTGTTTAAGGACAGAATGGATGTGGCAGTTAGTGCCGTGCTCTGGCTGATGCAGTGATGTTAGGTCCTAGGCTGGACTTGATGGTCTCAGAGGTCTTTTCCAGCATCAGTATTTCTGTGAAATATTACACTGAATTGATAACTTACCAGTACTCACATCTTCAGATGCAGAGAATATGAAGGCAAACTCTATCAGAGATACTAAAGGAAAGGAGTTCAAAGCTAAACACACAATTAAAGTGAGTTCAGAAGATACAAATTATTAATGGTCATGTTCACTCCATTGAAAAATTGTAAAAGTCCAATATCCAAAAGTCCACAACTGAAATCTGCTGATTTTTCACCACAGGAAAAAGACACAAGCCCAGTGCCTGCAAAGGTGATGGAATTAAGGCCTATAGCAGATATACTCACACAGTACAAGCTATAAAAGTATTTGGTGGCAATACATATATCAGTTTTGTACTTTTAATTTCTAGACAAATGCCGAATCAATGATATTTGTGAAAAAGCCATAACAACAAATCTTGTTTTAAAACAATAGAAGTTTGTCTCTTGTCCAACTGTTGTGACCTCAAACAAGGGAGACAAAATACACAAGCAAGTCTTAAGCTCCATCAGGGGAGGTTTAGACTTGACATTAGGAAAAGGTTTTTCACTGAAAGAGTGATCCGACTTTGGAATGGGCTGCCCAAGGAGGTGGTCAAGTCACCATCTCTGGAGGTGTTCAAGGTTAGTCTGGATGAAGTGCTGAGTGGCATGATCTAGATGTTAGATGTTAAGTTTACTTTGTTGGTTTTAGGTTGGACTGGATGAACTTTAAGGTCTTTTCCAGCCTCATCATTACTGTGATTACTATGACCTCACTAGCTCTTAATCTTTGGTAAATTTATGTTTTTGAAACTATAAAAAAGTGGTTACTAGCCTTAAAAAAGTACTGAAAATCTTCTCAGCTTGATTCACCCAAACAGAGCTGCTCTTAATCCTCTAACACACCGCTGTTTGTCACACAAACAGAAGATCCTCAGTTTTGCATGTGCATGTATTTAAATACTGCCAGAGTTCTTGAGAGCTAAACCCAGTGGTATTCTATTGCCATGAATTGCACATTATTACCTTCTCACTCTTTTACAAAAGAAAGGAAAGAAACTACAGATTACAACACACCCTTCCATCTTTTTCTTCTTTAAAATGTTTGAGAATGTTGCAGGATGTTGTGATGCACACTCTGAAACCTCATCCTGGCAATAAGATAATAGCTGCTCTGCGTTAAATTAAAACCCAAAACGTATCATTCCTTGAGGAGGTGCCCTTTAAATGCATAAATCCCACCTGGCAGTCCTTTCGTTTACCACTTGCTCACACAGCTGTTGTTAAGTTTATGTTTTTTGCACTCTGTCACCCTAAGACCCTGTAGAACTTTATGAAATACAATGACACAAAACTGACACAGTCCTTGTTACAAAACAGCCTCAGATGGCAATCAATCAAACAGTGCCATTATCTCAACAAAACCTTCAATAAATATGACAAGACTGAACATCCACAGTTATTGTTTCAGCTGTAAATCTTGTGAATGCTTTTACTGTAGCAACAAACTGCTAATAAATTCAACTTGCATTACCAGAAACATATAAAGAACAAGATACACTCCTTGTTGTTTTTTCAGTGTCCTCCCTGAGCCCATACACTGAGGCAGATTGCTTCCAGAAATGTTTCATAGCTAGCAGTAATACACTGTGTGCCCGCCCCCCGCCCCCCATCCCCCACCTCCCAACCCTTTCCCATGACCGATGGGACAGAGGACATTGACTGAATGCCACTGCCTGGCATTACGTCCCTCCCTCTCACTCAAAAGAGATGGGAGGCTCTGTGCTTACAATTTGCTTTAGCAGCACTCATCAGCATTAACTGCACATGTATCACTGGGCAAATAGACCTCTTTCTTTTAAAAAAGAATAGATGAAATGACAGTAAGACAGTAAGTACTGTCCCTACTACTGTGCAGAAGTCTGGGAGTTCTCTAGCATTGCACTGTTGTATTCAATACATGGTCTGACAAGCCAGCCACAGCTACAGTTATTCAGTGAAGATATTCAGTGAAGAACAACTTGCATCCCTCTCTCCCAGTAAAGGGAGATAAAGGCAACACATAATCATTTCTCCAGTAATCTTGGGTCAGGTAAGACTGCAAATTTAAAGTCTGTACCAGAGACTTAGTCTGTGTTCTGGGATCTCAGCATTTTGGTGAGGTTCATCCTTAAATTCTGCTCAGCTCTGCTGGACTTTCTTTAAACAGATGCCTATCTGTGAGAAGCAACAGTTTGGTAGACAGTCTCAAAAAAGAATACAATCTCCCCCTAAACCTCACTTAAAAAGAGCAGTGTGATTTTTTTTTTTCAAAATACTACACATTCCATCCTACAGAAGTGTTTGTCATTGTGAAGCCTACCAGAGTTTACAGGCCAAGGGCTTTTTGCAAACATAACATAATGACTAGGGTCACTTATACAGTAACATTACCACACTGTGTGGGAATGTAAGGAAGTGACTCAGTAACTATTTCATCAGTTAGGAAGAGTTCAAAAAATACATTTTTATGGAAAAGGTATTTGTATTGGGCATTTGACTCCAAAACAGTAGAAAGTATCTTCTACAACCAGGAGAACAATTGGTATCACTATGTGTGATACTATGTGTCACATGGTGTCTTCTCCAGACAACATTTTAGTAGCCTTTGTTTGATTAAAGACATACAGGTCGAAATTTCTGGAGAAATCATAAACAGCTGCACTACAGATACCACAAGAGGTCTGTTTACCTCCTGCTTGAAGATAGAGCAATGATCATAAGAATATACCACTCTCAGAAGATGCTGCCACTGGAGTTTATGTTAGTTGGCATTTACTAACAGACCATAAGAGGTACATATGGTTGGTCCAGGGCAGTTTAAGGGAAAGCTGCTTATTCTTTTACAATCTAATCCCTCTTCCCTTGTGTTCAGTCATATAATAGTCTGCAGTTCACAACTACCAAATACTAGGTAGCATTGTAAAGATGGAATCAATAGTATAATCCTATTACATTCCGCAGTGCAGGCTACTTTTCAGATATATAGTAGAATCCTCTTAAATTGTGGGTTGTTTTTTTTTTTTAATAAAATATAGGGTTATATGAAGTTCTAGCTAGAAACCTAAAAAAGATTGTCTACGTAATGCTGTTAAGGTAGTATTTCAGTCTGTTTTCCTCTGTATAATATCTGTATATTGGCTGGCACCTAACTGTGATAAATCCTAGATGATCTTCTAAAATAAATCTACAAGTTTCTTTAGTCATGTAACCACAGAACAGTGAAATAACTGATAACATAACTCACACAAACTGTCATTTCTATTTGCATATTAGTTACTGACACCTAATGCCAGAAAGCCTTTGCTACCAGAGTCAGATTGTTCGTACTCACATTGGAAGTCAGTGTTACCATTTCCTGGAGCACCTTCCCAAGTTTTAACTCTCGTAAGAGTTTACTGCATCCCAAACTTCATCTGTTTGTATTTGAAGACTGCCATATATCTAAATCTGTTTGGAAAAATTATGACACTTGAACTTATCAAAGGTTTAATCTATATCACTTCTACAACAGGAAGAGAAGAATCCCTTCTGTCACCTGCTACCTAATTCTTGCATCAATGAAGAATAATGTTATCTGCCCAGTCCACATGCTGGTGGACAAACCTATTTCCATTTCTATCGCAGCAAGCCACAGTCCATAGATATTCCAGGACAACCTGATACTTTTCTCTTATCTTTCAGAGAAAAGAGACTACACACAATTTCTTTCTCTGCTCCCCTAGAAAAGATCATCTTTACATGTTCTGTTCTCAGTTGTGTAACCAACACAGATCAGCAGTTGCACAAGAAAGCAGGGCCTCTACACTACCTCACCTAGAAAGACACAAACAAATCTGTAGATACAGATTGCACCACTGAAGTCACAAAAAGTCTACAATCAGAATGATACAACAGATTTCCCTCTTCTCCATGCAATAAGTGTACATATTCAGTTCTTTCCAGACTAATTATACTCACTTTGGAGATTAATTTTTATTGCCAATGTCATACCAGTAGCAGATTTTCTATACCCAGAAATCAGCATCATCATCCTTCACACAAACAGCACACACTAGACACCTCCTCCTAAACGGTAGAAATGGACAGGAGCTGAAGGATGGACAATCCCCTGCTTGACCCACCAGTGCAATAGGGTCACAACTGAGCTGGAGAGAGGACCCAGAACCCTGTCTTTGCCCCATCTATCTTTCACATTTTACATTGGTCTCTCAATAGATCATGACATGGTACAAGGGTCTGGGATTGACAGGAGGAAACAAAGCACAAGTGTAGCAACCTCATTAGTATTTTGCTCTCAAACGCTCCACACAGCTTTGTCTTTAGGAGAGTAAAAGCTGCTTAACAAGTCAGCTCGATACGCACCCCCCCGCCAGAACAGCTATGGTAACAGTTTTCAGTGCACAAATACGTTTCTTGAGCTACTTTCCCAAGTCTCTGTTAATGTGAACCTATGGACCGAAATAGATGCAAGACAGCTCTTTTGTCTCCCTGCCCTTTTTTTTCACAACACTTTGCATGACAAGTAAATCACTCCTGTTTCCTTTCTTTTTCCTTTATGGTACAAATAATCCATCAGAATACACATTTCAGAGATTAGGGATAACAGTGACCAAGTTCACAGAACCAGCTGTCTCAGCGGACACAAAAGTTCACTGAAGATTTCTGTCCATGAGGAGGCAGTTGGCAGCGCCCTTCAAGAGGTGCTTGTTCAAGCATTTGACTAAACTTTTCAAGGTTAACAGCAATGCTTTGAGGTGGTTACACAGTTATGATGAGGAGAATACTGCAACAAAAATCAGCTTACCCACCCCTATAAAATTGTTGGAGCTTTTCTCATTTTTTGAGACAAGCAGGCAGAAAGTGCTGCTTTCCCTTTCACTCTCACATTTCATACCAAAATCTGGACACACCCCTCTCCCAGAATCTGAGTCCTTACTGCAGGAATAGCACCATCCAGTGCCATATCTGCCTGAGAAAGAGGCAGCAATGTTGCTTTTGCACTCCAGACACTTTGCAGCTATTTCATCTAGCCTGAAATAATTAATGGAGAAATTGCATAGCCACAGAAGAAAAATTACTTCAAGCAGTTCAAAGAAGGGCAACAAGGTTGGCAAAAAGGTTTCAAGAACAAGCTTTATGGGGAGTGGCTGAGGGACCTGGGTCTGGTTAGTTTAAAGAAGGTTCAGAGAAGAAGCTATTGTTGTCAGCAGCTACCAGAAAGAAGGCTGAAGAGAAGTGGATGTTGGAGTCTTCTCATGAGTGTCAAGTGATAGGGCAAGAAGAAATGGTCTTAAGTTGCACCAGGGGAACTTTAGGTTGGATATTAGGGAAAACTTTCTCATTGAAAGGCTTCAGACATTGTAATGGATTGCCATAAGGGTGACTGCATCACCGTCTGTAGATGTGCTTAAAAGTTGTGTAGATTCAGAACTTAAGGACGTGGTTTAGCAGTGGGGTTAGTGCAGTTGGCTTAATGGTTGGGCTTGATCTTGAAGGTCTCAATCAACCTAATGATTCTGTGATTGCCATATAGATGTCTAACATTAAAATTCCATATATTGCCATTCTTTCACCTTGCATGAAGGCCAAAGGAAAGAAAAAACGTGTTTCTGTACAGAGAGGGACTTGGGACAGGCAATGTCAGTCCCTTGCTCAGCAGCTGGTCCAGGAGTTTAAAGGAATTTGATCCCTTCTGTACAAGATTCAGCCATCAAGCTTCAGTGTTCTATTACAAACAAAGATATTAAACACTTGCTTTAAAAGCTTTCTACCGTACTGTGTCCTGAAAGATAAACCCTGGGCATAAAGGGCAGGAAGCACACATGTATTAACAAAATGCATGAGAAGCAAACACTCTTCTGATTAATAAATCAGAATAACAGCATTGATCTCAAGAGAACATCATTAAAACCACAAAGATGAGGTCAGTTTGAAATAAGTGATTTCTACTGATAAAAACTGTACGTTAGCTGTAATAAATTGTCAGTTATTACATTCATTATAAATACCTGAGCTTCTACAGAGAGGAATCAGAGCTGGATAAAATAAGCACTTAGATATTGACATACATTTGCTTCACACACAGTTCTAAATACAGGAGGCAAATTAGCTTTATTTAAAGGGCTGCTAATGTCAGTATCTTTTCCATTCTCCCTGGTCCATCCCTTTGACTGTATGAGATGTCTAAATTCAAAAAGTAGAACTCAGCACAGTTAGCATATGTACCACCACACATAAAGCATGGGAAATTATAAGCATTTCAGAAATTCTCAACATTATGCAAGTCAAATAAATATACACACTTAGGGTAGCACAGTGACAGCTTCATGCAGAAGAAGCTCAGAAACTGAACTTGACAAGAAGTTCATCAATTTCTAAAACAGGCACACAGATGAGCTCATAGAAGAAAGTTTTTCTCTCAGAGAAGAAACAGGAAAGTTTAAAAGCAGTGGTTGGAAAGCCCTAACACCAGACACAGCAGTAGTGCTGATTTCTCTGAGCAGCACAGAGCTCTTCTGAGATGACTACAGAAGTAATAAGTCGGAATTCTCATGATATTGAACACTACCTGCTTGCATCTAGTAAATGCAGAGGCCGATACACCCCAGGAGAACACATAACTGCATATAAACATTCATTCAGATGAGCTTGAAGTTCAACACTCTTTCAGTGAGTACAATACTCATAAATTTCTTTCTTTTTCTTTACTTTACAAGCAGAATTAATAAAAACAAATTCCAAGTAACAAAACAACCTTGAAACAACACATTATCTAACAAACACCAACAAACCTACAGGGAAGAAACAAGAATCACATTTCTCAGATCTCTGTGTGCTATTTACAAGACAACAGCAGTGATCCAGAAATATTGTATAGAATATGATTGATTTAGCTAGCACTGCTGAGGCAAAGATGAAACACACCGTACACATTGAGGGATTCAGTCTAAACTGCCTGAGAAAGTAAAAGCTGTGCAGTGCCTTGCTCTTTTTCAGCAGCTGATCAGTGCAGGAGACAAGCAGAACTGTGGTGGCCCAGGGCAGCAGCACATCTACACGGGCATGAATGAGAACCTGCACCTGAGAACATTGAATGAGTTACCTAGTGTGGGTAATCAAGTATGAATACAAGAAGTGGTTTCAGTGGAACACTTACCTTAATTACTGAGAGGGGAAAAAAATTTGCAAGTGTTCCTTTATAGATCCATTTGGCAAGCGCTTAAGTTCTATCTTGCTCTTTAAGACTCGAGAGGGGGAGGGTAAGTGGAACTGTGATTCAGAAGTAAGTCTGAATCATTTTTCTCCCTGGAATTCTGCTTAAAAGATAGTATGAAACCTGCTACATTCAGAGTTCACATCACAATATAACTCTTTGGCACAGATACTTCTCATTTGTCACCTACATTTTCTAATTCAAATGTTTAACCTGGTGCTTTCAATCTAAATTAATTGAACATCAGCATAATGATGCAATGAAGAATCTCATCTGCAAACCAGCAGACTCTGAGGAAAAAAGGAGGTTGGAATCAGTATTCCTTAACGTAGGTAACAGACAGGGTTTTCCTGGAGCTGTTCCACACTAACTTCATCTGGACTTGATACTGATATCACTGAAGGTTCTCAAAGAAAACAGGTACAAACACCTTTTCAACCCACCATGACTTCTAGTTTTCCTATTCAACACCCTGTGGAAGGAAGGCAAATAGTTTTTTATAGCTTCTTGGAAGCCTTCTGTGTCCTTCAGGAAGGCTCAGGCAAGCAAAGCAGCAGCATTCACCACACAGACAGTGCTGTGTCTTCACAAACCAGGTTCTGCCTCTGGTGGCACCTTTTGGGCCTTGTGCAAGAACAGCCAAAGACAACTTCTCTGAGCACAGCTTAGCAATTCACAGTCTCCATGACCTACATTACAGACTGTTTACAGTTTACAGACTGTGGTAACATCCCTATCGTTGTGAGGTTACAGGGAGATATGACTTTTTCAGAAAAGGAAAATAAACCACTTCCAGAATATTGCAATACTTCATGGGTTTTCTGGGTTTCATACACACAGTAGAAGTCCTAGAACTGTATGCTCGAATGCTTATGTGTATATATACAGAAGTAAAGTGCTATACCTGTGCATTCTGCTACTTGATGATTAACACAAACCCAATCATTAAGCATCCTTTGCTTTCAAATATATCTATTTTTATTTCATTTCTAAATATTTAAATCAAGATTTCCTCAACATATGTGGCATCTAACACATTGTTTCCCTTGACTCACACACATATAATCCGTAAGAAATGGTATGTCTTTTGCAATTGGAACATTTTTCAGTTAATTGTCAAATACAGAATACTTTATTCAGATTTTAGCGAGTATAAATAAATGAGCAGAAGAGGGGAGCTGTGGTTCTCTAAGGGGTGATTTCACATTCTACTGAACACAGATCTTTGAGCAGAAAGTGATTTACCTGAGGAAAAGCCTGAGCAGCACATGGAAAGAGCTATGAAAAACTGTTCCGTCAAAAATTACCACAAGCAAACACTGAACTTCTGACACTCCTCAATATGCTGCTCACAAACCCTACAAACCAAAACACTAGTCATACATCCCTAACTAATTTCATACTGTCCCCCCAATCTGTCTCACTTGTGTTAAAAATGATCCTGGGAAAACTCTCTGTACAGTTTGGCAGACTGTAACGTAGTTGTCAGTAAATTAGTCAAAAATAGCTTACGGTGTAGTCTAAAGCATTCCTAAGCTATACAACGTTTTTGTTTGTGGTTTCTTTTGTTGTGTTTTTTTTTATTATTGCTTTGCCTATCTGTTTTCTGTAGGTCACTGACAATTACTTGTACAAAAGCCCCAGAGTATAACCCCGGCATAAGAGAGGTGGTGTGTGTTGCCCCAACCTGTTAAACCAAAAAGGGCAAGCAGGCTCAATCAAACCTCTCATTAGCCAAGAGATTGATGCAGGAAGATTTGGAAGGTTTCTTTCTGAAGCAGTTGAAATCCCACTCCAAACAGTTAATATTTCAGGGGAGGTACATTTGGTAAGCCACCTGCTACTCACAGCAAGAGGCCATAAATGTGAAAGGCAACCTACCTGAGAAAGGCAGCTGGCGTTTTCTTTCTAAACAATTTGATTTTAAAAAAGCATAATGACTTCTACCATCTCAACTGGACTTTCTTACCTTCTGTGGAGCTTTATTCTGCAAACAGCTGCCATCCCCTCTGGGGGTGGAAGGAAAGATCTCCAGAGAAGTGACAGGACAACAGCTGTCCTTTGACTCTTCTGCAACACAACATAGCGTTTCTACCAATAGGAAAATTTTAACATAAATAATATGCTAAGAGCTAACATTCTGCAACAGAGTGCAGCCATGAAACTAAAGCTGAGTAGACAAAGGACAGAAGAAATGACTGTTGAAACACAAAACTATACTGGTTTTTCATTTACTGTAGCTGTGCAGCAATCCTTACATTACGTCTAGTTTAACTCACAGCTTGACTTTCCCTGTTTCAGCTGCCCTCCCTTATAAAGCATTCAAGCTCAGGAATGCTGTTAAATAAAGTATTTTTAAGAGCTTGATTAGCATGAAGTTACACTCACAAATTCACATGAAATGGTGGCACTTAATTCCCTATTACAACCTTACTAACACTAAAGGAAAGACTTCCACTCTTTCCTTGACCAAGTGCATGACATTGCTAGACTTGAATGATTGGGGTTTCTTCAGTTACTAACAGAACACAAATGGCATTCATAGTGAGTATAAACTGTTCTCCAGTATTCCTGGTCACTCTTCCTTACTACCAGAAAGCAGGTATTTTGGGCCTGCTGCAGAGGATCTTGGCCACCAATAACAAAACTCTCTGACTTTAGCAGGTCTCTCATTGGGTGGTGTCATGTGGGTGAACGTAGCTTCCTTCTCACCAATTCTTATACTTTCAGGGGCTATATGTAGTTACATAAGACTTTTTTCATCTGTCTTTCAGTCTTCTTTTAATTCACAATTATAACTGAGTTAATCTATACGCATTTAGGAAACGTTTTAATGAGGATAGGCAGCTAGTGAATTATCAAAAGGTTAAAGGAGCTGTTCTTAGTTAATTTCTATCTTTCACACTCACATTTGCATTCAAAGGCCAAGGTCTCCAAAGACTGGGTCAAGTCTTTGTCATCCATCTACAACTTTCCCTGGAGTCCATTTACAGGACTGAGAGGGACCATGTTTTTTCCATTTATAGTGAGAGGAGATAACCCAGCCACCTACTGTCAGACCAAAATAGAATAGTCATGCACATATCCTCACTAGGATGTTCTGTTCTTTTAAGAATTACAACAACCCCATAAATACTGCCTGCCCCCTACTCCTGCTTGATGAAGCTCTGTAGCCAGAACACCACTATTTTGTATGCTAACCAGTGATCTGAAAAGGTCTTATTTTTTAACACTGATTTGAGACAATTTTAAATTAATCATCCCAAGTAAGATTTCTTCCCTTGGAAGTGACTTGAAGAAGCTCTCCAAACACTAACTTGTAAAATTTACTGGTCAGTGCTGACAATTGAAGATAATATATTTAGTTGGTTTGTAACTCATTTAATTTATTCTGTAGGGTACAATTTATCAAGGTTACAATTCTTTAAAGCAAAATCAATATTATCACTGCAGCCCAGCAATATTTATATCTTTTGTGGCAACCCCTTCAAAGAAGCAGAAGTCATTAAGTTAAGACTGGAGGAGGAGACGAGGAGACAGTCTTTCCTAGAACACACTTAATCTGAAAAGATGCACAAAACTGTTGATGTATTGGAACTGAACTATTGAGCGCGGCGTATTTTATCCAAATCGTTTATTATTCTGCTTTTAGATTTTAAGCTTTTTTTATTATAATTTAAGTCTTGTGTATTCTCTTTAGCTCCTGTCATCCTCCTAGGTCCCTCTAGTTACACAGTTGAGATTTAGCAAATGTGTAGAAAATTCTAAACCCCTTAGCAAATGGCTTCCATGGCATTAATGGATTAGGCACACTCATTTCTCTCTATTGGTTTACTTCTATGCTGACAGAAAGACAACTGCTCTTTGCTCTCTACAAAGTTACTCTATGTTGTTGCACTCAGCACGACAGCCCTCACTAAGATTTTTCTGTGTTTTATGTGTTAATACTCCCAAGTATTAACACAAGCTGTTGGTTAGCTGCTCTTTTCTACTGGCACTTCAGAGGGCTGTAACAATGCTACAGAAGAACATGCAGCACATGTTCTGCTATTTGAAATGGTTCTGTAAGTGTAGCTCTCCTGGACAAAATATGCCATGTATTTATCTTTACACAAATGATGAACACTGGTTCTTCTTTGAAAAGCGATGCATCATTTAGGAATATAACAGTCTCACAGTGTTGAGCTTTAGGAAGAAAGAAAGAGGGAACTCACCACGTGTACTTGGAACAAATATGGTTTGGGGTAAAGTTTTATTCACAAGCCTCAATTATGTGAAAGAAATACAGAGTATGCATAACGAAACAAGCTAATTCTTTTCAGACATCATCAGTAAAAGTAGAATCAGCTTCCACTAAACCAAGCATGATATTCAGCAAGTATCTTTGGTAATAGCACTATTAATTAATGAATTAAAGTGCAGCTCACCACTGCATCCCATGCCTGTGAAAATATGGCCTTCTCAAACTGCTCATATGTGGCTTCCAGTGTTTATACAGGCACTATAGACAAATAATTGTGTGGCTTCATCTAATTATCATTATTCCCCCAACACTGTAGTTTTAAAGGTCAAGTAGGGTATTTCTGAGCAGTTTGGTTTTTGAAGAAACTAAGAAGAAATTAAAATTTAGGGAAGGAGCAGGGGTGCATGATCCTCTTTTGAACTCAACCATGTGGAAACAAGTGATTAGAACTGAATTAAAATACTGAAGAATAAATTAAGCTCAAGTTTATTTGCAAGTAGTTCATATGATGCTCACCTCCATGTTAAAAAAGTTTTCAACTGTATACGTATTTTCAGAAATCTTTAATGTAAAGGAAATATACAGTAAAGAATGCCTAAGAAAGTGCTCATGCTTTGCTAATGCCCACCTTGTCTCCATACCAGCAGTGAAGTTCCTCCAAATCCTTCCTCATCCCTATATTTTTTCACAGAATCAGAAATATTTTTGATTGGAAGAGATCCTTAAGATCTTCAAGTCCAACCTTGAACTGAGCACTGTCAGGTCACCATGTGGTTTACATATCCATCAACAGTACATCTGTCTGCCTTTCAGATACCTCCAGGTTTGGTGACTACACCACTGCCCTGGGCAGCCTGTTCCAGTGTTTGATAACCCTTCTGGTGAAGAAATTTTTCCTAACATCAAGCATTAACTGCCAATAAATACTTTTGCCTAAAACTATAAAAATCAGTTTTAAGGACTAGAGGATCAAGGACATTTCTCACATAGCAATTGCTAGAAAAGAAACAGTTATAAGAGGAATGTTTCAAACATTCCCAGTATAGCACCTGTATTCCAAAACACATGGTTCATATAGATAATTGCCTGCTTTCATGTGCTTGCCAGGAAGCACTGGAAATTTATCTTTGACACGATAGAAAAGAACTGCTTTGTTGATATGAGCAGCTTTTCTACTTAGTCTTGTTAGGAAACGTTCTTACCTACTGAAAAATACAGTCTTAAATGAAAAGGTAAGAGTACATTGCCCAACATCTACAACCTCTTAAAGTTATTAACATTGCAGCATTGCTACTCAGTGAAAACATCTCTCATTTGTATTTGAATGAGGTCTTAGGCAAAACTGCTTTCCCCTATAGGTTATGTGGGGCAAGTTATGTTATCCCTTAGAGATCCACTCTCTGGCCTTCCAAACCAGGTACCCTCACATCAACTGCATCTGTTTTCAGAGAAGAGCCCCATTTTGTTAACCATGTTTTCATCATTCCTGTATGTTTTTCAGTGTAAATATGGGTACAGACATTCACTTAAGTGGTAAGTGAGGCTGGACAGGCAGAAAGGTGTCCTTCACTGGTCCAACTGCTGTTCATATCCTCTGGTCTGGTACAGCAGTAGCTGCATCTCCAGAGTCCATTGTTTATCAGGGGTCTCAAGACTGCCAAAATCAGCAAGTATCTGAGCAAGACAGCTTAAACTGAACCTAAGGAAGACTTCAAGCAAGTTCCTGAAGTGGCTTAGTTTTACTAAGATGTGTTATCACTGGGAGATGCACCCCAGCAATTGAGGTCTCTGGGGAAAGAGTCTGAGAAGGTCAGGAGTGACATTTTCCCTATTTTACCTCTGTGTGCAAAAGCTTCCCTTACTTCTTCACTGAAATCTAAAAGCATTTGTGCCCACGATAGCTATTTTGGACACCACAAGCAGTTCCATTTGTATTTTAATCTAATTTCTTTGAATTAAAGGTCATTTCCAAATGAAATCTAATTGCTCACCAAAGGATAAGGTCTGCAGCTATCAGGGATTAAATAACAAGCACGCACATCCCACATGCAGCATTTCAGGAGATAAATGGGCATTAAGATGTGATTCCATAAAAGAATTATATAACAATATGAGAACTAGTATAACAAGACTGCAAAGAGCAAGAAGTATCTTCCAACAGTAAATGGCAGCCAGGATCTGTTTCCTTATTGTCAAGGTAGCAGACCTTGAAATGCCTTAGTGGTTTGGTCAGTTGTTTTGGGGCTTGTTTATTTCAAACTGAGTTTATACTGTCTTCCTTTATTGAAAAGCACATCAAGCTCATCTAGTTCTACTTACAGCAGTTCCTACCTTCATACTGTTGGTGGTGACATGACCACTCAAAACCCTGGACAAGCAAAATGATAACTGGCTTCAAGCAAGTGGATAATACAGAGCTCATCCTCAGATCAATCTCATGCTGTCCAAGTATTAGGGTATACCAAATAGCAGCTATGAACTTCCAGCATCACTCACTGCATGCAGTAAGCCAGGCCACTGCCATCCTATTGATCCATCATCTGAATAAGGCTCTAGAAGCCAGTTAAAAATCAATGTAGAAAAATAGAGGGTTATTTCCAGCCTCCGCTGAAATGGATAAAATTCTTTAACACAAAATCCTTCCTTGATCTACCTATAAGCACTGTCACTATTATTCATGTTTAAGAACACCGAATGAAATTGACTAGAAGTTCAATAATAGAAAATTAATCTTGTCCTGATGAACAAGTACCACTTAAAAAATGGTAGGAAAATTCAGAAGTTTAATTGATGCATTTTGTCATGACAACACTTCAGTAAACAATCTGTAACTTGAAGGAATGAAAGCCTTCGGTGCCATTTAAAAAGGTAGCAGTGTTCAAGTAGCAAGATGATTAATTCATAAAGCAGGCTGATACTAAAGAGTTGTCTATCTTCAGATTCTGTAACCAAGGGATAATACTATGATTTAGTCAAACATGTTACTCTGATCAATTCACACATTCAGCAGCCATACAGAAATGCAGCCTATTAGAGATTATTCATTATGGACTTAATTACCGTATGCATTGCTAGATTTAAGGTAATATTATCCTAGAGATGATTTAGAGTAGCTTCAGTGTTTATACAAAATGCACTCGGACATTTGCTTTAGCAGTGCACAAGGTCCCTGCCTTTTTACATAAGGTATAAGACTCTTAATAGTTGTAGCTAGAACAGAAGGAATGGATCTACCTGCTCATCTCTCAAGTCACAAACTGTTCCTGTCACTGTTAGCCAACAATTCCACAGCCAGAGAAGCCACTGGTATAGCAGACTTTGTAATTACCAGCTCCTTTACAAGAAATATGCCCTATGTGTTGACTAGAAAAGAAACAGCTGAATAACCCTTATCCTGGGAGAGAAAAGCTTAATTCTCTTCAAGTATGATTTTCCAAAATCCAACTATGGCTGAGAAACAACTGCACATTGTGTCAACATCAGATCTACAAACAGATCGAGAGCAGATGTTCTACTATTTTTTCCCCTTTATGTTGGCAGTCCTTTGAAAAAAAGCGTATGATCAGCCTGCACCAACTTTACAGGGATTAAGTTAGATACCAGCTGATAGAAGGCTGTTGACTAGTTCACCGCTCTCTTCTGCCATTTCTCCCGAGGTAATAAGGTGGTTAGTACTGTTTGGGTAGTCCCTCTTCAGTTAACTATTTTTCACTTGTTAAAGGTAAGTTACTTGCTTAACTGCTTTTGGCAGAGAGATTAAACAGGCTTATTTAACACTAACATACTCTGTTAGATTCCTAGCGATAAAAACTCAGATACCACACCAAAAATTCAAGCTGGATATAATTACCTCAGAAATTAAGAAAAGGTTAATAACTCATTTTGATTGCCAGTATGCAAATGAAACTTATCTTGTCTTTTTGATCTGCTGTACATACATTCATCTTCAAGCCTTTCAAAGAAATCACAATTCTAATATGTGAATCTGTAACTCTTCTGGCTACATGGATTACAGCGGGTTTTTATCAGCGTTTGTGTTGCTTCAATTATATTAAAACCATATTTGCTCCTGGGTAAGGCCTAAGAATAATCTAATACTTAGAAAGTTGTATGCTCAAAAAACCCCACTACTTCTCTCATTTCTAAACAATAGATATCTATAATATTTTCAGAAAATAATTTAACTGTGGATTAATAACGTATTTGCCATACAGTTCACTTCTATGAAACACACTTTTTAGACTTAGTTTCCTAACTATACTGCTCTGGATGAAGACACCCTGTAGGAATTAAGATGACTTTGGTCAAGTATGTCAAGTGCCTTGAGTTCATCCCAAATACCTTATTTTCTTGCTTTAAAAGCAGTCCAGTAATGTAATTAGGATTTATACTCCTCACATAAAATTATTGGTGCTATTTTCTACATCCTCTTTTACTATTAGAAGTTTTCTTTTAAAGCTTATTTCGTTATCTTATAATACATAGGTTAAGATACTTTTGGTAGATAAACTTATTGGGAGCAAGCAATATTTGTACTGACTGTCATGAGCTGATGCATTTAACAGCCGTAGACAGCTATGGCCTTTAGCATAAACCCCTGCTGGTTTTGCATTTGAATGATGTCCCTCATCAATATTTTTCTGCTCTACTTTGTGACAGTAAGAAACTTACTGAATAGTAAAAAGCATCTTTACTTCCCTAATGTGAGTAACCAGTGACAACTGCAAAATCATTTTGACATTTGGAGAGTTGTTACCATGCTCACATTCTCTTTAGTATCTCGAACATGCTAATTACAAGTTTCATTTTGGGGGGAGGGGTGTGTGTGGAAGCAGTAATCTCAAAGCTACAATTCTGCTGCCTCCTTTCTCATTGAGTGATCACATTACAAGCACGAATTTGGGATAAAGGTACTGGAGTATACCACCTCACTGCACCACTTTTAGGAAACAGGACTTCTGCTAAAAATTGCACAAAACTACTCTGCATAGAGGAACAAAGAAATATTCACATAGCAAATGGCACCATGGGTCCCAGAGTCAGAGGTGATGTGCACCCTTCATCAACTGCACGCTGAAAGTTGTGATGACTCAAGAAAATAAACAAGAGCAGTGGTAAGGACAACACAGGACACATGCATACCCCATCCTTTCACTCACAAAGTCTTTGGGCAGAAGCACAGACCCAATTCTTGGATTCCCACTGTGCCACAGCTGCCAGAGGTGAAGCTTCTGCATTTTACCAGATTCTACCAGAAATTCCTTGAATGGGGAATTTTTTTTCTCCAGGTAGTCATCCAGAAGATGCTGCCACTGACTAACGCATCATTAAGTGGCTTTTTGCAAAATTGAAGGGAACATTATTGTAACGGATTAAACTGACAGGCTTATTACATGTTGCAAAGATTTTCTTCAACAGCATAGCCACCCTATATGGAAGCTTCTGTATGAAAAATACCTCTCTATGTATACATATGAGCCACATATAAATCAACTTGATTTCTGTTCCATCATATATAAGTCTGATTTTATGTATATAAAATCTTTCCTAGATTAAAATAACACAGAAAAGCTGTAGCATAGTGAAGATTATTGATCAAGAGATTGACTTGCACAGCAATAAGCTGTTACTGCTCAGTCATTATTGTCTAAGCAAGGCAAAGCTTAGAGAAGACGGAGCAGAATCTCAGTCTTAGACTGAAATAGCCTGTAAAGGAAAGGCTTGAGGAAATGTCTGCATGGGTCTGGTACACATAACCCCCAAAGTTCTCTCACTGAGCAGTTTCTAGAAGATGTTAAATGAGAGCATGTAAATAAATGTCCCCAGCCCTTCACCCTGGCAGGTGGCATCATAAACCAAACAAGATGAAGCCTAAAACAATAACCACTGCTCCATCAGAAACACTATGTTGTTTTGTGGTTTTTTTTAAAGCACCATATTGACATCAGTTCTGCGATAACACAAATAACTCCATTCAAAGGCAAGGCGTTACTATGCATAATCAAATGTCGTCTTCCCCATGGTTATTTATGCTGCATCATTAAACTGTAGTCCCCGAATCAGCTGCACTGCTGCCTGTGTTCCATCACAGTGGGACTGAATCATGTGCTGCAAAAGGAAATCTTGCATTCCCTTTGGTTTTAAAATCCAGCTTTATTATACAATGAGTATGCAGAACTGATTGTATTTTATTCTTATCTGCTAATTGCTACAGATTGTGATGATCTATTTATATCCTTCCAAAATATTCCTAAATGCACTGCAAAATACTTGCCAGAGGATTCATAGGGCAGAAGTGATCAATCATTTGTCTGCACAAATATTACATTGCTGTTTCTCATTTACACAGACACCAGAGTTCATGGGGCAATTGGAAAAAAACCCAACCCCAAATGAGGAAATCTTTGTTTTTAAATCTCTAACAAAAGGACCTATAACCAGCCTGCAGATTTGCACTTGATCATTTTGTCTGAGGTGGTAGGAACACACACTACTGATAGACATTTTGAGAAGAGTCATCTTTGAAGGGCTTGTAGCTGCCATTCTAAAGCAAAACACTTCAAACCTACACAGTGGTAAAGTACTATCAGAATGCAGAGCAAGGTGGGTATCTGTTGTTGGTTCTCCTAGACTACTAGAGTTGACTGAAAAGTCACAGCTCGATAGCACCAAGTGGCCCTACCTTAGTCCCAAGGAATATTTTCCTATTTGTCTCATTGACTGTTTTGGGTTGGTGCTTATAATTCTAGCACAACAAACAGCTCTCAATGACAGTTCAACAGGCAATGAAGCAACTTTGCTAAAAAGACAACAGTTTATTGAACCCATCACCAATAAGAAAAGGAAAAATCCCCAAATAAGTAAAAGATTCAAAAAGGCAAAAAAGAAACTGTATCACAATGCCTTTACACACACTCTGACAGAAATGGGAGACAGCTAACACATCAGGTTTTGGCCTTAGATGAGAGGTAAGAAAGTGTACAACAACAATCATAACCACAAAAGCCACCACACACACACAC